>OLKM01000716.1:57030-235976 GCA_900291075.1 Melanogrammus aeglefinus
GTTGATTTAACCAAATGAGGAAGAGATCAACGTTGCACTTTGTGCCCCTTCTTCTGAATTCAAAAGTAACTTTCAAAGGTCATACACCTCCTGCAGTTTCTAATATGACTTCCTGATTCATGCAACTTGCAGTTGCACTGACTCCCTTACCAAGAACCTGCTGAAAGGCTAATTAAAATAGCATTCAGTACGTTCTTATCAACAGACACCTCTCTCCCCTTTCTCTGTGTCCTTCCTTTTGTTATCTTTCAGATTCACAAGAGATGTGAGTTCCTCCTGGTAGTCTCAGTCCAGATTCCTGTTAAAAAAAATAATGGTGCAATAGCCTGCAGTTGCACCAAGACCTTTGCCTAGCACCTGCTAGTATGCAAATCGGAATAGCATTCAGTTATTTTTCCTTGAAATGTTCCTCGTTAAACCAGTCTGAATATCCGCACCGTGATGGATATTTTGTTTTGGTACCAGCTTCTAATGCTACACAATAATAGTACAAATGGAATTTCATAATCTCTCTGAAGTGATTATGAAGTGATATGACTGAAGTGATTAATTAGGTTGATGCGTATCGCCCTACGTAACCAGGGGTGATGCCAGACAGCTGTGGGACGACGAGCAGAATGTCCTATAGACAGACCTGTTTGTCTGTGATTGTTGCATAACTCGCCCATACAGCTCTGTGTGAAAAAGCGACAAGAGAGACGGAGCTAGAGAGAGAGTCAGCGAGGGCATGTGTTAATGCATGTGCATGTGCGTGTTTGTGTGTGGTATTTGTTTTATTTGTTTTATTGTGCACATTCACTGTACTATAGAGTTAACGTTCTTTTTATCATTGGTTGCTTCCTGTGTTTGATTTACTTCTACATTAGGCAGATATGGAAACTGATGTGAAGGCAGCATTATGAATTCATTTAGAAACAGAACATGGGGACTCTTACCCCACAGTTCCTCAAACTGACTTCTGTAAAAGGTCTAATGCTGTACAGTACAATTTCTTATGAACAGTTGTTGTTTATATACTGCTGTCTTTTTTTTGCACAGGCGTATTTATTGACCTTTCTTTTCTGTTGAAAATATGCTTAGAGAAGGTGTGAAGAAATGCTTTGACGTTTGCGCAAAAACAGAGCAGACTAGCCAAGCTCTGGCCTCATATTTGTGTTAGAAGTGGAGATAATTAGATCCCTGTAATGGTGTTTGTTCACTGAGAGCCAAACAGGAAAGGCATTAAAAAATGGTTTTAGCGGCAGATTTGAAGTAGTGTTTGTTCGCTCTCCTCGGGGTCTTATAGGTATCCACTCAATGAGCGATGAGTGGATACCTAATAAATAGTAAGAAATAATCTAAAGACAGACATACATACTTACAGACACTCCTCTTAGTATAGTTAGATAACAGTACCAGTTATACATACGGTCAGAGACTCCTCTTAGTATTGTAAGATGGCAGTACCAGTTATACATACTGTACGTACAGACTCCTCTTAGTAAGAAAAAGGTAAAAAGTAAAGCAAAATGACGTTTTTTTTTCTCAGCAGTAACTCCGCCCTGAAAACCACAGCGAGAAGCGGGCGTCATGAACGTCATGGTTGTGCGCGGGGCATAAATTCAGTGAGTGGAGGTACTTATGTCCCAAAAAGCTATAGTCCTTTGCTTTATAGATCCACCACATCACCGCTATTTGATCCTTCGCTCCTGGACTCCAGGGAAGTGAAGAAGAGTTTGGTTGTAATATCGTGGTAGTATATAGCACCCAAGTACAGTGTCCATGTGAACTGCAGACAGTGACAAGCAGCTTGGTGAGCCCGGTGCCGGCGTGGTGAAAGCCCGCTGGAGTCCGTCCGCAGGGCACCGCGTCGCTGCCCAGAGCAACGCTGCTCCTCTGTGTTGTTCATTTTATTTACACTGAACATGTGCTGTGTCCCAAATATATAGACCAAGACTTCCCCGGCGTGACTCGCAGCAAACGGGAAGTAGGTCACATCATAGGTCATACATACATACACACCAACAGAACCCCCCCACTAGTGGTGCATTGTCCCATCGCCACTGCGTCGTGTAGTGAGGTGTTGCAGGCCCGACATTGTCTATAACTCCTTGTTCCCTGGTTCCTTTTCTTAGCCAGGTTGAATGCATCGCTGGGATCCCTGAACAGACATTCACAGGGCGTGGCCGTCCTTAATCACCTCTTCCTGGGGCCGGTTCTTTTGAATAGCTTTGAGGACGGGACACTACTTCTCTTGTCTCACCGCGGTCGAAGAAAACACATTCTGCAGAGACTGAATGAACGACTGTGTGCGTGCTTGTGTGTGTTTGTGTGTGGAGCGTAATATGCAGTGAGGGCCGTACTGGAGCGGGGGGGGGGGGGGGGGGGGGGGCAGAGGTCTGTGATGTCCTGTTGGCCTGTTTATGAAGTTGTTCTAAAAGAGGATGTCTGTGTTTGTGTGTTTCTGGGGATGCGTGTGTGTCTGCGTGTGTGCTTGTGCATGTGTGTGTGTGTGTGTGTGTTGGAGGGAGGAGCCTCCTTTAAGATATTAGCAATCCGGTTCTGGGCTGAGTCACTTTGCTGTGGCTCAACACACAGCGACATCACATGTAGGCTTCCCCCTCAGAGGACTCTCTTCACTCGCTCTCGCTCTTTCCCAGGCCGACTGAACTCTTGATCCTGGGTAAGTTGTTCTGTTCTGTCAGCTGATCCTACTACTCTTGACGTCCGTACATCTGGGTCTCTCTGTGGGCCCTGGCCTTGGTGTTTTTGTTCAGTTGACTGTTGGTTTGGATCATTTAACCATTTGCTAAATCGTGAAAACCACAGCAGATCCATATCTTGGGAGATAATTGAATGGGAACTGTAGCTTGTGCCCTCTTCAGATGACATTTCAAAAGTGCCTTGCCTAGTGTTGTGGCCAGTTATCTTTTTATTGTGTAGTGAAGGCTTCTGGCACTTCAAAAATCTTCCAAAATCTGCTTCATGTTTTTAGCCAATGAATTAGATCTGGTGCCACTAGCCTATACATTATATATATAGGGACATCATCAATATTGTAATTTCTGAAAGAAGTCTGAGAGATTACAATCACTTCTATATTTTGTTCCTTTCCTTCCTCTTTCCCCATTCCCCTTCCACTAGCTTGTCTTTAATGTAGCTCAATTACTTATAAGAAATCATTAATTCGGCTCCAATGCTTGACTTAAATAGCCAGCCTGTCCTGTTTACAAAAGGTCCGGTTTAGGCCCTCATGCACTCCGCCTGGGTTTAGCGAACTACTGGAGCTGTCGTCGTTGTTGACATATCGAGGTTTGTGCTCAAAAGTATTGGAGTTGATCGATAGATCTGCCAAAGACTTGAAGCCTTGTGGACCACACCGCAGGCTGCTCTGAGGATAACTGTATATGCAAGATCCCAGTGAGACAGAACATACCATTTTGTCTCAAACTTTGTGGTAACGGTGTTTGGCTGTGAGGTGCTGAAGAGACACGCCTGAGCATTAATTAGTGATTTAATCAGCCATCCTCACACGCGAGGCCTCCTGGTCAGGCGCACACTGCATAAAGCATAGCGCATTCAAAGTGTGTAATTTGAGAAAAGCTAGGCAATTAAATGCACTCGCCACAAGTAAAGAGTCACACTTTGTCCTCTTATTTCCTAGAGAAAACTAAAGAGTGATCATAGCTTTTGAGGTTTGAGTGGTGTTAATTGAGGTTCCTTCTCTGTGATCCAAATAAACAATAAGTGTTGATGAATGCATGTGCCTTGTTCCTCATGTCTGGCCTTCCTGCCTCCTTATTGTAGTCTGGTTGTTGATGTACAAAGGTAACCAGAGAAGTGACGTCCTCTAAACTCACACTATCACCATTTGTAACTGGCAAATTCAGAGACAGCGGGACATTCTCTCTCTGTGAACATGTTTGATTTCATGTTTACTTTTTACTCTCTCATTAGTCCAGGCAACCGGTGACCCCAGGTAGTGTCCCAAACGCATCAATACATTCGATTCACCACAACCCTCGGATTTAGCAAATATTAGATTTTCTCTTTGCCATAATAAACCTGGCAAATATATGACCATGATACTTTTTTTGGACTTTCATATTTCATATCTGCAGACACCTGAACTTCCCTTAAGTGTCGCTTAATTTCTTCATCTCACTCAGTCCTCTTTGTGAAAACAAAGGCAAGGGGCTCGTTACCATGGAAGCGAGGTTCAAACTATTCAATTCATCAAATCTTCCTCTCAACCATGAATAGTGCTGAATTAGCTTATTGGCAAACTGCTTTTGTATAATCATCTTTTCAATATTAAATGGTCTCCTTAATAAGATCATCCCATGCACGGTGTGTGTGTTTATACATGTGTACATTATACATGTGTGTGTATGTCTGCGTGTGCATGGTGCATGTGTGTGCGTGAGCATGTGTCCATGCGTATCTGTGTGTGTGTGTGTGTGTGTGTGTGTGTGTGTGTGTGTGTGTGTGTGTGTGTGTGTGTGTGTGTGTGTGTGTGTGTGTGTGTGTGTGTGTGTGTGTGTGTGTGTGTGTGTGTGTGTGTGCATGTGCATGTACATGTGTACTCTGGTCATAATAATGTCCATTAACTTAGTGCCAGAATACCAGGGTCTGGAAGTGCCTCTAAAACAGGGCAGAAGGTGGCCCGTGCTCCACATGCTATTGGTTAGTGAGGAAGTGGCTGTTTCTCACCTTGGGGCTCCTGTTGCTCTTGCTTGGCCACATTTAATGAGTGTATGTTTGTGTGCACGTGTGAGCGAGTGCGTGTGTGTGCTTTTTGTGTTGGCCCCTTAGTTAGTGCACGCACCATAAAGAATACTACAGGACTGCTGTTCTGCTCTAGAAGTCACACACACTCCCTTGTCCAGTTTTATATATTCTAAGTTTCTAAATGGGAAGTAGAGACTAGAGCAACAGGAGGTTTAGAGTTAGGGTTACAGTTTGACGGATGCACCGTTAATCATAAACTCAACGGAGGGAGGCAGAGAGAGTTGCATAGGGAGATCGATAGAGAGCCATAGAGAGAAAGAGAGAGAGGGAAAGAGAGCGGGGAAAGCAGGCTGTGGGAAATGGACCCTGTGCGATCCAGACTGAGAGCAGTAACGTTGTGTGGAACTTTGTGTCTAGGTGGAGGCGGCACATCAAGGCAAATTACGCACATTATGAAACCCATCGTGGTGTACTCTCGTCACATGTGGCGGCGAGAGAAGCCCAGCACGTAATCAAGGCGCATTCCTGTGGCCAGATTTGGGATTGATCAGTACTGTTTTAGAGGGCCGTTTATAGAAGGGCCATTAAACAGAGCGTGGGACCCGCAGTGAGAGAGTTGGGGAAGTTGGTGTCTTTAATTACAGTCCAGCTATGCAAAATAAAGGTTGAGTGTGTATGTTTCTTCCGTTGTGCAAGTCTCTGTGTGTGCGTCTGTGTTTTTTCTCTGTAGTTTGCAACATTGGTAAAAAAAAAGTGGTTTTGAGCCTTAACTCATTTGCAATAGGCTGCATGTGCTGTATGCGTGGAGACATAAATGCACATTGGCTTTTTCTTTTCTCAAGTTTCAAGTGTTCCATCTGTTCTTTTTATGAGATTTTCTATCATTAGTATTGTAACTGTTGCAAGACCATGTGTGGTCTCACAAATTACAGATGAAAAAAAGGCTTATTTTCAATCGTTCACAATGTGCGGCTGAATGGGTGAGTGTGGAGCCCAAGGCTGCAGAGGCAGTGGACTCGGCCCCTGTGCTTTCAGTCCGCAGCGCTGCACGGCAGCTGCTTCTACCAGCTTTTACCCAGCATGCAACTGTCAATCCGCTGCTGCTGTTCACATGGCGACAGGGCCATGTGTTACCATGTGTTACTTCCTGATTTGGGCTTCTTTGAAAACTCAAATCAGAAGATAAACAAAGGCTTCTACCATGGCTTTGTTAAAATAATGGGTCTATGTTATTCTTACTTGACAGCTTTTTCTTTAAATGTATTTGAAGGGCTTGTTGTACCTTATGAACAGGTCTGTGAAGAGAGAGAGGAACTGGGTTGGAGAAGAGAAGGAATGATGTAGAATGTGACTACAGGTGGGAAACAAACCTAGATCACCGCGAGTTGTATCGCATACAGGGCTGGCCCACTAGCAACTCAGACCACGGGGACACCCTTTATGTGACGGCTTAAAGAAACAAATGAACCACTAAAGCTCCGCGACGAGGCTCTGCCAGTCTGTTCTCATGGACTGTGTCTGTATATCCAACCCTCTTAGCCCACCTGGTCTATCCAGCCATGGCTGCACCACAACGCCTGCACCAACTAGGGCCATCTGGCTGGTAAACAGCTCGCTGGTAAACAGCATCAACTGCACTAATGCGTGAATATAAAGTGAAAAGATTCAGCTCCTAATTTAAGGCCTTGGGTTTTCTAAGGAACAGCCTTGGGACGCTGCGTCTAAGTTGTGTTGTATCTGTGAGAGGGGTTATGAGAGGGTCATTCTTAAGTCTTGGCTTGCCAGAGGATTTGATGACAGACACAAGATGTGCCGGAGACAACATTTGGATTGGACATCACCAGTTGTCTGGATCTCTCTCTCTCTCTCTCTCTCTCTCTCTCTCTCTCTCTCTCTCTCTCTCTCTCTCTCTCTCTCTCTCTCTCTCTCTCTCTCTCTCTCTCTCTCTCTCTCTCTCTCTCTCTCTCTCTCTCTCTCTCTCTCTCTCTCTCTCTCTCTCTCTCTCTCTCTCTCTCTTATTATGCATGACTGCCCAACCACCTTGATGTGAAACTCCCTCATGATTCAAAAAACATTTCCATTGCCGAAGCACAAAAGTCAAATAAGATACAATTTACAAAACTAATTATAAATCTCTCTCTCTCTCTCTCTCTCTCTCTCTCTCTCTCTCTCTCTCTCTCTCTCTCTCTCTCTCTCTCTCTCTCTCTCTCTCTCTCTCTCTCTCTCTCTCTCGCTCTCGCTCTCGCTCTTCGTCCCTCTCCCCCAGGTCTCAGCAGCAGCCCTACATCGCGTGGAAGCCCACCCAGTGTGAGGGACTGTCTCAGTCGGGCCGTTAGTGGGACTTCTGTCAGGGCAAGGGGAAGAGTCAATGGAAGAGGCTCTGCCCACCGAGCCCAGCTGCAGCCGAAACCCAAAGGTGAGGTTCAGTGCTGCTACAGTAGAGGGGCATTACAGACACAGGTTCTGTACAAGACTCAACACTGTAATGACACAATGTAACTTGCACATATGCATACACGCATACACGCTTGCGCGCATACACACACTCACGCACAAATCAGCCCACACGCACGCACGCACGCACGCACGCACGCACGCACGCACGCACGCACGCACGCACGCACGCACGCACGCACGCACGCACGCACGCACGCACGCACGCACGCACACACACACACACACACACACACACACACACACACACACACACACACACACACACACACACACACACAGCTAGTCTCAGATTTGTCAGGATTCTAGTAACTCAATCATTCACTCAAATACACAACACACCCATACGTGTGTTGCGTATTTGAGTGAAAAAGGTGTGTCCTGGTTGTGGCCAATCAGGAACAAGTGAAGGAAACAGACTAGGGTTGATATCATGGCCATGAATAGTAAATCATTGAGTAGCATTTGTCTTTCACTTATCATCATAGTGGGACATTGCCTGCAGATGTTAGCCTTGTCTTATAAAAACAAGTTTTTCTAAGCCTGGGCCTCAAAGACACTTTCATATTTAACTAGGTGGTAAAACTGGGTCATGTTAAGTTAATTTATTTTCCCTTAATCCCAATTTTAGTCTAATGTGGAAAATAGAACATCAGGAATGTCCGTGTGGTGGTCATCACTTTATTTTCCTAACAACTTTATTATGTTAGATGTACCTTTTCTGTTGATTTCTGTATGGGATTGGATAAAGCTCAGTGTCAGTGGTCTTGTGCTGCCCCCTTAAATTACAACAATTTAGTATTAATTTATGGTTGTCAAATAATAAGCAATCATTGTCAAGTCAGTTATCCCTAATTTCAGCCAATCACAACCCACAGTTGCAATCCCCTAACCTCCCGCTAAGAGGCGCTATCCCTGCCATCGTTTGCATTTGATTACTCTTGTTCATTTTGAGGCACTCTCGCCTGAGATCGTACACTTTCTCCATCTCATGAATGTGGCGTCATATTAGAGAAAGGGCCTCACTGGAACATCAGCCCGTCTACTGTTGGCTACTCTCTACTGTAATGTCATTGATTTGCCTTGTGATTGTATTTCCATCTACTGATCAAACCTTCCATATCAATTCACCTGCCAATCGTTTTATACCTCTGTTCTCCCTCTGTCTCTCAGTGCCCCCCAAGCCAGCCCACCTGCAGAGCCCGGTGACAGAGTCCCCCTCTCCCCTGGGGTGCCTCAGAGCACCCTCATACACTGCCACAATGGAGGAGCGAGCAGGGGGAGGAGGAGGAGGAGGAAGAGGAGGAGTAGCTCAGAACAGGGATCGGACCAAAGACAAGCCCTCCAAGGTCCTTGACCTGATCAGTCGCTTTGAGGAGAATAGGTTGGTTCATTGTTTTTTTTCACATGTTTGTGTGTGTGTGTGTGTGCGTGCGTGCGTGCGTGCGTGCGTGCGTGCGTGCGTGCGTGCGTGCGTGCGTGCGTGCGTGCGTGCGTGCGTGCGTGCGTGCGTGCGTGCGTGCGTGCGTGCGTGCGTGCGTGTTTAGTATGTGAGCAAGCTTGAAGAGTGTACGTTGTGTGCCTTTTGATTTTCGTCACATCCTGGTAAATACCAGTGTGAAAGCCTTTACAGTCAAAGTGGCAGAAGGAGTTACGTGCGTGAAGAGAAGTTCCCTAACATCTTTGATACCTAATGTCTGGGTGATTCTTCTGCTGCTCCTCTGTTGTACTGTATTATTGATGGATAGGGGCTCTAGTCCCGATCTGCTCTCTTCCCTGATTTATGCTCTGCCTTATTCAAATGGTCCCCCCTTTCCTTCTGCGTCTTACCAAGACAAATTGTCCAAGTTGTACACCCACACGCAACCCAGGTACCGCTTCTCGTAATGTGCGAGAAACGTCTCTGTCGCTGCAGACGTCTGAGTCTTTCCTCACTTTCACCACCGTTGTTTCTGTTAGAAAAAGCAGAAGTTCTCTGCCCTGTCCAAAAGCCTCTCCCTCGCTCAGAGTACTACTTTGCCGATAGTGGTTTGCAGCAACAAACGGTATTCTGAGCAGAGATTAGGCTGTGTGACTGGGGCATTAGTGTGTGAGCTCGAGGGAGGGGCGCTGGGGAGGTTCGGAGCGTTGGAGCGACCAGAGAAGCAGAGCAGTCCTCGTTCCGTCTTGTGCAGCAGATGTCCCAGAGTAGGAGGGAAGGAAGGGACTCAAGGTAGGACCTTTGAATGTCATAAAGTACAAGCTTTATCGATGGATGGCTGCTAGGCCTTTATGGGGGATATAAACATAAAATATGGTTTTATGGCTTAGATCATAAATGGATGATCGTGACTAATGTGGTTTTCATGATGTTTCAATGATCTATCTATTATAAGATAATAGCTAATACAGATTTCTAAGTTACATTGCTGGTTGAAGTCTTTGAGTGGGCGGGCATCGCGGTGGTGTTTGTATGTAACACGCCCCTGTGATGGCATCACAGTAGAACACTAGTCCAGCTCAGCGTGTGGCTGCATGTTGCATTGGCGAGTAAATAAGGAATCATACATTGTTTCACCTTGGAAGAAGGAAACACCTGAGTCCTCCTCACTTCATGCTGCGTCTTTGTGGATCCCCTTTAGTTCATACTCTGGAAGCGTATGCCACATAGAGGCAGTTCAAGAAACACAAAACAACATGCTGTGCTTGTTATTCCTCCCAGCCTGGCTGTGACCAGTATAAGCTCCTGGCGTCTCACAGCAGTCAGAGACTGCAGCCTCTGAGGGAAACGACATTAGCCTACTAATATACTAATCTGGCTCACATGCTGGGTGTCTCGCAGTAGCCCAGACAACCGCATTGCAAGCAGCGCTGTAGTGTTACATGGCCGTGACTGCCAAGGCTACAGACGCTGGCGTCTTCAAAAGAAGACTGCAGAGACATGCACACAAACCTGTTTGGTCAAACCTTGGTCAAAAAACTGGATCGATGTGAAATGGCGTCAATATGCTTGAAAAAGAAGAAGTTGGGTGTTTGATATGTTTAAAAAGGTAACGTCGCACTGGGTCAACGTTAGGCGGTTGCTTAAGAGCTGCAGCAGGTTTGTGTTTCACATCCCCGCCGGTCCCCACTCCTCCAGAGCGCTCTGAATATCAGATGTTCCTGTATTTAAACATGCTTCCTGTTTATTCCGGACAAAGAGATACAAAGCAGCAGGGGTATTGATGATAAGCCTTCTGCGCTCACAAGCTGTGACTGATAAGTTCTTTGGTGTAGCCATTGTTTGGTAGCGTAGTGCAGGACGTTGATTCAGATTTACCGGCAGCCTCTAGAGAAGGAGGGGAATATCCCAAGACTGGTGGACCAGGAGACGCTTCATCTAATGTACGGGACAGGTGGGTCAGAGAGGGAAACAGCTGCACATTCTGCAACACAGGACGCACCCCCACCGGATGGTCATATTGTGTGTGTGTGTGTGTGTGTGTGTGTGTGTGTGTGTGTGTGTGTGTGTGTGTGTGTGTGTGTGTGTGTGTGTGTGTGTGTGTGTGTGTGTGTGTGTGTGTGTGTGTGTGTGTGTGTGTGTGTGTGTGTGTGTGTGTGTGCGCGCGCGCGCGTGCGTGTGCATGTGCATGTGTGTGGGTACATGCGTGTTTGTTTGTGTCGTTGGGAGAAATCCTTTTTCATGTGTACATGGTTGTGTGTGTACTTTTGTTTGCATGTGTCACCAGTGTGTCAATATGTGTGTTTGCGCATGTGTGTGCGTGTTTAACTAGTGTGTGTGTGTGCGTGTGCGTGTGTGTGTGCGCACCTATGTGTATGGATACATAAGTAGGATAACGGGAAGTTTGCTGGGACCAGCTCTCCGTTCTCCTCCCTCCTCCTCTCTTCTCATCCTCCCTGTTTGTTCGAGGCCTGTGCTCTTCTCCTCCTCCCCCCTCCCCCTCTGCCCCTGCTCACACACCACCTCAGTCCTCTCCGACCCCGGGCCAGCGCAGGAGGAAGTGCCTATTTGACATGTTTTATTTTTAACTCTCTTACACGGTGCCCTCACTCCTCACTGTGGGCTCGCCGTAGCACCCAACACTGCTCTCTCCTGTTTCCCGGCTTCTGTTTTGTTAAAACTGGGGCCTGTTCGCCGTAAGAAACCAAAGGTTGCTTCCCCGCCAAGTTGACGCAAGGTCTCCGCTAGCCGGCGTCGTTTTTCTTAAAGGGAGGGTTTAAGTGTTAGACTCTTCTCTGCTGGACGGGCTTCCTCATCGGCTCTTCCCCCTGTGTGTCTGCAGCAGTTCAGACGTCCGGAGGGAAGTGCCGCCCCTCAAGCAGATCAGCCCCTCGGCCGCCGGCAGCCCCGCACACCGCAGCCCCCTCAAGTCGCCCGACAAGTCGCCCAACAAGGCGCCAGAGGGGGCGGAGCAGCGCGTGGACCGGGAACCAGCCTCCGCACCCCCCAGGCCGCGGGATGCCCTCAGGCCGCCCACCAACGGGAAGCTAGCCAAGATGGAACAGGAGCTGGAAGAGAACGTGGACCGCGCGGGAAAGGCAGAGGGCGGGGAGGAGAATGGCCACGCCGGGAGCGAGTGCGTCAAGGGGCTGGTGAACGGAGATGCTGTCGGCAAAGCCAGCGTGGAGGACGGCGAGCGCACCGACGGGGAAGGGTCAACCCCACACAGGACGGAGGAGGCTGGGACTGGGAACGGAGACCAGGGACCCGAGTCGGACGTGGAGAACGATCACAGGAAGGAAGGGGTCAACACGGAGCCCAAGGTAAGCCTGCTCCTGTTTGCTCTCTGGGACATTGCTTCTTCAACTTGGGGTCAGGAGGACCCAGAATCTGTTGTGATCCCGTTGGAGGTGGATTAAGTCCAGACGACGCACAGAAGGGCTGTCTCAAAAGGACAACAAATCCCGGTGTCCTCCAAGCTTTTCCTTTTCTCGCACGTCTTGAGATTGAAGAATTTGCTAGAGGCCAAAGTTGCAATTCATGCACACAATATTCATGAAAATCAATCAATGAACATCATGTTACTGCAACTACACGGCATACAAGTAACTTATGATAATCAGCAGACACACTTAATGAAACTTAAAGCAAGGTTTGCTTCTATGTTATTACTACAACAGGACCTTGAAGAATCCTCTCACCCTGGTGCCATGTGTATTTATATCTCGTGTCACATTCTACACTCTCTAGCTGGGGCCTCTCGCCGACAGTGTTCCCTGTTGAAATGAAAATGCTACGACTTCCCTTTTCTGCTTGTTCTGCATTTCTCTTTCCACTGCAAGTGTTTCAAAGTTCATTTGGAGTTTCAGTTTGAGCATGTGTCTTGCTTCTCTAGTGATACAACACACTCAACAGTAAAGGTCATTTTTTTATTGTCCTTCTTGAAGATACAAAAGATGTTGAGGGCTCCTGGCGCGAGAGCCCAGGTGCAGAGAGCCCATGGTACAGATGCTTTTCACCGATTACAAGTATAAGCAGAATGGCTTTCTTTACTGGCTTCCCTTTCTTAGTTCACCTCACATGACAGACCTTTAGAAATGTGTGTGCTTGTACATACATTTCAGATGTATGGCCTCAATGGATGCATAGGGTTATAAACAACAGCTAGGGGATTGTGTGTTGGGACCACGGCATCCCTCACCTCTGAATCCCCCACCCTAAATGCTCACTATTGAAAAGGTTCTTAAAGGGTGCTAGTTCGGTACGTAGACGTGTGCAAGGGTCAAACAAAAAATGTATCAGGGAAAAACACATGTAGACATTTGAATCCAGGTCCAAACTTCTGGCTGAATTAAAACATTTAGGCAGTAGTTCTGTGGTCTTTTTTCAACTTGGATCTATCATACATGTAAGAATGGACAGCAGTCTGTCCACGGGCTTTACACATAAAGGATGCCATCAGAAGTCACTTCACTTTGCTTTGGTCTCATTTCCTTTCGTTCAGCCTCACACTATAACTTCACAAAGCATTAGCAACAACCCTGTAAAACAACTCACACATTACAATGCTGTACCCTGACCAGGAGCTAACAGGATGTGTGCCTGGACTCTAACAGGAACTAGCAGACGCACAGTTGTACCATGTACTATCATCTAGGTTGTATTCATGTATGCGTTTGAATCTTTGGGTACCGCCCACTTTCAGCACATTATACAGCTACAGAAAATAATGGATATGAAACGGTTTCTCTATTTCTTAACACTGGCCGCTGAGACTTCTTCTCCAGACCATTGATTTGACGCAGTTGGTTCATCCACTGATGGAGGGAAAGGATCTAAATCACCGTTCTATGGCATCAAATTAAGGTCGATAAAGAAATCAACAATTGATCCTTGATTACTTTTCCAGGAAACCAATGAACAGAAGCTGTTTAAAGATCGCCAACGAGCTGCTGAAGACGGAGAAGGCCTACGTGGCCCGGCTTCACCTGCTGGATCAGGTGAGGGAGAGACAGCCGACGCCCCAATACACAATGACGCATTAGTCCAGTCCACTCATAGCCCCGCAATCTGATGACACATGCATAAGCCCAATTACAACATGACGATCAGATGACACATAAGCCCAATTATATCATAACAATCTGAGGACACATTAGTCCATTTACATCCTAACAATTGCTCTGCATTGCTCCATTGCTCATTTCATTTGATCTGATGGATGTAAAATGACAACACTGGTTAGCCTGACTGCACTTGGTCTAACCCTAGCCCCCACTGTGTGCATGTGTATGTGTATATTCCCTTTATAATATGTATACTATGTGTATGTGTAGATGGATATCCACATATATATAGTGTAACCACTGCCCCCGATATATGTATGTGCACATGACTATCCAATCATTGTGTTGTTCTGCTCTCTAGGTGTTCAGTGCAAAGCTCATGGAGGAGGCAGCTAAAGGGATGTTCCCCGTGGAGGTGGTGAAGAACATCTTCTCCAACATCTCCTCTGTCCACACCTTCCACAGCCAGTTCCTCCTCCCAGACCTGGAGAGACGCATGGGGGAATGGTGAGCCCACATACCCCCTGGTCTGAGGCAGGAAGCGGAGCCAGAGGACACCTCCATTAGCAAAATGGGATTAAAAAAAGACATATCAAACGCGTTAAATCTTAATAAAATACATTTAATGTTCTGCTTTCATAAGACGTTTGCATTGGAGAAACACAGATTAAAAACAGATTGACTTGATTTTTAAAAAGCATTGCAGATGTATTTATTCACTACTCAAAGTAGAATAGTGTTTCTGCACACTATTAAGGAACTAGGGTTAGTTGAAGTTAGCAATCGCATCACACAAAAACGCTGAAAACAACCCCCCCCTCTCTTCCCTGCAGGGAGTCGACACCTCGCATCGGAGACATCCTGCTGAAGCTCACGCCCTTCCTGAAGATGTACGCCGAGTACGTGAAGAACTTCGACCAGGCCATGGAGCTGCTGAAACAGTGGAGCGACCGCTCGCCGCAGTTCAAATCCATCATCCAGGAGATACAGGTTAGTCAGACGCAAGTCTCATTCAGGTCGAAGAATAGAATGTGAACTGAGTCAGTGGGGGAGGTCACGCCTCATCCGACCGACCTGGCTGGTACACGGCAGCCAGTAGGCACCAGAACGCACACCGCACACTGACAGTAGAGAGTCCAGGAATGAACCGGTCAGATGAGGGACCAGGGTATGACTCGAGGGCCATGTTGGTTCGGCTTATCATGTCCATGTTCCCGGTTCGTCCAACCGGTTCAAGAAGCACAACGATGTAAGATCTATATCTGTGCGGGCCATGTCACGTTCATGTCCATTGGAAGGACATGGTTCCAGGCCGAGAGCGTTTATACAATCAATGTACTGATACATTTGTTGTTGTTTTCTGTCCTTGTTTTGGGCTGGGCAGTGCCAAGAGGTGTGCGGGTCGCTGACGTTACAGCACCACATGCTGGAGCCGGTCCAGAGGGTCCCCCGGTACGAGATGCTGCTGAAGGACTACCTGAAGAAGCTTCCCCCGGACCACCTGGACCGCAGAGACGCAGAGAGTAAGAGAACACGCCGGCCCGCTGCCCCGCGCGGCCGTCGGGCCGGACGCGGCCTCAGGGGGAGACCGGTGGGGGTGCTTATCGGTCTGAAACTCTTTATCAACACCCTTTTTCTGTCCCTGTCTGCGCAGAATCACTAGAGATCATTGCCACGGCTGCCACCCACTCCAACAGTGCTATTCGAAAATCAGTAAGTTGACACAATTACCGATTAACCAAATGGAAATGGACCCTCATAGCCATTAAAACATATATACACGCTTGTTCAGCCAAATCACACATTAGATAAATATTCTCATTGCATTATTACGAAACTAGGATGTTAAACACTTAACCAATCAACTCTCAATGTCATGTCAGGACAATCTGAAGAAGCTGCTGGAGATCTATGAGATGCTGGGAGAGGAAGAGGACATTGTCAACGCCTCTAACGAGTTCATCAAGGAGGGCCACATTCTGAAGCTGGCGGCCAGGAACACGTCTGCCATGGAGAGATACCTCTTCCTGGTGAGAGACTCAGCTTATCCACGTTCACAGCTGATGGACATGGTGATATGGCGATGTGGCCAGCAGCGCACAACTCAATGGAATGAAGGCGTTCATTCATGGGAGTTATGCATATGAGTCTTTAGGACAACATTTACACATTCACTGAAAATAAACTGATATTAAAGGTGATCATTCCTATGAGGTTGAAGTATTGCGTTACCATTGGATTCAAAGAACCGAAGTGTTGCACACTGCTCCATTGCTCAGGACCTGATAGGACACGAGAGATTCAACTGATTCATGTTCTTCTCCTAGCTCAACAACATGCTGCTGTACTGCGTGCCCAAGTTCAGCCTGGGGGGCCCCAAGTACACCTTGAGGACCCGCATCGGCATGGACGGCATGAAGGTCCTGGAGACCTCCAACGAGGACTACCCTCACACCTTCCAGGTGTCTGGGAAGGAGAGGATGCTGGAGCTCCAGGCCAGGTGAGACATACCTCCAGGGGAGGCTGGCCAGAGGGGCGCCCAGGGCTCCGCCAGCTAGAGCTACCACTGGTGTTCATACTTTAGTTTTGAGAAATGATCTGAACAATTTGAACTGAACATATAACACATCCCTATTCCACCTATAACACATCCCTATTCCACTTAGAACACATCCCTATTCCACCTATAACACATCCCTATTCCACTTAGAACACATCCCTACTCGACTAAGAACACATCCCTATTCCACCTATAACACATCCCTATTCCACCTATAACACATCCCTATTCCACCTATAACACATCCCTATTCCACCTATAACACATCCCTATTCCACCTATAACACATCCCTATTCCACCTATAACACATCCCTATTCCACCTATAACACATCCCTATTCCACCTAGAACACATCCCTATTCCACTTAGAATTTGGCTTCGCTGAGACCGGAAATAAATTCTGATTTATTTGACTTTTTTACTAGAAATCGAAACCCAGTCCCAACATTTAACATTGCACTGTTCTTATTCCACAGCTCAGAGCAAGACAAGGCGGGGTGGATAAAGGTATGGCAAACTAACGTTTAACGGGTTAAAGACTGATACCCTCATAGGCAGCCCAAGACTCACGGCTTTCTCCTACGTGTGCTTCAGGCATTACAGGAGACCATCGCTGTCTTCCAGCAGAAGAACGAGTCGTTTAAGTCTGCATCCAAGGAGGTGGAGGCGGTATCGGTGAGTTCTTTAAACAACACTGACCCTGTGTCCGTCCCCCCGTCCCCCCACTGTGAGGGTACTGACCTGTTGTCACTCCTCCCACAGACAGCAGAGCTGGGGAAGCGGGCGCCCCGCTGGATCCGGGACAACGAGGTGACCATGTGCATGAAGTGCAAGGAGTCCTTCAACGCCTTGACCAGACGGAGGCACCACTGCCGGGCCTGCGGCTTTGTGAGTCCCATCACTCTGGAAGGAGAAGCTGCGGCCATACTGCTCAGATCAATATCTCCTGTAATAGGGCTGGCTCGCTAGTTACCATGACATTGAGCAATGTGCTATACACACAACCTAGGTAGGAACAAGGAGGATTTTTCTTTCATTGGGCCCTATTTTAACGGTCTGAAACGCAAGTGAGAAGCGCCAAGCGCAAGTAGCTTTGTGGGCGGTTCTATGGCGATGTCGCTATTTTACCGGCGCAAAAATGACGCTTTGCGCCCAGCGCAAATCTAAAAAGGGTTGGTCTGAAGTAGCCTAATTACCCGTAGGTGTGGTTTGGGCGTAACGTGCAATAAACCAATGAGAGTGCCAGCTCCCATCCCCTTTAAGAGCCATGAGCGCATTTGAATCTGACGAGTTGATATTTTGACAGCGCGTCTGCAGTCTCCGATGAGACAGATGCACATGCATTTCAAACTTCAAATGGCTCAGTTTATGGCCAAATAATATGGCCTAATTCACACATGGAATAAGGTTTTCTTCCACAACTTCAGAAATACTGATTCCTCAAATAAATTTCGGCAAAGAAAACTTAACACATATGATATGCGGTAACTGGGTTCTATTTAATGATATACGCAATATATTATAAACATTGTTTTTTATCAGTATTGTATGCATTATCGTTATCGACTTGTGTTCCTAATATGCATTTGTCCCCCCGTTAATATACATTGCCATGGACTGTATTATGCGTTACGTGTTTAGTTTGCGTGTGTTTAAACAGATGGACGCACACACGCGCGCCGGCAGTCATTCATTCTTTTTAACACTCACTCGCGGTAAAACAATGTTTCCTCACGATCAAATACTCATCAATCCTAAAAGTTATGGGCATGTACACGATGTCTGTGTCAAGAAAATATGTGTTTGCTGTACGGTGTTTGCAGATGCATTGATTTAAAGTACAACTTATTACCGCTGTATCAGCTGTTCTTTCCCAAATAATGCACCAAGAATGTGTGGCTAGGTAGATGAGAGAAGCAAAGTGTATGCGCGAGGTGCACAAGCAACATTATGCATGCGCCCTCAAAATAGCATCTGAACAACACGCCACTGACTTTAAACCAGGTATTTCCTGGTTTGTGGCGCAAGTGATTTCTGAAACTGCAAAATAGCGCCAGGGAACATTTACACCAAAACACGCCTCCTCCTTCCGCCGAACCGCCCCTTGGGGTGTCATTCCCTAATTTAGAGACGCGTGGTGCAGGAGGGAAAAGAACATTCCGCGCCAGTTGCAAACTAGCCACGACACATGCGCCAGTGAGAAAGTAAATTGCGCCGGATGCAAGACAGGGCCCATTATCTTTAAAAAAGTCAAAGGCTAAGTTGTATTGTTTATAAAATGAATGAAAAAAAAAACATGGACAAGCCCAGGGTTGACCATGTGATTTGATGCCCACATGCTTTGATCAAACCCAGTGATTTTCTGTGGTCCGGTGTGCAGGTGGTGTGCTGGAAGTGTTCAGACAACAAGGTGGCTCTGCAGTACGATAACAACAAGGTGAACAAGGTGTGCAGGGACTGCTTCTCCATCCTGACCGGAGAGGAGCCGGCCGAGGGCAAGAAGAAGGGCATCCTGGAGGTGAGACACACGGAGACACACGCTACGCACGCACGCACGCTCACACGCACGCACGCACGCACACCGCACGCACACACGCACGCACGCACACACACACACACACACAACACACACACACACACACACACACACACACACACACACACACAGGCATGCACGCATTCACACATGGGTGTGTATGCATACAGACACACACACACACACACACACAGGCATGCACGCATTCACACATGGGTGTGTATGCATAACAGGCACACACACACACATACATGCACGCATACATGCATGCAAGCCCACACTCACATTCACACACATGCACGCACACACGCATGCATATGCACACACACACACCACACACAAACACATACATGCAACAAAACTATCTCAAAGCATGTCAGCTAAATCACACAGGCACGCACGCACACACGCGCTCGCATGCACACACACACACACACACACACACACACACACACACACACACACACACACACACACACACACACACACACACACACACACACACACAGTAGTGCATGCACACATGGACATTCAACCTTTAACCAGAACACACACAAAGAGACACCAACACACACATACAAAAATACACACATCCGTAAGCTTCCGTAAGCAAGGCTGGGTCTGGCTTACAGGGGAAAGGACCCAGACTAGATCACATAAAGGTCTCTCACCTGAGTTTGTCTGTAGTTGGTTTATGGTAACTCTTTGCTTGTGATCCGTGTGCAGATCGAGGCAGGCCAGTTTACAGGAAGCAGCATCATGTGCGGCTTCCTGCAGTACTGTGAGAAGACCAAGCCCTGGCAGAAGGTGTGGTGTGTCATCCCCGAGAAGGAATGTCTGGTGCTCTATCTCTACGGAGCTCCACAGGTGATGACGGCACCACACACACTGATAGCATGGACTCATGTTACCCGTTTTGTTATCTATTGAGTATCTGGAAATGTTTTTTTATTTTTTATATTTATTTTATTTATTCGAAGTGAAGCACCTGTTTATTTACTTTAATTTTCAGCGTTCACCCAATCACTAATCCAACAAATAAGCCTTTAGATTACTTATCAAATCTAAAGTTCCTCCTTGTTTTGCTTTATATTTGTTTCGAGCAATCATGCTTCTGGTCGGTTGGTCGGAGTAGCGCTTTGGTCCAATATCTCTAGAAAACACTCAAGAAACAGGGAACAAGGTCTCCACTCCCATTGGCTGGTTTCCATTCATTTCCCCCCCAATAAGTTCTGCTTTAGCGCAGCAGGACTGCTGGATCCAGCTGTCAACTAATCCGTGATCCACCATGTTGGAGTCTACACGTTGTTCATTTGAAACCTTTACGGACCGTTTTTAACTGTTTACTTTTGTACCAGTTTATGTTCGCTGTTTAAAGCCAAATGACAGATCCCTGCTTACACTGCATTACCAAGGCTACCGTGAGTAGCTGTGTGTTAATGTCCTCCCTGACCCTGACCCTGACCCTGAGCCGCAGGACGTGAAAGCCCAGTGCACCATCCCCCTGCTGGGCTACAGCGTGGAGGACAGCCCCCGGCCCACCGACCCCCCGGCCAGCTTCCGTCTCTCCCAGTCCAAATCCGTCCACAGCTTCGCCGCCGAGTCGGAGGAGGTGAAGCAGCGCTGGCTCCGGGTCATGCGGCTGGCGGTGACCGGAGAGATGCCGGAACGACTGCCGTCCGACGGGAACGGAACCAGCATGGACGACAGCGCCACACAGGAATCCACCGGCAACGAGAGCTCGTAGCCGATGGGTCGATCCGGGTCGGCTGGGATCGCACGAAAATGAAATAGGATGCTGGATCGCCAAGGACGTAAAAAGAGTTTGAACTCAGTACTGGGACCCATATTCAGAGACCATAGAGGATATCAGCGCTGGATACTCCCCCAACCTCAACCTTCACTTGGATTTCATAACCAATCAACACTGTTTAAGTGCTGAAACGTAGGAGAAGACATTACCTGGTACATCAATGCTAGGATCGGCTGCAGCGAGACACTTGCAGCTTCTCATACGGACGTGTGGCTACAGAAAGCTGTGAAATTGTGGTCACTCTCACTAAGCTTCTTGTGAGTGCTCCGGACAAGCACTGTTCTGCTGATGGAGCCAAACTTGGCTGCCTCGATCACTAGAGGGACAAAGTTTTCTCTTTCTTTGGACAAAATGAACAGATGTGTTGTCTCCAACATTCAATGAGAGTGTGTTCCCAGGCTTGACGGAAGTTCTCCAATCATAGAGCTAGAGATCACAATATTAACATTGTTATCATAATACTCTGGAAAACTAGAGGACTGCACCGACTCAGTATATTACAACTCAAGGGATATTCCTTTACCTATTGGCTGGCCTTGTAGTTAATAGGATTATGCTTTTCGAAGCGTAATTTAGTAATCCTGCTCATTGAATTTAGAAAACAACTTTAATTTGTATGAAACCGATTATGGAGACTGTTAATTTGGGCGTCGGAACAACGTTTTTGGTGGAACAACCATCAAGAACAGGTATTCTGGTCCGTGTCGTACTACGGAAGTGCACATGCAGCTGGGTATTGCTGATTCAAATAGAACACAGTGACCCTCTCTCCCCCCAAACGGCTAACATCTGAAGAACAAAGCAACGCAAACAGTTTGTCTTCACTCCAGCAGACGGGAGCGTCTGGTGAGATGGGTATTAGGGTGCAAGTATTAGAGTTTCTGTACTAGATACGCATAGGATGAAGGTCAAAGTACGCTTTGATTCCGTCGTGCAGCACAATCAGAGAGTTTAGGGTATTGACTTAGTGTATCCAGAGTGTAAATGCTGTAATTAATTGTATTATTTAAAGTAATTTATAGGCGATACCGAGCATGGTCGTTTAATAAGAGTAGCACAAGCTCAGTTCCTCACTCTCTGCCAATCCAGCTAGGTGCTTCACTTCCCAGGACTACAATCCGCCATCCTAAGTATTGCAAACTAGAAAGCAGGGGAAGTCATGGAAACGACGTAAATGTTAAACGCTCAGTGTCAGTGTGTGTTGAGTAACCTGTTCCTATGACCATATTTCCACCCTGTGTTCACTGGTGGAGGTCTGCGAGCCGTACCTGATGGCCCCCTCGTGGTCCAGAAGGAAATCAGAGCACAAAGTACCCTGGATGTGAAAGCTGAATATAAAATAAAACACGTTTTAGTTTAGCTATCTTTTTTTTTATGTACACAGTCCTTTACTTCCCACCCTAAAGGTTTAAAAATTGATGCACTTTACTGTCTATGAAGTGTACCTTGTAAAAAAAAAAAATTAAAAGAAGAGAAACTATTAATGGTGGTCAACCCATTGCTTAACCGGCTCATTTAAAAGGATAACTTTCACGGAGCAAACACAAGCGACACTCACTTGTCATGACTAGCATTATCTTTCACCAGCTAGGTTCTGTTGCGTTTTCCCACTCTCCTGGGAGCTGAGCCGCCTTCATTAGCATGCAGCTCATAGCCCAGAACAGCTTCTACACGGGGACGTCATTCAGCTGTCCTCTCAGGCCCAGGGCCCCCCCATCCCTCTGAATGATGACAGCCACTGTAAGCCACGGGCCCCGAATGCACCAATCACACACACACACACACACACACACACCTTTGACACACAACACAGCACACACACACACACACAGCACACAGAGATCACAGCACTAAACCACGGCACACACACACACACACACACACACACACACACACACACACCTTTGAGAGAGAAAGCAGCATGGATATCATCAGCTTAAGGGAATGGAATTCATGGTTGGAATTTTATGGAAATAAACCCATTTGTTTATTGGATGAAAGGCAAATGCCGTTTACAAACAAGAACGTTGATGACAATTAAGAATTTCATTAATTATTTTTGGCCACGTCTAATAAATACAGGTCATAGTTTCTACTTAAAGCTAGTGTAGGCTATTTGGAGAAACCAGCCATAGTAAGCATGATTTTCAAAGAATCCCACCCCCAGGCCTCCCACCATACCCAGTCCCCTACTAGCTTGCTAACTTTAGCATAGGTGTGCCTAGCTTTCTGGAATACGTGCAGGTAGGCGGGTAGTTGGGCACAGACAGGAAGAAAGGAAGAAAATGAGAATGTGATTAGATTGCTTTCGGGTATGCGTACACAAGCACAAGCAGTTAATCCATTTTAAAGTTTATTTCCAAAAGAAAGAAAAATACACAAATATATAAACTACAATAGCAATAATACCAGAAGCGATAACAAATGGCTGCACGTCAACTCTGTTCAGTTAGTTATTTTTCATACGCATGCTTTGATACGTGCAAGCTGCATAGCACTTAATCACATCAAGTCATTAATTAACTTGTCTGGAATCCCACACACACATGAGATGCATGATATAATACTGAAGAGCACAGGTTCAAAGGTTGTTGCTCAGCGCCAGAAAAACGCTCCATGGCAGTTGTGCCTCCACTGGTTTATGCTGGTGTGGTTCCTCTGCTCTTCAGAGTGTGTTGAATAAAGAGCGGAGAGGTGGTCTCAGTGTCCGTCAGTGTGTGTCTATCCTCCCAGAGACCTCAGCTCTTGGTGCGTCGGAGGAGGCCGCGGATCCTGCGGACCAGGGCCTGGATGAAGGTGTAGCGGGAGCGGACCTCCCCGTACAGACCCTCCACCTCCAGCAGCTTCCTCTGGAGAGCCTCCCCGAAGCCCGCTGCCATGTCCGCCTGGAGCTGGACCCCAGAGCAACACCCATCATCAACCATCACACATCAACCACACACACATCAACCACACACACACATCATCAACCACCACACACACACATCATCAACCACCACACACACCCACATCAACCACCACTATCACACACATCAACCACCACACACCATCAACCACCACACACACATCATCAACCACCACACACACCATCAACCACCACACACCATCAACCACACACACACCATCCACCACACGCACCATCAACCACCACACACATCATCAACCACCACACACCTATCATCATCAACCACCACACACATATCACCCTTTTTCTTCCTACCTGATCGAGATCCTGCTGGCTGACTCTGGACAAACCCAGGCCACGCCCACTTCCTTGCAAGGAGTCTACAACAACAAATGAAGGTAAAGATAATCACACACTTGCACGGTGATCTAATAATTCCAAGGAAACTTTCAAGTAGAGCCCTGTATTTTCCCTATGACTAAATGTAAAGCTTTGATCTTTCTCTACTCTTCTTACCATCGGCAAAGCGAGATCTGAATGAGCTCGCTCCAGGCAACAGGGCATTCTTGGGGTCCGACGGGGTGCAGTACATCAGGTAGTACTCTAGATGGCGCCACAACACAAATAGGCAGGTTTCAATGACATCTGAGCGAAGCCAAGTCAAGGTGTTGAAACGGTTCGATTGGCAGCTCAAACTTCCACGCGACCCTGAAATGATCTGAACTTGCGACATGCTTCAGCAGTCGTTCACAGGTGCTGAAGCAGTAAACTGTAGACCTAATAACCGCACATTAGCATCCGGAAACGAAGGGGGGGGGGGGACATCGTTTCTCAAGAGGGAGAAACGTCATGTTGAACTACATTACATAATACAGACGAGGACCGGCTCAGAGTGTGGCCCCAGAGTCAGGGCTCAGAGTGTGGCCCCAGAGTCAGGGCTCAGAGTGTGGCCCCAGAGTCAGGGCTCAGAGTGTGGCCCCAGAGTCAGGGCTCAGAGTGTGGCCCCAGCCGGTGGAGCCACAGGCTGGGCGCTAGGCAGATTATGATGAAGGATACAGGAGCAGAGGGCCAGCAGCTTAGCCCGGTTGTTGATGAGCTGGACCAGGCGTCTCTTGGCGAGCAGGCTCCTCTGGACCGATGAGATCTTGTCCACGCCTCCAGGGCCTGACACCAGGCCCTGGCACAGCTGCAGAGAGCGCAAGCACATACACACACAATGCTGCTCAGCATCACCATAGACAGAGCACTGCTGGGATCATCAGACGGGTCACTGCTGTTAAAACTGAGACCAACAATCTCCCGGGGCGTAGGATGGACCTGTACGACGGCATCAGATTCGTGATGAACCGACAACAATGTGCCGTATGCTGCGTTTCAGGATCTCTGACCCTCTGTCACACGTCCAGCTCACCTCCTTCAGCTCCTCGGGGGGCAGCTGGGCCAGGCCCTGCAGCTTGCTGAGGCTCTGGCGGTGGCTCTGGTGGAAGCGGGAGAAGTCGGCAGCGCTGCCCTTCAGCAGGTACAGCACCAGGCCCAGGCTGGGCACCCGCGAGGAGGCCGCCGCCGCCGGCAGCGTGGACGAGAGGTCTGTCCCAGGAAAACAACCCGGGGTCAATGGACGGTGGGAGCACCGGAGAGCCAGCGAGGGGTTAAAGATTACACATCAACAGAACTTTGGAGAATAACGTAAACGGTTGGATACCAATGAGTGTATCTGATAGTCAATCCCTTTGACGGAAATATCAAATATCCGCTGCTGCCCTGAAATCATCACATGATTGGTGTACCCGTCATGGAAGACATAGTATTTATAACAGCTATGTATGGTCCCTTGCTTCATGACTGGAGCAGTTATACCAAGGCACCGTGCTGGTGACCTCTGCCTCCCTCGCCCTCCCTCCGACCCCCTGACGGGCCTCCTTGAGGCTGACCTGCTCGCGCTCCGTCCCTGCCAGCCGGCTCGCTGCCAGACGGGCTGAAGAGGCAGATGGAGAACTGGGCCTGCGCCGAGCTCTGCAGCAGCAGGGTCTGGCAGTACTCCATGATGTTGGCACACACCTGTGAATACAGAGCGGCACCGTGAGCTCATCGACCGCAGGGAGAAACAGGAGGGCTGGGGTGAACTCTACACACAGCACATCGGGAGAGCTAGTGACCATACCAAATGGGTCTAATATGAGCGGTGCTCCTTATAGTTATTATGTAGTGTAATTACACCAGGCTTCGTACAATAATTATGCATGTTGTATGGATATTCAACATCTCAATTGAGACGTTCATGGGGAGATTGAAGTTCCATTAAATAAGGATTGCTCTTGTTTTAAATAGCTTGCTTATTGCCCCATTGTGGCCTAATGTTAATATCCATTTTACATTTATATTTTTGTATGTTTCATCAGGAAAAAAGAGCCTGCCCTCAATGGCCTCCCATGAATAAATAAAGCTTAAATAAAATAAATATGCAAATGTCATCCAGTAACTGGTTGAGCCTTCTCTCTTTCCCCCAGGGCACATTGTATACGCTCCCGATGTCATCTAGGAAGGTCTTCAGGAAGGAAGAGCCTGCATGACCCCTCGACAACAAGGTCGCTCCCTATGAACACGAGCAAGCACGCCACGACCTACCCTCGTGCATCCTCTTAACCCACCCCAGAGCCGGCCCCTGCCCCCTGGGGTTCCTCCCCTCTGACCTGCTGCATGGCCACCTCCATCTCCTCCCTCCTCTCCGCGGGGTCTCCAGGGGCCGCCGCCTCCGCCTGCTTCAGCAGCCTCTCCCGCTCGCCCCCGGCCAGGCGGCCCAGCAGAGACAGGCACATGCGCTGCGGAGACACGGGTTAATGACGGCTCTGGCCGCTGCACACTGGGACCACTGAGGGTCAGGTGGGCCCTTTGTTGAACGCCACGTCGACGCGCTACACCGGCTTAGTGACAGGAACCATGGGTCTGGCGTAGTGTGGATGTTTACGTGAATTAGCATTGAATCCGAGGTCCGGAGGGATGAGCGTTTTTAACTATACTGGCAATTCAGCACGAGCAGGGGCAGAGACCCACCTGGAACCTGTTGATGTGACCCTGGAACTCCATCACTACAGCGCTGTGGACCTCCCCGCTCAGCTTAAGGACCCCTGGAACACACACGGGCCAACGTCAACGCAACTGTACCACCACCGCCTGTTGGCTCATCGTAGCCAAACCTTGTTTTCCTCGCCAATATTTATTATATACAGTAAATAGAGACCATCGAAAAGGGGATGAAAAAGAAAAGCAAGATATGAAGTCTCTGGTCGTCTGTCCGGTGCCAGGTGACGGCAGAGCGGCGGATCAGGGTGATACTGACTGCAGCAGGTACCTGGTAGGGCCGTCTTGCTGATGATGCCGGTGAGCAGAGAGAGCTCCTGCAAGGCCCCCATGCTGAGCTCCTGACAGCGCAGCAGAGACTGGATGGTGTCTGCGTGGACGATCAGCCACTGGAGGACCTGCACGCACGCACGCACGCACGCACGCACACGCACCACACACGCACCACACCACACACACCAACACACACACACACACACACACACAGCACACACGCACACACGCACACACACACACACACACACACACACACACACATTTAGAAAATTGCTGTTTAAAGAGCTCTCCCCTTTGGTAACAAATGTAGGTGTAAATAGCACAAACGACATTAAATGAATGTCAAAACATTTTGCACCAAATCATGCATAGGTATTTGTCCCAGGGAGACATTATGCCCTCATGAAGCTGTGTCTCTGCATACCTGTGGCGCCCCCTGCTGGTGGTGCATGGTGGTGGACGTCAGGATGATCTGGAACAGCCTGAGCGCGGGCAGAAGGATCTGGCGGTAGCGGTCCAGCGGGCTAGGGATGAAGCCTGACGGGTCCCTCATGACCCTGGCATACAGAGAGAGCCTTGTTTCAGACACGGTTCAACGGAAACATCTCGCTGAACGGCAGTTACAATTTAACATAAAAGGACCAGCGTCGTTAAAAAGGTGCTTTAGGTTGGACCTGGGAGCAGAACGTAATGCTGTGAAACAAACAACCTGTGACTGGCAAGACAATATGACTTCCCCGAAGACCATCATGAAAGAGATGACCTGGGGGCCGGAGATGGCTCGGCCATTTCAAACTACTTACTCTCAATCTACAGCGCTTCAATACCACCTGCACACCTTCAACAGATTTATGTGAAGCTTTCTGGAGATGAGGATCGGCGCAAGCCTAAAGCTCTCCATGGAGTCTATACAGCAGAGGGACACATGCACGTGGTCTGAGTGCCAAGAGCACAGGTGTGTGTGAGCCGTCCCCTGACCTGTGTGCGTCGCCGTCCGGGAGCATGTCGTACACCTGGCACTCCATCAGCTGGGCCACCAGGCCGCAGCGCAGCAGCTCCACCGCGCCCTCGCTCGTCTTGGCCACGCGAGTCAGCAAGGCCTGCACACACACACACACACACACACAAAGAGACACTTTTAGGGTCCAAGCGCATGTCTTGAATTTAGCATAGCTGACTGTGGCTATTGAACACTGTTTAATCTCACACACACACACACACACACACACACACACACACACACACACACACACACACACACACACACACACACACACACACACACACACACACACACACACACACACACACACACACACACACACGTGTTCTGAAAGGAAACATTCACTCTAAAAGTCCATTCAAAATCAACTCGTTTGAAACACGGCGTTTCCAAGACAAGACAATTAAAGCACATGCGTGTGAGTGCCTGATTTGAGTGTGTGCGTGCTCAGCCTCACCATCTTGCTCTCGTAGATGTACAGGGGCTTGAGGAGCGGCGGCTGGGGCGTGAGCAGGCCCTGCAGCGCCCCGTCGTCCTGCCGCAGGCTCTCCACCAGCACCCTCAGATAGCCGCTGTTGCACAGGTACAGCAGCCACTGGCTCTGCCGGTCGATGGACAGGATGCGGTCCAGCTACCGCCAGGGCCAGCATCTAACGGGGAGCAGCGCGCAGAGACATGAGGCCCGGTCTGTTTAAAGCCCGACGTGGTGACGATACGCAGCATTCAAAACATGACACCACCACAAGGTAGGGGGCAGCTAATCCTGGATTCAGTGATACTGTAGTGATAGTTGGGGTATAGTGTGTTGCATTCTGGGGGGTTTGACTGAGGATAAGATTGAATTATAAAAATATATGTTGATCCACACGTGACCCAGCACTGATTGGCCAAAGGGTCTTTTTAGTATACAGGAAAGCACTTCATAGATAAATGCGTTATTATAATTAAAATAATTATCTCTGGGACTGGGACTTCCCATCAACCCCAGCAAGGACCAATGAGGGGCGTCGCTGCAGGGCATGTGAGGCTGCTGGGTGGGAATGGTGGGTGGGGCTCATACCCGGCCTATCTCGTGGCCGTCACAGGCGTCCCGGCACACCACCTCCATCAGGGCGGTGCCGTAGCTCTCGATGATGGACAGGTTCTCCCTCTGCAGCTTGGAGAAGCTGTCCTCTGGGGTGGTCAGGCGCTCCCACATGGACTTCCCTGGTGGAGGGAGAGAGAGCGGTGAGGTCAGCAGCGGTCAAAGGTCAGACCGTCTCTTAACAAGCTTCAATCATTTATTCAAAGGGCATGGATTGCAAATCATTCATTGTTTTTCAGTATATTTTTTCCAAGCAATTTTTCCCACAAAAAGGAAAGTCTATAGGGCTTGTTCTTCTAAACATCACAATGACTGCCACTATTATGGACTCATAGGAGCAGGGGGATGTTAGTTATGATGTTGGTCCTTTTTTTTTCCATTGTTATTTGCCTTTAACTGAGACATTGTTTGAAACTGCTGAAGAGTGTCTACTCTACTGTACCTGTCTGTAGCGTGTCGGGCTCCTCTGGCTTCTGGGCCATCTGGAGGTAGTAGAGCAGAGCGCCATACAGGTGGGCTCGCAGGCGCTGGAACCCCCCGCCTGAAGGGGGAGGGAGAAGTAGTAAGGAGACCGCCAAGTACACCGCCGGGTAGTCACACGCCTCTGGATTCACACTTAGCAGGATTGCTGCAATCGCTTATGATTGCCCTTCGTACTGAATCAACAATAATATTAAGAGTTGAACATCAAAAATGGGATTGAAATTAGATTTTTTTACATGAATGTTTAGATTAAAATAATATATATAACATCAAAAAAGCCAGACATGACAGGTAAACGAAGGTCTGTCTTTTAGGTGGAAGATGGAAACGTGCTGATGCTGTGATAGTTGATTTCTTTGAAGGTTCCTGACCCGTGCAGAGGATGAAGTCCAGCATCTTGCGGAGGATAAGGTGCAGGGCGGAGTTGGCGATGGAGGCGAAGCCCGAGGACCCGTCCCCGTCGAGCCCCACCCCCTGCTGCTGCTCCGACAGGATGGACTGGCTGAGCTGGGCCGCCAGCGTGAAGACCGCCCCCGCCACGATGGGCATCAGCTCTCCTGCAGCGTCCTCCGATAACACCTGGGGAGCATCGGGGGGGGGGGGGGGTGTGTTCACATTGACACCGTTTAGTTCACCAGGTTACCCCCAAACCTCCTCCTGAAGTATCTCTCATCCCACCGTCCCCCCTCCTCCTCCCCGCTCCCTTGCCCCCCCAGCAGGCCCGCTGCGTGCCTTGTCGTGCAGGTCCAGCAGCAGGTCTCTGATGATGAGCTGCCGGTCATCCGGCGGTATGAGGTCGGCGGGGCAGGCGGTCAGCAGAGTCTCCACCAGGCCCCTCCAGGACTGCAGGGCGTGGCGCTTGGCGTTCAGGCTGCGGCGCACGTGGTTCCTCTCCACCACCTGCTGCAGGATGGAGTTCACCTCCTGGATGCACCGCGGGAAACGGAGTCAGCGGCTGGTGTAGCTTAAGCTACTTCTAAACGGAGTCAGCGGCTGGTGTAGCTTAAGCTACTTCTAAACGGAGTCAGCGGCTGGTGTAGCTTAAGCTACTTCTAAACAGAGTCAGCGGCTGGTGTAGCTTAAGCTACTTCTAAACAGAGTCAGCGGCTGGTGTAGCTTAAACTACTTTTAAACGGAAGTCAACTGAGGCTACTTTTACGATGAGCCAAAAGTGCAGCCCCTCTCAAGTGAGGAAGCTCCATAAATGGACCTAGACTTTAGGTTTCATGGCCAATGGTATCGCAGCACTAATGCCTGGTAGTGCTGTTTTTTTTAAGCCAATTTGCATTCAAACTGACTTGAAGATGAGATGAATTAATAATGAAACTATGTTGCAGCTCTGCTTGTGACTGCGGGATAATGCTGGAGGCTCAGCAGTTATTCACTCACCTCCATCAAAAGTGGCCTCTGACCAATGGCTGCCATTCCTTGAAGGGCGTTCACTTCAGCAACCAGCACGCGATGTAACAGCTGTGACACAGACATGTACACATTGAACCAGTACAGGTCACATTGTATTAGATTCTATCTTCAGAGTGAAACAACTACCATCTTGTCAAGGGATGCCTCACCTTGACGTTGCAGACCGTGTGTCCCTGCTCGTTGACGTGCTCACAGTTGGTGATCACCAGCTCGATCTGAGCGCGCTCAAAGAAGTCGAGCTGCAGCAGGTCTGGGATGTCCTGGCTGAACTCGATGGCGTCCAGTACACACAGCAGCTTCCTGCGCACTGGGGACCATGACAGACGAGTGGTTGTTATCGGGAAGGAATAAACCGTGGTTTTAAAGAATTAAAGCTACAAATATAATCATTGCAGTGCGCCACGGTGCTGCACACCTTTTGAGGCTGTGTCGAAATGGAGGAAGCCGCACACTGATCTGGTCTCTTCCTCCATTCCCAGCTCTCCATCAACTACGAGGAGAGAGTAAGGGGTTACAGGTGACAACGGTATGGACTGGCTGATTGTGGAAGTCGGTGTTTGTGTGTGTAGGTGTGCGTCTCAACATGTGCGTACTGTGCGTTATACGTGTGTGCGAGCGTACCCGTGTGCTGAATGAGTACGTGTGAGAGTGAGCATGAGCCTACCCGTCTGCTGTGTATGTGTACGTACTAGTGTGCTGTATGTGCACGTGGGAGCGTGCGTGGGGGGCGTACCGGTGTGCTGTGTGGGGGGCTGGTCGTCCAGCAGCAGGCTCACGAGGCGCTGTGTGTGCGAGCGCTGGCGGTTCAGGGAGGTCATTCGCAGCTCGATGGCCGCCGTCTTCATCAGCCACGACATCTGGGAGAGAGCAGCGATCTGGTTGCCTGAGAGAGAGAGAGAGAGAGAGAGAGAGAGAGAGAGAGAGGGACAAACCAGGGACAGGTCTTACACAACTGAGCCGGATCGACAGGATGCATGGGTAATGTGAATGGAGCCGGGGGAAAGGTGGGAGTTGGGCCTCACTTGGCAGGGAAAAGGGCATGTGCTGCAGGTGAGAGAACAGGAAGTCCTGGCTGGTCCTCAGGTAGCGCATGGTGGGCCCTGACGTGTCCGAACAGGCACACAGCTGGTAGATCACCTTCAAGAGGAACACGGATCACCCCCAATTTAAAAACGGTCATATTCTTCTTTGGCTACATCCTTGACATCCAGACGGATGCCAAACAAAGCTCCACATTGGATGAGGTTCTTTATGTCGGCGGTACCTGGTAGCAGAGCTCAGCTAGGTGAGGGGCCTGCTGGCTGAGCACCGGGCCGGACCTCTTCTCGCTTCCGCGCTGCAGCAGACTCAGGATGGCGTGCAGGCAGCTCCGTGGACATCCGAGCACACCTGGGAACACACAGTGCGGGTCAGCCCTGCGGCTCCCATAGCAGCATCGGAGTAGGGTATGTTTCAGTGTAAAATGATAAATGAAAGGCCAGCTGGTGTCAGACCTGGGTCCTGCAGGTTGGTGGAGGAGACGGCTTTCTTGACCTCGTAGCCCAGCAGGTACAGGGCCAGGTTGGGAGGCTTCAGCTCCAGCGATGTCATCAGCAGGTTCAGGATGTGGATCTTGATCTCGTGCCGGATCCTCGCCACCTTGTTTTGCGAGTCTGTTTCTGAGTAGTGAAGGAGAGTGTCTAGGGATCAACGTGGTTCAGGACGGACGTGAACAGCCTGAAAGTCTGGGAGGTTGTTAACGTAAATATATACTTTTATCTGAGAAAAACTAGTACAGTATGTCATGTTACAGAGCATACTCCTGTTGGCATTCAGGAAGCCCCCATTAGTGGCTGGTACGTTTCTAAAAGACTCATTCTAATTATGATGCGCCTGAAGAGGAAGGGTAACTCACCTTCTTCTTTCTCTACCGTCTCTTCTGCCTCATCAATGTCCAGACATTCCACGAAGCCTGCCATGAGTTTGTCACTTACAGCCTACAAACATTACAAATAAAACCAAATTATTATACAATGACAAATTTTTAAAAGGTTTTTTTTATTCAAAGTTAAATATGCTGCTCAACATATCCCCTTAAATAAAAAAAACATTCTAAAAGACATGAAACGAAAGAGTTGGATGCATACCGGGTCGTGGGTGAAGTCCCCCACCAGCCTGATCTGGATGTTGGGGTAGCGGGCTACGTGACGAAGGATCTTTGCACTCTGGAAGGCTGCCTCCGGGTTGGAGCTGCTGTGGTACAGATAACTGCCAGGGAAACACACACACAGCCGCGCATAAGTGCATGTGATGTTTAAACAACAGGACCACTTTGCTTCAGGGCCCACTGTCACGGAGGGCTTCTGAGGGGTTCCCACCTGGCTATGTTGACGATGTGGTCGGCTCGGCGGGTCTGAGGACTGACCCCCTGGAGGAGCTGCTCCAGCGGGGAGACCAGCAGCGAGGCCTGGCTCTCCCGCAACAAGTCCATGAACACCACCTCCTTCTGCAGGGCCAGCTCCAGCAGGCACAGGCAGTGCAGCACCGCCGATTCCAGGTGCTTCTTGCCTGCCGGGTGGAGAAGAAGGTCCGAAGGATGAAGAAATTGACTCCTCCAAACTTCTCTTCGGTCCAGAGGTCATCTCCTTAATGACAATGTTTTCATGCTTGTACAAAATCGTTTGGCTCTACTCTGCCTTACATTGGGAAAGGTCAAACACTAACTACTACTTGAAGATGAGCCATGGAAATGTGATTAAAAAGCCTCAGCAGGTAAATCAACAATACCAAGATGTTCCACCAAATGTGTAAAACATCCCAGCAGTTAAGTGCTAGTGAATTAATGTGGGAAATGAGGAGCAAGCCATCTTACTGGGTAAGTACACCGTGTGCAGACAAAGGTGGGTCAGAATGGGAATCTGATCTTGAGGAGGGTTAATGCATGCAGGGCAGCATCTGTTCGCCCATCTTTACCCCCCACAGCCCCCCTCCCACTCCTCCCACTCCTTCCCTCCCCCCCTCTCACCGGGGAAGGGTGCGTAGGTGTCCAGCTGCCGCACCCCCTCCTCCAGCAGGCTGAGGCAGAGGGCCAGGGTGGGCGAGTCGTTGAGCAGGTGGAACATGATGCTGTGCCCCGGGGGCTTATGGGCCGGCACCTGCTCCCCGTGGAGCTCGCACCATCTCCTGGAGGAAGTCGGCGGGCTGGGGCTCATAGTCCCGCAGCAGCTTGTGGAACACCTCCAGGACGCCGTCGGCCACCTCCCACTGGCGGGGGCGCAAAAGGGGGTTAGGGTCCTGCCACGCTAACAACGATACCTTCAGGAGGCACCTGAAAGGTCCCACGGCATGCCACCAGGCGTGGTGTGATTAGCCGCTACAAGCGGCTAATCACACCACGCCTGGGGGCATGCCGTGGGATGCGTTGTCTGAGGAAGAACGCTACCTTCTCGGCGGCGTGGCAATAGGCCCTGGTGGGGAAGGGGAGAAACACGGCGTCCCGCAGGAAAGTGAGGTAGGGGTCAAACCCTGGCGCCCGCAGTCCCGCCCCCAGGTTGACGGGCAGGCTGCTCTCGACCAACGTGCTGATCAGCTGACAGAAGGCCCGGGTCAGAGGGTACTCCTCGCAGCTGGACTCGATCTCGTTGAGCTCCACCTGGTGGACACAAGCATCGGCGAGAGGGACAGTCAAGAGCTGCAACACACACACAGAGGTTCCCCTCATCCGTCCACAGAGATCCACCCGCGGGACGGTGTGTTAACATGCAGCCAACAGCTTACATTGACAGGTCCTTGTCTACAGCCTGTGAACGCTATTCAGCAATTTACTGTAATCAATGAAAAAAATAATGACACACTTGGTTGGTGAGTTTGATATCGCAAAGCAAGTAAAACAATGTTCACAGATGTTGTCGTACCTCAATGCCGGCCGCCTGTCTCTGTCCAGGTACTCTCACTGTCTGGAGGATCTGGAGAACCACAGCACATCACAAGGACTTAATGACGCACACCTGTTATGAAATGCGGATACCTGTATGTACGTAATGCCATATATCATGAAGTAAAGAATAACCAAGAGAGGAACAGCAATGACCACTCTACCTGGGTGTACTCCAGGGACTGCCAGAGGGAGGCAGCGATCTCAGGAGACTTGCCGAAGGCAGCCAGGCAACGTAGGAGTTCCCCCTTGAGGACGGGGGGCACGCTGCACTGGAGCAGGCCCAGGACCACTACCACCGGCGTCCACTGGGGGTGCTCACACAATGCCAGCCGCGCATTCTCACTCTAGCGGACCAAGGAGGCACACACACAATGCATTGAAAAGAGCTGAAGGGATTGGAATCCAAAATAAGTTGACAGGCATGTGTTGGACCTCCGGGTGCTGTATACAAAGTATGTTGACAAGGCGAGTGAATGTACAACATTTTGTGAAATGTTTGACGTTGAATGTATTTGTTTCAACTTATCATGGAATAATCATATTCAAGCATAATAGGCAATTGTTATAATGTCTTAACCAGTTCTTATTGAGGGTAAAAGCAGTGCACAAGGCTGCCCGGTGTGGACAGGACGGGCCATACCCAGGTGATGATGGTGGTGAGCAGCTCCAGGTAGGAGGTGAGGCCGTCCACCTCCCTCTGGGTGATTCCCGCGGGTGGGCGGGTGGCGGTAGAGGTTGGCGGCCTCCGGGCTGGGGAGGTCCCGCCGCAGGTTCTCATGGTACAGCATCAGAGAGTGGAACAAGAGTTCCCAGGACACCGGTCGGCCTGTCATGCCCTGCATGGTGTCCCCTGGGTGGTGTTGAAAACAAGATCGTTAGAAAAACAATGCATACAACAATCACGTCTTTCTCATGTTGTTGAATGCATATTTACATATATAGTCATTCCAGGATAAACTACATGCCATTTCATTTGAAAAATCTAGTAAAATTCCTCAAATTGGCCCGTTTATTTAGATTTAAACCTGCAATATGGAACTTTCGATTTTTCAGGTCTTTCTTGCCCCCCCCCCCCCACTGTGTGAAAGTCTCAGACGGCGATAACGGAAAATGATATAGCTAATGCTATAGTTGTTATGACAACTCCAGCTGCTAGAGGTTGCGGTGGGAAAACGGACCCAGTGGAGGATTAATACAGTCAGCCCGAGCGATGCCCTACCATGAGTGGCTCCGTTGGTCTTCAGCAGGCTGAAGCAGTAGTGGGAACACTGCGGTCCGTTGGCCAGACCCTTCAACATCCTCAGGTAAGGGATGACCAGGGTAGAGGGGAGCAGGTCTCCCATCTGACGCACAAACTTGGATAGCACCACCTGAAGGGCAGGAATAAACAAAGCATGATGGGAAAGGGGGGTCAGGTAAGAGCTGATAGGCAAGTTAAGCGCCAACTAATGTGTCATGAATAGGTTTTTAGTAGTCTGGCTGAGCGGAAATGGACAGCGTCTATAGCGCACTAGCGTCAGATTCCACCGCTACTCCTCCCCTTCCTGTTGCTGGCTTTCCCGTATTGTGCTCCCCCTCATGGACACCGCTGCTGCTTCCCGGGGTTAGCCCCGCCCTAGACGATTTTGATTTGTTTAAAAGAAATAAAAACAGGCCAGCCCAGTTTCCCCCCGGATGGACGGCTCTAAATACCGTGGTTCCAGACCATTCTACTTGCTGTAGTTTGGTCTGGCTTTGCGAGACTAGGTTTTTAGTGACGTTGGTAAGCCCGGCTCATACCTGTTTATGCGGGGGTCTTTGCAGGGCCATGCCCAGATATGAGCCCTGCAGGTTGGTGTGATGAAGAGACTCCGTGGGAGCCCAGAACTCTAGACCGAGCTCCAGGCCAAACGGGTCTTTGCTGTAGAACTCACCGATCTGGAAACCAAATGTGGGCAAAGATAGCAAGAGGTTGATTACAAAGCAACATTTCCACATGGCTGCTGCTAATCATGACAAAATAACTGGGAACTCTCCATAATTTAACTTGATTATGAACTCAGAAACATCCAACTATAGCCAGCTGTCATGGAACCTCGAACCCTATTGAACCTTGTTCTTTTGCCTCCGTCCTCTCACAAGAAAAACATGATGGTGTACTTGTTGTACAGTCACTTTTGCAGTATCGCAGGCTTTATCATGGGAAAGGTTGTGCGTAGACAATGCAAACTAACCAGGAACATGAGGTGGTCTAGGTCTTTGCGTAACGACGAAGGGGGCTCACTGCCCATCTGTAGGGACATATACACCAAGCGGGCATCCTCATCGGCACGGTTACGCAGCTGCTTCACCTGCAGAGAAGGAAAACCTTAGAGTGGGCACCAAACCTTCGAATCAACATGGACTTAAGTCTTCTGGCTTGTTTCAATAAAAAAATGGTCCCAAAAAATATGTACTTAACAACGTATCATTTAATGTGTTATTAACACACTATGACTTGCCTTGATCGGCATGAGAGCCAGAAAGTCTGTAATTAAGGTATGAAGGCGACGGATGTAGAACTCTTCCTGGGTGAACCCTTCACATCCCAGCATGCCATCTTTCATGAACAGGAAGACGTCTCCCAGGAGGGCCAGGTCAGCCAGAGCCTCGTCAGACTCCGTGAACTCCACAAGGGCTGCGATAAACACATAAAGAAGTAAGCCAGTGTACAGCCCCCCCATATACTCCATACATCACAACTGTGTGTGTGTGTGTCAGCCACAAAAGGAGGACGTACAGGAGCCCTGTGGAAGCTGGGACAGAGCCCTCAAAGCCAGAGCCCACGCAAGCCGACACACAGCCTGTAGCCCCGGAATCTTCCAGGTAGGCCCGTCCAGTAAACGGTTATGCACCGCGAGCACGTAGTCCCTCTCCGTCAACAAGGGCAGGGCCTGAAGCAGATCTGGACAAACACAACATCTCAATGCTTTCCACTGGCAAGTTAACGCACGGTTACATAAAGTATTTGTTGTACTTTGACAGTAGAAACCAAACACAGAAAATCTTTAAACTTAACTGAGCGGGGTCTCGGCAGGTTTCAAAATGTTACATTAAGACTTTTTAAGACCATTATGAGGGCAATTTAAGACCTAATTCATCTCTATACCGGCAAAAAAGGTCCAGGATTACTTGCAAAGTAAACAATTGTATTCACATTCAATAGAACATGACTACACAGAACTGTGTGTACGCAAGAGTTGTAAGAGTATAATACCTGCTGAGGGTTAAGTGATAATATTTCAATAAATTGTATCCAGCATTTATTCATCTTACCTTCCCTATCTTCGGTTCCTTGCTCTAGGAAGCTGACGTCTAAACAGTACAGCAATGCCATGACCAGAGAAAGGTTTACACTGTCCAATGTGCCATCAGCTTCAACTGTCACTGTCTCCAAGTGGCCAATTAGGGCCAGGGTGTCATCTTTAGTCAGAGGGGATTGGCAGGTCCATGAAAACAAGCTGTCTGCCAATGCTTGTCTAGATTCCTTGATGAGGTCCAATACCTGATAATGACAAGATTCCAACTTGTGGTCAAAATGTTGAACAATGCCTTCCCTCACCAAAGGTGAGAGTTTTTCAATTAAGTTAGGTATTTAAAATAGGTCGTCCAATTTTTTTTAAACACAATAAGTAGTAAGATGTTTTGACTTGTACCTGTTTCCGGTGCTTCTCGTTGCCAAGACCGCGTTGTTTCTGCAGACGCTCAAACTCCCGTGTCACGTTGACCTCGGACACCAAACTCAGGATGCGCTTGGTCAGACCCTGGCTCATCAGTTCATCTGTGAACCGCGTGGTCAAGGCCACAAGCTCTCCACTAAGGGACAATAAACCAGACACCCCACCAACCAGTTAAACACAAACAATCACTCTTTTTCTTTAAGTAATCAGGTGAGTGATTTGGAACCGGCTGGACTGTGAGGAGAAAATTAAGGCAAGACATGGAGGAGACCGTAAGCCTGAATTATACTCTGAAAAGCCCAATAGGTGTGCACTGAGGGTCACTACGCCAGTGCTTGCAGTTGTGAGACGAAAGTCAGGTATTCAGTGACACCTGATATCTTCATGATAATGCGATCCTTCCTTACATATATACAAACCTCTCCTATTCTAAAATGTATAAATGTACCAGAAAAACAAGCTGGGAGGATGAGTCAGGCCGCCTGTTGCCCTGATGTGTAGTTGCATCTTAAGCTACGTGTCACCATCTTCGGGCAACGCCAGTGACTTAGAGACTCACGGTGTACCAAGGGCGACTGTTCATCACAGAGGTATAATTCACCCCTGACTGTGATCACCCACTGATCACCAAAGTATAATCCACCTGACTGTGGTTACCTATTCATCACCGAAGCATAATCCTGACTGGTTACCTGAGCTCCAACGTGAAGGTCTTGCCTGGACGTGACTGAATGAGGGACCGCAGGGAGTTGGCCACACAGAGCTTGCCGTCCCAGTAAAGCAGCACAGCCACCAGCCCACGGGTCAGTCCTGGGAAGTGCGGCTGCTGGTGCTCCCCTGCAGCAAGGCATGCAAGAGGTCATTAGAGAGTAGAAGTAAGGTATTAATCACACTCTCTTGATGGCAATCAATTGAACAAAAAGACTTATTAATTATAAGGTCATTTAAAATGCATATAATATTACCTGCCAATAGCAGCTCCAGGGCTGCCAACTCTCCCATATCAAACATGTCACTGAGGATCAGCGCTTCTGTAAGGAGCTGCTCAGGCACTAGTCGTGAGCCTTGTTGGCCTTGGATGGCTATGCCTTCTGTGCTAGCTTTACGCACTTTATCCCTCTGCTCTGCACTCTTTGGCTGCAAACAAAGTAAGACAGTTTGTGTTTAATAAAAGGACATGAAATTAGACACACACAAATAACTTTGACACAAAATTCGATGTGTTTTTTACTTTTTAAATGACGTGTGTATTTTAAATGACACATACAGGGTTTTTGTACAGAGACAGAAAGTGTGGCTTGTGTTTCTTCAGCTGCAGGTCGAGGAGGTGGACACTCTCCGACTGCCTCCTCATAACAGCTCCCTCCACCGTCTCCCATAGCTCCTTCAGCGGCCCCCACAGACTGGCTCCTAATGGTACACACATAGCATATACTGGAACTTGAGTGACGTAGTAACGGCGTAGTAACATATTCCGATTGCTTGTAAACAAGCATTCATGGGGCTCGAAGAATGGTGAATGGCAAGTTTGTATTAAGTTTGTAGTTTCTGTGAAGCAGACCGCAAGGGGAAAACAATGAATACAAGTATGTTGCATTAATAATCGTTCCTCTCCTGACCAACTAATACAACTTTCTTTGCACTCCCAAATGTCTTGCTTGCTAGTAATGTCTTACTCCCTTCAAAGTGGAAGCACAAGTCAGCTGTTAAATTATAATATAATATGCACCAGTACATAAACGATACACATGCCATATACGATTGAAGGAAGAGGTGTTCATTCATAGCAAACTAACACTAACAACCATGCTAGGATGTTAGCCTAGCCACTATTGACGGAAATTGACATGGATAGAGCCACATGTGCTCGATTCAAACAAAACTGAGTGGAAGTGGCCTTAGGAAAATAATTATGCATGTATTTATGTGGCATGCGTAGCTCATGCCTACTGTCTCAACATTGAAGATCTATCACGTTAGTTAAATAAAATATCGCATACCCGAATTTACCGCCATCTGCGCCGCCATGATATGTGGTTTACCGGATTTTGGTCAGAGTGAAGAGTTAGTGCCAGTATTAAATTATAACCAATATATGCTTTGAAACTATATTATAAATATTCTTGAAACTTTTCATATCATAATTGATCCAATTAATAACGCACTGAATAAGACTATGATTTATATGAATCGTTGTACAATATATACAATACAGGCGAGGTCCTTATTTTTTAATTAAGGAGTTGCAGCAGGGGTAATGTAGTTTATATTTTAAAGGACGCAAGTCTTTTTAGTTTACTTTTGCACACCAAGGTGACACCTTTCATAAAAAATGAAAATGTTATTTCTAACATGTCGGAAGGCCTAAATATAGAAACGACTTTGATTTGTATAAACGAATTCGTAATCCAAGCGGAACCTGTTAATCTTCATCCTTGTTTCGACCAGAGTGACGTTTGGTGTTACATCAAAATACCCATGCGATTTGTTTAGTCTTCAATCTATGACCGCTGTGACATTTATCGCATTATGTTAAGTTTCCTACATTGTAAATAAAATGGCTCGCGTCGTCAAAGTGTTTAAGACTTTGCGGAATCACTGGAAGAAGTCCACGTTTGCTGTGTGTGTTTTGTCTTATGGTGGACATTGGCTCTATGGAATACATTGGTAAGTCATACAGTTCTTCAAATCGGAATCATAATAGATTATTAGCTAACTATATATTACTACCGTTAATCCACAGTCTTCAGTGCTAATTATGTTATACGTAATGTGTTTTAGTGACAGCGTTCTGCGAAGGGAAGCTTGCTTAGAAGCCAGGGTAAGAAGGGCGTTTTTTAATTTGTTTCATAATTGGGTTAAGGATTTCGTTCAACATTTTCTTATCCAAAGTTTTTACCATCCCCGTGGTAGGAATTTGGACGTCAACAGATATCACCACAAGAGCAGCTCAAGAAAGCAACTGTTATACTGAACCCGGCAGCTTGTAATGGGTAAGATAATGCTTATCTTAAATGATGTTGCTTAATATATAACACCCTTTCATTCGAGTCTTATTCTGTTTTTGTTTTCTGAATCGCACTTCTGTTGTCCACAGTAAAGCCATCAAATTATTTGACAAGAATGCGGCTCCAATTTTACACCTGGCCGGTGTGGAGATTACACTTGTCAAGGTAAATAAATGAAAGACCCTTCCTTTTCAAACAACGGTATTAATGACCACATTTAGTAACTGAAATATGGTTGTGACCCTACAGACAGACTTTGAAGGCCAAGCCAAGAAACTGATGGAGTTCATTGAGCAGACAGATATGTTGATAGTGGCTGGTGGGGATGGTACGCTCCAAGAAGTGGTGACCGGATTACTACGAAGACCGGATCAAGTACGAATAACTTGACTGCATGAACCATGAAAATATGGCTGTCTGATATAATAACGGTGGTGAAACATCACACACTTACTATTCAAGATGTGAAATTAGGGTTCACTCTTGAGCCTTTCCCATAACTGATCTCCAGTCGGATCTATATGTAGCTCCTAGTCTGCCATTACTTGCGTGTTTGATAATAGTAGTAAATTATATATTTTAACATGCAAATCAGACTTGGATTTAAAAGCATAGAAACGTAAATTTGATACTTATTACCATTGTGTCCTTTTTGTCTCTAGGCACACATGTGTAATACTCCTATTGGCTTCATTCCACTGGGCTCTAGCAACTCGCTGAGTCCAAGTCTTCATCTCCTGAATGACAACCGGGTTAAGTAAGTAAATGAGGAGGTTGTTATTGAGTCCATTACTGATAGTGACTGCAAAATAATGCTCTAAATTGTATATGTCCTGGTTTTCAGACACATCACATCAGCAACACTCTCCATCCTGAAAGGAGAGACTGTGCAGCTTGATGTGCTGGAGATCAAGGTGAGGTTAACCTATTTTTATTTGTATATTACATACAGCAATCGGCAGTATAACTACTGTCGATGTTATTATTTACTGGATTTGTCTTATATTTCATTATATTCTGGGTGAAAAAAAACTGGATCAATTAAGTTTGAATTCGAACTTACAATTATATTGAAAGAATTCTTTGATCACCTTTAACATGCAAAGATTATTTTTTGTATTTTATCAGCGAACCATGAAATGAGTCCTGGATAATCAACAATGCCTGCCTTTATGTTTGAACCTTGTGTCTGTTGCAGGGGGAGAAAGAGCAGCCAGTGTTTGCCCTGATGGGACTGCGTTGGGGTGCATTCAGAGATGCAGCTGCTACTATCAGCAAGTAAGAGTGTTTAACACAGACACACCACTTCAAACACTTGGCAGGATTATACTTAAAATAACACTGTCTGTGTGTTTTCCTAGGTATTGGTATATGGGACCGTTGAAGACAAAAGCAGCACATTGGCTGAGCACTCTACGGGTGAGCCCTGCCGTCGTTATTCATTTTCAAGTCGGAGGCCAGCGTACAAGCAGGAGCGATTAGAGAGAAAAACAGAGTCAATTATGCTGCATTATAGAGAGCAATGTTGACTTGAAGGTATTTCTCAGGAGTGGCCCCTTGTACGCGAGGTCTCGCTGTCCTACCTGGAGCCCACCCTTCGGCCCGCTGAACTGCCCACAACAAGGCCACCAAGGGCCAGCCTGCCGTCCCGCATCATGCGCAGACTAAAGAACTACTGGTCCCCACCGGTGGAAGGTAACAGGGTGGATGGATGTGGTGCGTGCTGTGATCATGCTCCTGCTGCAAGTTCCCCCAGCATCACAGAAAGCTCACTAAAATGTTTTCTAATGTCGGTGCATAAACAAAGAGTGAACACACATGTATGTACATATATGCATAACATATAGGGAGAACCCTTTAACCGACTCTTATACAAAAAGTCTCTGTTGTCTATGGCAAGAGCAGGCCGCGTAGATCTTTCAGTGTGTGAGTATCCTGTCATGAATATGAAGAAGGGGAGTTACACTGGGATGCATACATTCATTTTTTTATACCGTTCAGTCAGCCACAGAGCTGTTTATTTTAAATTCCCCCTAGATCAATCCACGTATGACAACTGCTGATAAAACATAATTAGCTGGTCAAACCAATGTATGCATGTTGTTTCAACAACCCCTCCTTTGTTTGCCTTCATTCAGAAACTCCGAAAGTGGAAGAGCCGGAGAAATGGACGGATCGGCAGTTTTCCACGCTGGAGCTGCTTATTCATACACACAACAAGAACCCAGTGGAGAGGGTGAGTAACGAAATGATTCAGCATATCGATGTTACGTTCTTAGTTGAACAACCTGTCCGCCGTATTACATCTTCCTAGAAAGGTCATTCTCATCATTGTTTTTTATTTCCTCAGCGCCTTTATGACTCCTTGATGATCCGTGCAGAACCAGAAAACTTCACTGTTGGAGAGTTCATTGCTGCTGGGTCAGTAGCATACGACAAACACACATGCCTAGTCATTAAAAAACAAATGTATAGTATGAAAGATGAGAAGCATTAGTATAATGCCTGCGTGTCTACTCATTCCACAGGAATGAAAAAGAATCGGATCCAACGATATTCACTGAGAAATCCACAACACTAGAAGCTAGTGTTTGCCAACTGAAGCTGCCAGAGGTCTGATTCCTACAGCCCTTTGAGCATTCATGGTTACTGTAAGAAAAGTGTAATAGACGTGCGTGTTTTGTTTTTATCCCTTTTCTAATGTCAGCTCTTTTCCCCCACAGGATGTCGGTGGCTTCTACAACATCGACAATGAGGAGTATGATGCCATGCCTGTAGAGGTGAGGCTGTTGCCCCGGAAACTGCGTTTTTTCATCAATGCAGAGCGCAGGGAACAGCTTCTCACACAGGCACAATGAGGTAGCAATCTACCTCAGAGAAGCTGATTAAAGCAGGAAAAACAAGAAAAGGCTGCAAATAAATATCTGTCTTTGAGCTTCTGCATGAATACTACATAACATGTTAATGTGTGTTTGCTCTGAGCAGCTGTTGAACATCTAGCTCAAACTATTAAGTTATTCAATTAAATTCATTACTTAAGATATACTTGTGTATAAATCAAAGGACCAAGTTTTTTGCAACCATTACATATTTTCCTGTTTCCAATATCCCCCCATTGTAGCTCAGTTGTCAAACCATCATTCAATTGAGCAATCTTCTTAGGTTCTCATACAATTTCTATGTGCAAGGTGCTTTATTCAAAATGATACAGTATGAAACATCATAGAGCACTTTTATCCAAGAAAGAGTTTATTGTTTTACAGTGGCAGGACCGTGGACCTGGCATGAGATGAAGTGGTTAAAGTGATGAGACTTACATGTCCTATACCAATGTCTCAAAGTGTTTCATGTTAGTTAAACCATTAAAGTTGCTAATGTGAGTCTGGCTTATTTCTCTTGAATACATTCAAGAAATGAACCATAACTGTATAATGATGTGGGGTGACAAGAATTGTGCGTTACAAATCTGCTGTGTATCGACATTCAGTGGTGTGGCAAACAGTCAAATACTTATTTACTAATGCTGGTACACATCTCTGAGCAACTCAACAAAGAAGACCTTTTATACAGTGCTGTGTGTTGTGTACTTTCCTTCCCTGTTGCATACACCTAAAATTAAACATTCAGTTCAACTGGAGGCAGGTGGGCAGGTGTGAGGAACACTCCGTCTTAAAGCAAATATTTGACGAACGCAGTAGTCAATCATTTCACAGTAGTTATAACGCCTACATATCCTTAAGGCCCACGTTAACCACTCCCAACAAAAATGGGTTAAGTGCCGTTTTAAAAAAAATAGGCTTTTTTTTAGCACAGGATATATATGCCGAAATCCAGGCTGTACTTTTTAATTCTTTCGTAAGTGACATGACCAGAAGCCTTAATGAGGCTTAAGGTCATCAAGGGTGGTTATTTTTTTCCCCATCCTTCTAGAGCAGAGATAGGAAGGGCCAATAATAACAAGGGCCCATCAGGCCATTCGGAGGACCATTTTCCCCCCGTACCCCTTGCTTGCACATGACATCACCGGTTCCCCCAGGCACACAAAGGAATTGTTGTCACACAGACGAGTCGCCAGGGTAACTGACACTGATCAGCAAGACATTTCCAACAGCAATTCTACAAAATGTTTGTTAAAAAAAACAAGGGACCGATACATAACTTCTTAGTATAATCCAGTATCCAATACTATAATACAGTCTCACTGAACGAGTGACTGTAATAAAAAGCCCCGCATTCAGTATTTCTTCAGCACATGCAAGACATACCACACAAGATAAAACACACACACACACAGCCACTCCACTTAAGGACGACTTGTTGGCACAGACCATCAATACACGGTGACCAGGATTCTCATTTGTGTGAAATACTGGGCCATAAACACAGCACAACATAAATTATTATAACTCTTTGAGAATAAAGGCATGTTCAATAAGAAAATCCTCCAGTACTGGAGATGGTGCAGCATTCATGATAACAGTGTTCATGATTCACATTCTTACTTAAAATAATAATAAAAAAAAAAGGAACATCACTGATCACAGAGAGTCAAATGAAAACACAACGCTACACTACAACTACGAGCACCCTCGAGGGCGGAGCTGATACTGGGCATCACCTGACTGAACACGCAGCCACGGAGCACACATTATCGCAGGCTCGTGACTTTGCTTTATATAGAACAGTCATCTTGTGGAGCAGATTTACTTTATGATAAATAAGCATTGCCTGGCGTACGTTTAATACACCATTGTATTATTCTATTCCTATCGTTTCTTCTTTAAAGGCCAGTGGAATGAGCAAATTTCAAAAATAACATTATTTTACTTCCTCAATAACAGAATGTTTCATCCAAAAGTTAAAGAAATGTATTTTTATTAAAAGATGTTGGCTGTACATCCTCACCACTGGCAGCACTCTTTCTTCAGACTAACGACTAATGAGATTAGTGGATACTAGAAGCGATGCGTAAGGTGGATGACAAGGCACACAAGCAAACCATCCAATCTACTGGAATGTTCCTCCTCATCGAAACACTCTAAGCTAGCTAGAGCTAGCACGCTGCACCCCAGGGTTCACAACACAGCTCAGCGTGAGGTGGGTGCCGTTGTCGTGAAAACACTAGAAATGTAACGGCGGGTGATTGAAGACGTGACAGGCCGTCAGAGCTGAAGACAAACCAAAACAAGGCTGCTTACCAGGTAGGTGTCAATCCGCCACTGTGTATCCAGCAGAGTGGTTCTCCCCCCCCCTCCTTTAGATCTCCCCCAGTATTAACAACAGACTTGGGATGCTCAGAAAACAAAGAAATGTAAATACAGAGAGAGAAGGCCCTAATGACCGCAGATGGGAAGCGACGCCCACTCCAGGGTTGAGGCAGTGTCTTATGTGACCAAGGATCTTCTGGGGCCTTGAAGGCATTATATCATCCAGTGGCCACCCCAAACACACACACACACACACACACACACACACACACACACACACACACACACACACACACACACACACACACACACACACACACACACACACACACACACACACACACACACACACACACACAGGGGCCCCCCACACCCCATCAGGAAGGGCTCAGGGACAGCAGGGGTTGTCTATGACCAGCATGACGTCAATGCCGTACACTTCCAGCAGCTCCACCAGGAAGGAGCGGTCGCCCTGGGGGTCCAGCCCCATGGCCCGCACATGCTCGGCGGTCAGGATGGGCTCCGAGCTCGCCGCCACCTCCCCCAAGATCTGGAAGATCCGGTCGTTGAGCTCCATGAAAAACCTAGAGCGAGGGGAAGGCCAATGCATTACACTCAGAGCGGGGTGGGAACCCCCTTGCACGAAGCATACCATTCAAAAGAGTGGGAGGAGAACCACTTTATTTCAGGCTTTTAAAAAACACACTCACAATATGAAGAGGTCCTCCTCATTGGAGGAGCAGTCCCCCTCCACCTCCTGGGAGTACAGCAGCATCTGCCTAAAGAGACCACAACCATCAGGCACCTGTACACACCTATAGCTTATAGGACGGCATATTCTAATTCAGTTTAAGTGTCTTTAAATTTTGTGTCTTTAAATGGCCTTCAATCCATTAGTGCAGTAAATAATAAATCAACGGCTATAAATAGATAGTAAAATATCGAAATCCTGTTTTTACACAATATTCGCATTCTATTGGACATCTGTTAACTCCCGTTTGGCGTACCTCTGTTCGCTCAGCTTGGCGTACTTCTCTTTGTCCGATGTGTTCAAGCGGAGCAGCGGTTGCAGGTCGCTTCGGTGGGTCTTCACGTTCTGGTTGTCGACGTAGACATCATACAGCTCCTTCTTCTCTTCAAAGATCTTCTCTGTGGTGCCTTACGCACACGCACACGCACACGCACACACAGTAAATGTCAAGTCGTTCCAACCCCACCATACACAACTAAAACTAAAACATGTGCGGAAACTCACAAGCCACGTAGGACAGCTCCGTCCTCAGGGCCGTGATGTCGGCGATGTTGACGTAGAAAAACGGCCTGAGCTCAGGCACCGCCGCACCAACCCCCAGCAGAGAGACGTTGGATAGACAGCAACAGCAGTACACTGAGGGAATAACACCAGCATATTAGAACAAGTACCTCACGGCACACCATGGCTGCGAGGGTAAACAAGGATTCTGGTGGTGTGTGGAAAGTGTAGGAGTTTGAAGAGTAGTTAAAGAACAATGTTTAATAACCGAAGCCGGCTATGCTAAAGTCAATGATGTGTTTTGGACCTCAAAAAGGCTTTCAGTGTGCGTGTGTGTGCCTCTGACCTCTGTAGCAGACCACGCCCACGGGGGGAGGGGAGAAGATGAGGATGCGTTTTCTCAGCAGGGCAAACTTCCACAGGACCATGATCTGCTCCCCGAAGAAGCGGATGAACTGGGACATGCAGCCCGCTGGGTGGGTGATCTGCATGAAGGAACCCCTAATTACTCATTTATGAATTGGAAAAGGCTAACCATGTCCAAAACAACCTTAATTGACATTGTTAAAATCTAAATAAATAAAATAAATGAATCACATTTATATTCATTATATTGTTTTTTTTATTTTATTTCATCTACGCTTGGTGCAACACAATTTCGCCGTTGTTTAGGATCCATGATCAATGATCACATGGAATAAATAGTGTAGAGTGTATGGCGAAAAAGGTTAAGGGCCGTGCATCAATGCGTGCCAGCTCGGACCTTCATTTCCGGGTGCATACAGCGACTGATATTGGTCACGCTCCACGTCGGGCAGGAAGTGACCTGTCCGTTGGCCAGCGGAGGAAGGATGGCCTTTTTGTCCTCGTAGAAGGCCTCCAGGGGGGAGTACTGGCCGGGACACCGGAGCTGGAGTCTGCAACACACGGCAGAGGCTGCTTCATAACGTGGTACTCTTACACAGGCTTCAGGCACGTTCAGGGTCATGTTTCCATTTATAATTGAAGGTTGGAGAGTAGAGGGTTAAAATAAACAAGGAGTAGCAACAGGCGTTCTAAAAAGGCTTATCAGTCGATCCATTACTCAATGCCAGGAGAAATAGCGGTGTAATCCTGACACAAATTCTCAAGATCAAAGTAGCGGAAAGAATCTATAATACCTGTTTGTATTCCTCAGGTGAATGTGAAGCCTGACCCAAGAACATCTACTTATATGGGGAGTGTGTGGGAGACTCACACACTACTGGAGACCCACAGCGGGTCTCAAACAAGCTATAAAAATACTCAGTCAAACACTTCCACTAAATGTGATCATGACTTGGCTCTCTGCAGGGCCAGTTCTTACTCAACTCACTCACACAAAACACAACACACTGGACTACAGAGCCTTCAGCAGGCCCACCACGCGCTGGACTACAGAGCCTTCAGCAGGTCCACCACGCGCTGGACTACAGAGCCTTCAGCAGGCCCACCAAACGCCGGTGTAGAGAGTTTTCAGCAGGTCCAGTGAGTTCATTCCCTCACAGCATTCCATGGTAATTTCAAGTGTTTGTTCTGCTCTTCTCCTGGTGTATTCCTTTAAGAGTGTTGACCTTTCGTGAGAACATATTGCTAGTTGGCTTTTGCATGTGTCAATTTCTGCCCTGGCCCCATGATGTCTGTCTAAGGGCCCCCGACAGCCTAAATGCCTTGCACTGAATTGTAACAACTAAGGTCAGATGTTTGAGGCATCCGCTTGTCTTAAATGCAGATTTCAAATATGTTCAAGAGACTCACTTTCCCAAACACATAAGAACAAATGATATCAAATATGTTTATATACAAGGTCAGACTCTTCATAACTAGAATACAATAGCAGTTTAAGCCTCACCAATAAGGACACAGCCTTCTTTCTCAAGCGGTATGAGACCAACTGGTAGTGTGTAGTGAATGGAAAGGCAGAAACTGTTTTTGTTCCCTTCTTGTCAACGTTATACAGTTGAAACAAAATCTATGGGCAAATAAGCTCTTGTGACCATAGCAGACTTAGGAACTTCGGTTGCATGTTTTATAGATGAGAGAACAGAAACGACGAAGGGAGTCAGGAAGAAAGTACATAACATAGTGCATGCAGAGATCAAGCCAAAGACCAAACAGACTGACAATCAACACAGAAGACCACGGACGGCTTTAAACACACATTCATCGGAGCCAGCCGGACATTTAGGTAAACACTCACCTTACTTGATTCTCCAGGAATTGCATGTAGCGGTACAGGAGGGTGTAGGACGGAGACAGAATACCCACAGACTTCATCCGAGCACCACGCTCCAGCTCACTCTCCACAGGTATGTTGGCAAAGCAGGCCAGTCCGAAGTAACAACCTTTACGGAAATATCTACCAGGAGTAGATAAACATTCACGATAAGAAATGTATGAACGCATTGTACTGTTAATGTGTATTACACAAACTCTGATACTGATCCAGACTCCAGAGACCTGTTGATAATAATACTCATTATTAATGTGTATTAAATGAGTAGTAGTATACTACTGTTATGAGTAGTAGCCTAGTATATACTAATCATAATAATAACCATCGATAAGCTTAAAGGGTTTGGGATAGGATGCGTACATAAAGTCACTGGTGATCCGGTGAGAGCCACTGGCAATCGATTTGAATTCCACTCCGTCAAGATCCATATCCTGGGGCAAGGACCATTCTACCATGTTGCCTGTCATTCAGAAGCACAATGCAATAGAAGCAATGTCAGACTTTATTCACTTTGTCCATTCCTGACTTACTTCCTGTATAATTCGAATTCAAGGACAAAAAAAGAGAAGTGAGAATTAATGAAAGTAAATCTGACAAGTGACAACTACATTACCTCACATGTCAGACTGTGTGTTACACACTACATGCGATGTCATCCTGTTCAACTGAACATGACTCAGTCAACTTTGTTGTAGGATTTAACAGTAGGCCTACCAGCCATACTACTTTTACCTGATCTGGTGTCGAAGGTAACGACGAATACAGCCACGATTTGATCCTTTTCCTCCCACTGCTCCTTCACCGAGAGGCCGATATGATCAGCACCCAGGGACTTTGCTATATCCCACCCGGGGACAGAGTGATCCACTCGGAGCCGGGGTGGCCTGCCATCCCCGCTGGAGACCACAGCTGTTACATTTGGACCCCTTGTGCTAGCGGTGCCCCACCCTGTGCGAGGCGCACTGCTACCCTGTGTACGACCGTCTGGCGGGGAAGTTTTCTCCGTTGCATTTTTCTTCACGGGTGACGAAGGAACCGCCTGGCTTGGTACGGGTGGTGGGATCTCCTCCCAGTCAAGCAGCCGAGCCCGATCCGACTGCTCGACCATGGTGCTGTCGAGGAGTCCAAAAGGAAACGACACGAACTCAGCTGAGACAAGTAAAATGAAGACCCGCTCCGAGAAAACAGTTACGGCAATACCATGATTCCCCGCTGCTCTGATTCGGGTATTTGTAAGCGTGTCACATCCACAGAAGGAAGGGCTGCCTCCCCCTGCCAGAGTCAGTGTTTTGATGAGGTCACACACTTCCGCTCACGTGGGCTACTTCATAATTAATGAAGGCCCAATTCTTCTGTGTACTTCTTTGCATTGGCCTCAATTATCCATTCACCATTTATTGTAAAGTGCATCAGGTCAATTAACGCAATACAGACATCGGTAAGGATATATTGTATTATTATATACAGAACTGGTCTGAAACTTATAGGAAATTATGCGAAATCTGAAATGCAAAACAAGTAGGCAATATTACAAGGCTTCACCTGACAGGCATGGACGATAAAACGCTTCAAAAGCATACGCTTTCTACATTTGTCACGTCGGCGTATGAATTATTTATATTTGGCCAATCGGATGGCTGGAACTGTTAAAGGTGTGGCGTGATTAATTGTTCCGGAAGCTATTAACATACACAGCGCGAATTTCAAGCGTGGTGGTTGTTCGTGAGTATTATTGTCTTTTTACGTTTCTTTGAATACGTCTGACATTTTAAATTCGGAGAGATGTTTCTATTAGATTGAAAGTATGGTTCCACGGGGACCATATTGTCCCCGTATAAGACTTTTGCGCGACTAATTGTGTTGTCACTTATTGTAACTACTTTGAACAGGCCCCGAAGATGACGATGTTGGATGGGATCACCCAGCGGATAGAGTTTTGTAGCTCCGGAGACGATGGGAGCAGCAGTGATGAAGTTTTTGACTACTGCCTCTCTAGGAACTCCTCCAACCAGAGTTCAGGCTCTGCGTGCAGGACCCCCAGGGTGAATCGCCAACGCAGTAGAAGTATTGCACAATCCTTCAGCCCTATCCCTTACACGGCCTTGAAAAATCTAAGGCTCTTTGACTCTCCAAGTACACCGAAGGTGAAGTTGAAACCAGTTTGTACTTACTAGCCAAATGGTTTGGCCTGCATGCAGGCTCTCTGGTTAAAAAAAAAACATTTTTTGTTTCCTCAACAGAGTCTTTTATCTAAGTCGTCTGATCCTCACTCCATCTCCAAGTTAAGAGTTAGTCAAAGAGTCCTGCGATCGTCCCTTAAGTTTGCAGACTCAAGCCTTGGGCACAGCCACACTCCTGATGTCAACGTGAACCCCTACACCCCCAGCACCCTTACCAGAGGCAGTGAGACACACAAGAGGAAGAATTTTAGAAGTGACGACGATGATTATGAAGATGAGTATGCTCAGAGGTGAAATTGAATCGCATCACCTTGCACAATGGTTCCTTACATTAGGAGCATTGCACTTTGTGCGATCTTAATCCGTCAGGGGGAAGTAGTCAATGTGCACGACATGTCACAAAAAGAGACTTTGTCTCAAGGGCCCTATCTTAATCAAAGTCAGTCTTCAGTTACTGCTTGTGGACCAATTGGTATGATCGATGTTATGACCAGGTTTAGGACAACAGACACGCGTTAAGAAATGTCTGCTGCTGTCCTACATATCATAATTGTGCTATTGTATGTGTCCATAGCCAGTCTTACTCATGGTTTTAAATGGGATTTAATAGGATTGTAAACAGACAACCAACAGGTTTTGTGTAAGCTCTGCCTCCTGTGTGACTAAAGGCCAAACTCTTCTCAGATTGAAACACACCCTTGAATCGTCGGAGGAGGAGGAGGAGGATGATGAAGCCTTCCTCCCGCCAAAGGTAAATCTATTTATCACTTTGTCAAATTGAATTTCTATTCTGATCTCATGGACCCGTTCTGTTTTCATCATGATCATACTTTGTCATTTGCTGCCTTCACACTTCCTGGCTTTCTTCCGAAAGATTCAGGGGACCGTTTAAGAACCCAGCTGTCGGACGTCCACCCACTGCATGAGTCAAAATGTCATGTTTTTTAGGCATGGTTGAATACTGACAAATCTGCTGTACAAACGCAATGTTTGCTTAGTAGACACTCTGTTTTGTGTTGTTTATTTTTTTTAACATTATGTTCTCATGATGGGTCATCTATTTGAGCTGTGCTGAACCAGTCTCCACGTCGCTCCTTTCTTCATGTTCTTTGTTGTTGTCATAATCTAAGTCTCTCCATCTGGTGGACAGAGGCAGGCTGTCCAGGCCTTCATGCTGTCGCGGTACCAGAGTGAGTTCTTGGAGCTGGAACACATCGGAATGGGGGAGTTCGGAGCCGTCTTCAAGTGTGTGAAGAGACTCGATGGCTGCTTTTACGCCATCAAACGTCTCAGGAGACCGCTCGCAGGATCAGCAAATGAGTGAGTCATCATCGGACCTTGTATAAAACACAGCCTTTCTTACTTGACATTGTCTTAATTGCGTTGAGTTTGTTATCTAGACTAGAGCTCCTGGGCTTTAATTTGTTGCTCTCCATATCTGTCGGCCTATCTTCCTCAGACAGTTGGCTCTAAAGGAAGTTTACGCACACGCCGTTCTTGGACATCATCCTCATGTAGTTCGCTACTATTCGGCATGGGCCGAAGATGACCACATGATTATTCAGAATGAATATTGTGATGGTGAGCTGGCATTTCCATGGGCAATGAAACCAAAAACCCTGTTTGTCTTGTTCAGCATCTTGTGTTCCTGGATGGATTTGTTGTCCCAGGTGGAAGCTTATGCGACGCCATTGTGAGGAAGGAGGCCCAAGGGGAGCTGTTTTCAGAGGCAGAACTCAAGGACCTTCTCCTGCAGGTGTCCTTGGGTCTGAAGTACATCCACAGCTCAGGCCTCGCCCACCTGGACATCAAGCCAAGTAATTAGGGTTTTAAATGGCTCCTTTTCCATGTTTGGCTCTTGTACTACATACATGCTGCTAAAATTATACACTTGATGGTTGAAAGCCAATGTGTGAGGTGTATTCTCTTTACTTATATTAAATGACTCGCATATTTAGATTTTCTTTTGTGTTCCACCTCCTAAGGTAAAATAATTCACTTGCCACTAAGTCAATGGCTGCTGGCTTTACATTCTAATTTAACTTTGGCGTTGACACTTGGATGTAGAGTATTATAGACTTGTGTTAATAATTGTGTGGTTTTATTTACATTTTTTATAGGCAACATATTCATATGCCAGCAGAACGGCAAAAGTGCAGCGTATGAAGGGGACACTGATGAAGAAGATGGAAGCTTTTCAGCCGGCGTCCTCTATAAAATCGGTATAAATGTATTATTGTCCATCTAATTCGTTCTTTTAATGTTTTTGTACCTCAATGCCATGTCAATGTCACCCACTGCATGACATTTTGTGCAGGGGACTTGGGTCACGTGACCAAATTCACCAGTCCAGAAGTGGAGGAGGGAGACAGCCGTTTTCTTGCCAGTGAGATTTTACAGGAGGTAAACTGGTTGTTTTAACATCAATCGACATCCTTAAGTAAACTCGCCACTACAAACATGTCTTTGGCATGGCCTACAGGGCCTCAAGCATGACCTCTGCCTGCTCTTGTTTCTCTAGGATTATAGCAATCTCACTAAGGCAGATATCTTTTCCCTGTGTCTCACTGTACTGCTGGCTGCTGGGGCTCCACCTCTGCCCCAAAATGGAGACGAATGGCACAGCCTTAGAAAGGGTCAGTTACCAAGCCTGCCCATGGAGCTCTCTACTCCCTTCAGAAGCCTTCTGCAGGTACTCCCCTTGCGGGTCCAACGTCATCATTTTCGCTCTTCTTTAGTTTCCTCACCTCCAGTCGTTATTCAAAAAGGAATGTACAAGAAACAGATTACCTAAATGGGGAAAGACAAAATGGTGTCCTAATGATGTGTACATGTTTCTGTTTGTCAGTTGTTGCTGGATCCTGAGCCAACCAAACGTCTGTCGGCTCGAGCGCTGTGCAAGCACGTCGTTCTGAAAAAGGAGCAGACGGGGAGACTGGCCACTAAACTCCGTATAGAGCTCAATGTGGAGAAGTTCAGGACAGCCATGCTTGAAAAGTACGAACGGATGATATGGTGCAAATACAGCTGTATCCTAAAATCAAGCAGTGGAAGGCACAGTGTCTAGCATTTAGTGAAATCTAGTCACACAACCTTGGCAATAATCAAATATAATATGCATAAGTCTGTTATAGTGTATGATCCCATTAAAACAAGAACATGTACCAAATACAATGTATAGCTCTATTAAGGAGCCTCAGCACTCGGTTTCTCGGAATAACATGATGTCCTCTTACACAATGCAGGCAATACAGGCCACCACAGCTTCTCCTTTTTCATTCTAAAGGCAGGGGGGGTTGCTAGATGCTGCTTGATACTACACACTTCACCCTAAGGCATGGACGGTGCAATAAGATTCTCTGAACAACTCGGAACTCCTTGCATGCATTCATCATTGAATACTAAAAGTCAAATGTGATGGTTTGGTTAAATAATGTTGCCTTTTTTTTAATTTGCAATAACAAATGGAGGAGGGACTACCTCACATCGTTAAGTCCATGTGCTCTTCTGCAGGGAGCTCCAGGAAGCCCGCTCAGCAGCGCTGTCCCCACAGCAGGTGCTTCCTGCAGGCCTGCAGGGACCGACCAACAGTGGGTCTCTACTGAAAGCGGGGAAGAGGCTGATAGGTAGAAACACAGGCCGGCGATCCATGAGCTTTGGCTGTCCGGGGTCTGCATTTTAATTGACAACAGCGTGAGGATTATGTTGGCCCATTGGATTTGGGAAACGGCACCTCCTTGTGGGCCATGTCTGTAGTGAGGATTTAACTGTACCTTGCAGCAGAAATGTTTTTTTCCGACTAAATGTGACAACATAGTGCTGATGGCAATATGAGAACGCCATCTCCATGCTCATTCATTCATAGCTGGCTCTCGTCAAATTATCTGGAGGAAACTTCCAGGAAATCATGGAAGTTTGTAATTCTCACGAACTCTGGTGGCTACATTTCGGGGCTACATTTAAACTACACCGACTTTTATAACAGTTTGTAACACAAGCATGCCCTATTTTTTTTTTTACTCTGTAAATAAAATTTTAAGCATTTTATCGAACATCACATTGGTTGTTTTGTGTTTACTGCTAAAAATATTTTAAATGTCTAGATGTATTTTTCAGGAGAGTTCACCTGTTTAAAGGTATTAATTTGAAGTCATGAACAATTTATTAAGGTTATTTAGGGTAAAGTTTAATTCAAGATATTGTGTAGATTTGTTCCTGGTGAAAAGTTCAAACCATTTGCTACAAATGTAATCAAACTCAGAGGCCCATATAAAAACTTAAGCTCTCTGCTATATAGAGGGGGTCAGTATTTGCAGACCTGCATGTAGCATCCTGGCACATTTTGGGATCTGAAGGACAAGAGAAGCCAAAAACTACTGGCCGGGAATGTGGGCAGACATCAGCAAATTGGTTTCAATGCTGGAAATACCATATTGTGTCAACAATGTCTGCTCTAAAGCATTGTCCAAATTGTTCTTTGAAGGGTTTCTCTAATATCATTTCGTTGATTTCTAGTTTTCCTTTGATGCAGTGGTCCAAGACCTACCTCAAGCAGAAGTGAAGTGAGTCCGCTCCAATAAATACATTTTCCACATCATTTTGCATAAAATGTTAATGGTCTGCAAATATTATGAGGAGTAGTTATCAAGTGCAAATGATGATCCATAATACAGACGTCTAACAAAAACCCCATTCAGCTAATTGTCATGGAACTAATTATAAAGCTGTCCACTCACGAATCAATACATTTGTGTGATGATTGATTACCTGACTAAGTGGCCACAGGAGAGGGGGACAATGCAACGTGTCAAAATATTACGACCCTATGATAGAAGGCTTTGTTGTGGAACATTTAACCTTTGACCTGGTTGTGTGAGCATACATACATTTGAACACATTTTTGATTAGTTATTTTAAAATATTTTTTTTTGTTCAAATTGTATAGATACTTAAGCCTTCCAGGGTTGTCACAGGCAAGGGGCTTTAAGAGCTGCATGCTGCTATACAGCCGAGGTTCCCAGCCTCCTGGTGTGAGATCGCTGTCAGCCCAGCTAGTTGAACCTGACCAGCCATGCATTGCCACCTCGACTCTGCATAGCCACCCTCCCCCCTCTGGCCACCATTGTACACTGTATTGTATTGTGTTGTGTTGTATTGTATTATAGTACTTAACTGTGTAGCAACTGCAGTAGCTGCTAACATTGCTGTAACACGGGGAATTGGTTAGCCTAGTGATTGTTGTACTTGCACTTGGTTCTATGAACATCCTTACTGTACCGATAGCGATATATTGTTGCACTTCTTATGACAAATGTACTTATTGTAAGTCGCTTTGGATAAAAGCATCTGCTAAATGCCCTAAATGTAAATGTAAATGTATTGCCCTGTCGTTTCATTTGCATCACTTTCTAATTTGTCCTACACAGATGCAATCACTCCTTTTCTCTTTATCTGGACTAACCCTTAATAGGTGCTGTAGGTACGATTTTTGGGCAATAGGACTATTTGAGAGTCATTTGGTAGAAAAGCCATAGCCATAATAAATGTAAATATACATTGCCATCTAAATCGATCGATCGATTCCAATATAGGAATAAATTCTACATTTCATAGGACATTTGACATCACATAACTTTAATTACATTGTGCCTTATAGATAAAATAGGTAAACAAAAATAATGAACAAAAATGAATATTTATTTTCTATTAAATAAGGAGTAGGCCTACAATTTACAGTAAGGGTACATGTACAACCATTAATGGACATTTGTTAATGCAGTATCAATGATGGTGTTGGTGTTCAGTAATGGTGTGTTACTGGTAATGGTGTTACTGGTGTTAGGGCCTGGCTCGCTCTCCTCCGGCGGACTAGTGCTCCCTGGTGGCGTCGTCGCGCGCTGCTGTTTGTGCGGTTCCGGTGCTGCTGTGTGGCCTTCTGGGCTTTCCATATACGTCATCCAGCTCACGCTGCGTATCCGCGCGTGTTTCATCTCATTAGCATCTGTACTTTGGCCACGGCACACCTCTCCCAAGTGTGCTGTGGCCTAGGGGCTGTTCCGTGCTGGAAAATGGATGGTGTGGTCACACTACAAACGTTCTGGACTTTAGTATGCAAATGAGCTTGGGCACGGGGCCGCGGCCCTAGTGTGAGTGGCCCCTGAGTCCTTGGTGCGAGTCCAGCTGTGCCTCAACTGCAGCAGGTTGACTCCCCCATTCCTCACTGCAGTCTTCTGAACCAAGGGCAAGATAGTATTCTCAGCTGAGTCCTTTACTATATCGAGCGATGGCGGAAGCCATCGAAAATTAGAGAACAGATGAGTCTTTCAGTGTGCGTCAGCTGTATTGTGACAGGCTGGTTATCCATGATGGCTTACTGTGCAAGGTGAGAAAAGATCAAGGCATGAACAGAGGACTTTTTCTCTTTGTCGTGCCCAACTCCCTCAAAGCGCAAGTACTGAATGGAATTCATGATTCCGCTGGTCCCCAAGGGATGAGCCGAACGCTGTCTCTGGCTAAGCAGAGATTCTTCTGGGTTGCCATGAAAAGAGACATGATGATCATGTGAAAACCTGTCATCGCTGTTTTGTTGGAAAGACACCAGAGCCCAATGCTTGTGCTCCATTTGAGAGCATCCGCACATCAGAGCTGATGGAACTGGTCTGCATTGACTTTTGGTCTGCAGAGGTCAGTGATGGGAAGTCCATGGATGTGCTTGTTGTGACCAAAATGGTTCATGCATTCCCATGCAATCAGTCCGCCAATCAAGTGGCTCAGACGCTTTGGGATGATTACTTTCTCATATACGGTTTCCCAAGGAGGATTCATTCTGATCAGGGAGCGAACTTTGAAAGCAAGTTGATCAAGGAGCTGTTGATCCTTTCAGGTGTCCAGAAGTCGCACACAACACCATACCACCCCATGGGCAATGGCGTGGTTGAAAGATTCAACAAGACCCTTGGATCCATGATCAGAACGTTGCCTCCTAAGTCCAAAGCAAAGTGGCCCCAGATGTTACAGCTACTTACCTTCTGTTACAATTGCCCAGAGCACCTGATGCCAGGCTTTGCATCTTTCTATCTGATGTTCGGTAGAGTCCCTCGTCTCCCAGTTGAAGTCCTGTTTCAAACTGTGCTTTCTGACAATGTTGTGGTTGGACCACAATGAGTTTGTGTCACGCCTGAAGCGGTGCAGATTGCACAGAGACACAGTCAGAAAGAGCAGACTCGACACGCAAGGCTCTATAACTGGAAGTTCAAGGGGTTACCTCTAATCATTAGTGACAGAGTGCTCGTTGTGAACAGAGGTGAAGAGGGAGAAGGAAGGTAGCTGACAAATGGGAGTCAACAATGTACGAAATTGTGGCTGTGAATCCTGACATCAATGTCTACAAGATCAAAGACGTTAACTGAAGGTAGTCCATCGAAATCTACTGCTTCCTGTGAACTTCTTACAGATTGGCGATGGAGGAGAAACCCACACCATTTGAATCAGCTAGTGTCATCGGCAGTGATCGGATGGAGGACAGTGGTGTTCCCCCTATAATCAATGGCCAACACAGTGCTGAGCTCCACCCCGTGGTCATTGCACATGAAGAGGTAGCCACGGATACACTTACAGTAGCCTATGCACTCAACCTCTGGGTTTCGAGGACGCAGTAACTCGAACCAGACGAGGCAGGGCTGTGAACCCTCCTGAGAGGCTCATTTGCGAAATGAATGAGCAAGTCTTTGACCCTTCAGGGTCCACAGTGAACTCTTTCATTTATTTAGTAAAAAAATTGTTTTGAGATTCAACATATTGGTACTAGATGTCAGTGTAGTCAGTCTGTAGACACAGTAAGACACAGTTAGAGATAAGTATCAGTATAGCAATATTTAAGGTGTTAGGCATCTCAAGAGTCTACTTTTGGTCCTGGGTATGGCGCCATCCCATTCATTAAGTACGTCTTAAAGAATGGGGTAAGGATTCCTTAATCGACAGCTATTGATATTTGGTTTTAGTGACTTGTAAGTGCCTATATTTTTTCTCTCCTCTTCTTCGGTTTTGTAGTCCAAGAGGCATTTTTCTTTCTCTCTTGCTCTCTGTTTTGGTGAGTGTATTACCGGTACGTCCCCACTTTAGCAGGATTTAAGAGGGGTGCATGTAACGGAGTAAATAAAATGAGTATGTAAATAATTAAATCCTGTATGATTGGGTTTTAAGACTTTTATTTTGATAATTCGCTAGTGTTGCATCCTGGGTAATTATCCTTCAGCAGAAAAGACGGTATGCTGCAGGTATGTTGAGTATGAAACGTGTCATGAAATATTTATTCAAGTAATGTTATCATTGTCACTTATCTCGAGACGGTGGTTTAATACATTCTTCTGATATTTGGCATAGTATTGTTTCTTTTCTATTTTCGTTTACAAGCACATTGGTTGTCGTGCAATTTGTAATATTGTATTTATTTTGTCGAGGCGGACCAGGAAATGCTTAAACCCAGTATTTTATGTTTGCTGACCCATTGTGCAGGTAACCGATAAGTTGTTTTAGTTTTATGTATGTTTAAAATCCCACTCGTGGCGCTGCTAGCATTCGCAACCTAGAAATTACTAGCCCGGCCCGCCATTATTGTGTTGCACATGCAATACTGCCGGTCGCCACATGAGTGGAGGGTTCACCTGTTTATGCGCGTTGTTTAGCGCGACTCCGTATTATTTGTGAATTTATATTGTTTGTTTGTGTTATATAACACATTATAGCATAAACGGTATCTGCTGCAGGCGGACCAGAAAATGCTTAAACCCTGTCTTTTATGTTTGCTGACCCATTATGCAGGCATTAAAACCGCTGCACCCAATGCTCATCGCCCAGTCCATGCTTCAAAGAAAAACACAACGCAGGTTACATTAGCATGCCACAACCCTAGGCCCAATGAGTCTGGTTGTATATTAGATGTAGAGTCCCAGAGTTAGCAGGGGTAATATTCGGACGGATGGCTTGTCTGCATCGGTATTTTGTAATCAGGATAAACTAGAGAATTATTTTTGCTAACGTAGCTTTAATTTGAGTTTATTTTTTATATATTTTATTGTGAAACTTCCATTTGTGTATTGTACGTGGTCGAAAAAACGAACTACCATGTACAGTATGTTTACAATTTAGTATACGCATATCTAATTCTTACCGCCACGCCAGACCAGTCGGTGGCGCTATAATGCAGCCTACCAGTTGCTGCGCCCGAGCAGAAGTTCGAGGGGCTGGTGAACTATTTGTTTGTTTACTCGGCTCTATATTATCTGTTTATCTATCGAATTGTTTTGTCTGAAAGGGTGAGTTACATTCGCTTTCAGGGTGTCTGAACTCTTCCTCATTTAACCTCTGCATTGCTCATCTATTTACAATTTGATTTACTTGAATGCGGGAATGGACGTTTACGGTTGCGACACAGTATAGTATACGGTTAGTCGTGAGCCTCTGTTCTAGTGTCTCAAAAGTCCCGTATTTGCGCGAAATGGAAACATCGCTATCAAGCGGTCCATCTAAGTCGTAGCCAATGTTAAAAGTGCATCTGTGTTTCTTTTCTGTTTCAGTAGCTGAGTTTGGTGACATCTGTGGACGAGTCAGCGATTTTTGATGGCCATACCCGGGGATGTTTCTGGAGTACACAATGCCTGGGTCTTCTTGTCCTTTCTGGGACAGGCCGACTGTACGAACCTTGAACTCCATAAGGAACTCGAGTCACTGGGCAGGAATATGAAGCACCAAACCTCTAATTCACGCCACAAACCTGATTACGGAGAACTTGAAACCGATGGACACAATCTGAGTGACATCAGAGCCTTACTGCGAGACCTTGGGCCTCAGGTGGACCTACAGGGACCGGGTGCGTTTTCCGGCCGTCTGTCTTAAGAAGGAAGTCAACAGAACACGTTGTGGGCATACTTTTAGAACTTGGATCTAAAACATAGTAATATAATGTATGTTTTTGTGTCTAGGCTATTCTTCACAAGTTTATAAGAATGTTACCAGCATAGTTATCCGATCACTAAAGGTCAGCTTGTTAAATCGAATGACTCGTATGTAATGGCTAGAGGTATGTCCTCAAAAACAAAATTTAGTCCAAGTAGGCCTACGCTGGGTGCCGGGAGGGCGGAGTGGAAGGCATCAAATTTCTAAATGTTATTTATATATTTTATTTCTAAAATCGCAGAGACGACAGGTGTGGTCAGTAAGTACGGTCCAGGATCACAATCAATAATGTTATGCATCACCAGATACCTCGTAAACAGCGAGCGAGCTGTATGTCTCCCAAGTGATCCTCATGACCCATGTGTTTATCTACAGCCAATCCAATCAATGCAGAGGACCTGCGGGACTTTATTGCATCCCTAAAGGAGATCGCCGATGAAGTTGAGCAAAGTGTTATGATACGGGCCATCGACAGTCTTGCCCAGAAACTGTCTAACTCTGCAGCATACGTGAGTTGGGAATATAGGGATAGGTGACTGGCAGCACATGGGTATTTGTTTACTGTGTATCTATACATTATTTGGACAGTAGCATTCTGATTCTTGCATTCACCTTGATATATTAGCTGTTACATCACAATTGATGAACAATGAAATGATGTGGGTGATGCATGAGTTTGTTACTATTATTATTCTCATCATTGGACTAGGGCCTCCCTGAACAGTCTCTGTTTTTCCTTTACTCATCAGGTGTGGAAAGCTCATCTTACCCTGGAGGTTGAATGGGTTGTGAAGAATAGCCAGGGTTTGGACCTTCCCCAGGAAAGGTTGATGATGGCCCTGGCCCTCACCTTAGTGAAGGGTGTGTGTGAGAGGACACCAACACTTGTGAGACGCCTCTTTGCAACCACACTGGAGTACCTTCACTAGAACCTTAGGCCCAGGCTTTTGGGACGGGATAAGCCTCTTACTTGAAATGGTGTTCTACCCATCAACTCAGGGATCTGATTTCTGAATGTTTACGAGTGATCTCAGATTTTTACGTTATATTTTTATATGTTTTGTACTGTAATCCTTCACATTTGGGACAGATGTGCCCCCTTTGTTGATACTGATGTATGCAAAAAAAAAAAATAAACCTCATGTTTAAGAGTAAGGCTGTTTTTCTTTTTTGATCAAATTCTATTGGCTGCGGAATGAAAAACGAAAGATAATTTCTTTGAATTGTTTTCCTTTATTTCCACTATACAGCATTTGGCCCATTCAGGAATCGTAGGTTGACCTTTGTCAACAGCATTGTCTCTTCATCAAGGTACTAAGAAATACTCTCCTCACTCATGGGACTTTATTCTTTGATAACTTCACTTAAAGTTGTTTAAAATATCTTTTCGATTGTCTTCCCCAATAATTGAACAGACAATCTGAATATAACAATTGTGCAGTGAGTTAAGGGATGCCAAACAGTTATCAACTCGGATAGGAATGTTTTCCGGCCAAATTAGCAATATTGCAGTGTAATTCGACAAAATTGCATCTTTTTTTTATCAAAGTTTGGTACTTAACGCCAGGTGTATATGAAAAATGAGACCCTTAGTTTCTTACACTTATGGAGAACAATTATTTTGTTGCATTTGGGTCAATAACGTATATTCAAACAGGAGAATGAATCGGGCAGGTCACAGTACAAGGTAGCAGGTAGGCACGTTACGGGTTGCCACCAGAAAGGCAATTATCGGAAATGGTTCCTCACTGGCACAAAGACGCTAATCGGACGTGTTTGAGGAAAGGAAATCTAACTTGAATGATACTCAGAAGACAGGAAGTGCTGTTGAGGGTGAGTGAACATATTCTGCTAAACACATTTATGCAGTACTTTTCAAGACCAAGAACCTGCTTATCTTTATGCTGGCATGGCAGTGGATACAACATAAGTCTAAATCAAATCGTATTAGTTACTATGAATTGGGTCTTAATTCACCAGAATTCACTATTTTGGTAATATCTAACCTTAGACGTCTTGTGATGCAATCTCTATGCTGGCCAGTTTTACTAAAATATACCAGATTCAACAATTGAGGGGAAAAAAAAATAGCTTGATTGAAAACAATAATAAGTGGGTGTATTTTTATGTCTTTCAGATGAATCAAGATTTGCTGATAAATCTTAAGGAAGTTGTGTATCCATATGGTGAACAGCGGAAGCTTGATAAAATATCTGATGACACTGAACAGCAATCCCTCCAAGAAATCCAGAGACGCATAATAGTTTGAAAACATAAATCTGAACAACTTCCAGTTTTACTTCCAATCGATGGAGACACACAATGGGGCGATACAACCAAACAGGTGTTCAATAATTGAATAGGAAAAAAAAATACAAAGACAAGGGAAGGAGGTACATGTTATCACCAACCTCTGTGTACACAGTAGGATATTGGGAAGGACATAAACCCAGGGTCTCTGAGGAAGTGAATTATCAGGTGGGGGGAGGGAGGCCGGTCACAGATTTTAAACATTCAAAAGCATCACAGACGAAGAAAAACAAAACCAAACACAGCCTAATCTTATGACAACCAAATCAACTTGTTGGAAGAAGGGCACCAAACTTTATTTCTAGCTTGATGTCCTGGAACATTGCATCCACCTTAAACTGGTCCTTCCCTGAGGGCGGAGAGATAAAGAAACGGCTGCTCTGTTCTACTTCCTCCTGTAGGCCAGGGCGCCATAGGCTGCTACCGCTGCTAAAGCCACCACCGCACCCCCGAACAGCAGCACTGGGAACTCTGAGTCGGGCTCCGGCTCAAGTTGCTCCACGGGCTTTATGGGCTGGGCCTCCACAGGGGCTTCAGGTGCCGCTGGGGTTAAAGGTGCAGCTTCGGGGACCACACTCTCAGGATCCTCCACAATCTGCACCCCAGACTGCGGTTCCTCCGCCTGGAGAGGGACTTCATCTCGCTCTGCCTCTGGAGCTGGCTCTGGGGAGGGCTGAGGCTCCATGGAAGCCAGGGTGGAGGTCTTTATTGTTGGGGACGGGGCTGCCAATTCCCCCAGAGCTGGGTCAGCAGCATGCTGCACCTCTGGCTCAGGGTCCGGCTCTATCGCAATAACAGCCAAAGGTGTGGGTTCGGACCCGACATGGGGAGCGACAGTTTCAGCAGCGTCGTGGTCCTGGTGCCGTGGCTCTGGTTCTGAGGAGGCCAGAGAGGGCCCCGTCAACAAGATCTCTGGCGCCTCAAGGAGCACCGGCTCCTCCAGGGTCACCGAGGCGCTGGTGGACTCCACCAGGAACGACCCCGGCGGAGGAGGGCTCTGCTCCCTGAACTGGGCCCTCAGCTCAGCCAGATCGCTCTCCGTCCCGAGGACGCTCATCATGCTCTCCTGCAGCCCCGGTTCCTCGGCGGCTCCTCCCGCCTCCTCCAGCAGCTCGGCCTCCTCCCGCTCCACGTGCACTATGTCCGAGTTGGAGGAGTTGTTGTCGCTGCGCTCCTCGGCCAGGGCCGCGCCCTCGTTGCTGTCCAGGCTCTTGGCGTCCTCGGGGTCTGTCATGGCGATGTGGGCCCAGGACTCGTGTCCGGCAAGGGACGCAGGTAAGCTCTCCGTCTGCCAGGAGCTGGGGCCGCTGCCGTTGTCTTCGGCGCAGAACAGGGAGGGCGGTGTGCTGAGCTGGTCCGAGTGCTGTTCTCCGGACAGGATGTAGATGTCGTTGCTGTCCCCGGCGATGGTCACGCCTGGCTCCTCTTCTTCCGCCAGGGTAAACACGGTGGCCTGAGGGGAGGCAGAGGGACCCTTTAGTCCAAAAGGGACTTGCAGTACCGTACATCCAGCGCTGAAGATATCAACCAAAAAGTGCAAGAAACCTCAATGACATGAAAGAAATACATTTAAGGAAGCTATTATAAATCATGTAAATGCAAATCTTTTTCAAGTTTCATGCTACCTAGTGGATGAGAACCCTAGCACAAAAGGGCCATCTGTGACGAGCCTTAAAGCCTTGTATCAAACGCATGTAACACAGTGTGCCAGAGCGAAGGGCAAATACATGTATACTCAAGCTCAAACACAATGGTGCCCATTGAAGTGACACTAATTCTTGCTTTCATTGTTCTCCGCCTCAATCGTACATTGCATTGGATCAAAGCGCTGCTAAAATGACAATGTAAATCAGAGCTGTGGATAACATCTATATGTGAACTAACATTATTGGTTTCATTCCACTTTTTTTGTTTTCAACCACTGATATTAAAATCCCTTCAAGGACATGCTTCCAGAAAGATTAATGAGGCCGCACACCAGAGAGCAGAGACATCAGGAAAGATAATCTCCGGCCACATCTACCCAGCAGTCGTGAGGTCAGCAGATTTGTATCAGCGAGAGCAGAGTTGTTTTATATCTCTATGAAATAAATAAATAAAAATAACCCTATGCAACACCAACAAGAAGTGTTTTCTCTCCTAGCTCTGATTTAATCTCTTTATGAATGGTCCATTGCAAATTGATAATAAAAAATGCCCCAGAATGTCGAGTAAATTTCGACTTCAAGGAGAAACTCGACTATAGAAGCATATGGAAAGCTACAATATGTGATACACATGTTCTACTAGGTATAAGCCCGTCTATGTTGAGACTCATGTGGAACATCTTCAACTATAAGGAGATTCAGAGACTGAATTGCTGCTCTTCCTCCAAAAAATACCCAAACAATTGGAAGACAATTTTCTACAATTATGGACTAGATCTGAGAAAAATAAAATAAAACAATATGTCTTACAATTTGCTGACAGCCCTTTTCATAAGATAACTACTACAAATATAATTTAAAAAGGAAAAAAGTCTGAGAAGACTATCTACCTTAAGCTTATGTTGCATTCTTAAACTTCCTTTGAGGCTGTGTTTTTCCTAAGCTGTTGTCAGGTTACGGTCTCCGCCCTTGTCCTAAGACAAATACTCGTAGACTTAGACGCCTCCCTTTCACCGGCAGGCAAACTGCAGTTAGTAAAGTTAGAGGCAACTTAGCACCCAGAACAACAAAACAAAAGTGAGAGTATTGTATTGCTCATCGTTCAATGGTACACAATATTAAACATGTCATGTAAAACAACATGTAAAAAAAATAATGTGATTTACCGCCATCAAATCCGTCTGGTCGCCCAGAGAAAGCCACTATGTGCGTGCGTGCATTTGATAGCAATGTAGTGCTGGCTCACCTATATTAAGAAGATGTAAAACGCTGACCTCAAATGGGTTATTGTCCCCAGGCGCAGGCCTCCTCCCCCTCCTCTCTTACTCTAGCTCCTAATTTGAACAGACGACTGAATGCATTCAACTCAACCTGGCCCTGGCAAGACTGTTCAGTTCACAAACTGAGGATTCTGTATTGGATTGGGGAAAATATATCAACAAACAAATTTATTGCTAACACAAGATGGCGGACACCATGAACAAATATGAAATAGTAAGAATGTCCATCAACACGATGGACAAGAATAAGACATCCACACAGAGGAATCAATATAAAGTCTCCCTCACCCCAACTCTACTCACAATACCGCTGACAATGAGCGATATTTTAATTTCCGGAAAACCAAATCCTCTATAGAGAACGATAGCTACGTATGTAACTACGGTTCTATGAATCCTGGATGACCGGTGCTTCAAGCACTGAATGATCCATCTCGCGCAATCGCAGGTCGAGTGTTAATACCAACAAAGTCACCTGTGACCCCTGATGATCTCTGGACAGCCTATATCTTCCGGTGAGAGAGGATGCCTTCCTGCAGAATCTTCTCGTGAGTACACAAGGATTCTGAGTGACAGAGCGCTCTGGCAGTCATCCAGGATTCATAGAACCGTAGTTACATACGTAACCTCGTGACCTGATTGACCGGTGCTTCAAGCACTGGATGACTCAACGTATGGGGAGTGGCAACGTTCAACCGGTAAAACCTGGAAAAGGTACATGGTGATTTCCATGATGCTGCACCCCTGAGCCATCTGAGTTCCACCTCAGACATGAGTTACTCATGGACAGAGCATGAAGCTCCCCGACGCGCTTCGCTGACGCGATGGCGAGGAGAAAGGCAGTTTTAGTAGCGACCCACTTCAGCTCCGCCTGAGCCAGGGGTTCCAAAGGAGGCAAAGATAAAGCATCGAGCACCAGGTGCCCTTCAGAAAAAGGGACACCAATCTGTGGCCCCCCACTGTGTTATTATCCACCCGAGCATGTCTTGAGGAGATGGCTGTCACGTATACCCTCAGAGTAGCTGGGGACCGGCCGCCATCCAGGAGTGACTGGAGGAACTCCAAAATCTTTGGAACTGAACAATACACAGGGTCCTCCGCCCTGTCTGAACACCATGCCATAAATAGCTACCACCTATTGATATCCTGCCCCCGGGTAGAAGGCGCCCTGGCGTTCAGTATGGTATTGCGGACATTGTCTGAACACTCCGTCAGCAGCGGCCAGACCCATAGCTGCAGGCAACGAGGGTCGGGATGCCAGATCTTGCCCTGTAACTGAGACAGGAGATCCTTCCTGTCGGGAAGGCGCTGTGGTGAAATGCTGCGCACCATGTTCTCCCTGGCCAGAAAGGGGGCTATTCAATTCAATTCAATTTTATTTGTATAGCCCTTAATCACCATTACAGTCTCAAAGGGCTTAACAGGCCACAGCAGTCTGTGACCCTACTGGAGGACCCTCTGTATCGTCGGAAAAATCAGAGGGACTGGTGGGAAAGCAGAGGAGACGCTTTGGACAATCGTGGGCGAGAGCATCCTGGCCCAGAGGTCTGCTCTCCTCTGTCCAGGAGAACCAGAGGGGGTAATGGTCGACTCCTTTGTGGCAAAGAGATCCACCTCTGCCCTGCCGAAGACATCCCAGATGTTGAGAACCATCCCCGGGATGAAGCCGCCACTCCCCCGGTGGCGGCTTGCAAAGGGAGAGTAAGTCTGCAGCCTGATTCTGTACCCCAGGCAAATACATTGACCTCAGGCTGGCCAGGCGTGGTGCTGCCCACAAAAGGAGCTCCCGGGATGCCTGCAACAGTCGTGCAGACCTGGTGCCTCCCTGGTGGTTTATGTGAGAGACGGCCGAGACATTGTCCGACCACACAAGCACATGCCGGCCTCCCAGGAAGGGAATAAATAACTGCAATGCCCCGTGCACAGCCCGCAGCTCCAGAACATTGATATGTTCTGAGCGGACCTGAGCAGGCCACAGAAGAAACGATCTGTCCCTCCACGGAGCCAGGGCAAGAAGGCAACACCATGACACCTTGAGTCCCCTGTGCCCGTGCCACCTGACATCCAGATGAAAGCTGTGCAGCCACCTCTGAAGGGGACGTAGCGACAGCAGTCCTAGAGGAACCAGAGTAGCAGCAGCCGTCAGTTTCCCTAGGAGGCGCAAAAACTCCACATAATGCAACGGTCTGCCTTCCCGAAACAGGAGAAGGAGGATATCGTCCACCCGCTGTGGCGACGGACAGGCCTTCATGGCGACTGCGTCGAGAGACACACCGAGAAAGACTGTGCTCTGCTATGGCACCAGGCAACTCTTCGTGAGATTCACCCAGAGACCCAGGCGGGCCACATGAGAGAGAAGACGCGTCGTTTCCAGGGCCACCTGAGACTGGGATGGCGCACAGATGAGCCAGTCGTCCAGATATGGCAGGATCTTCATGCCCCGCGACTGCAGGGGTAAGAGGGCTGCCGCCACACACCTGGTGAACACCCGTGGGGAAAGAGAGAGGCCGAAAACTATCCTTCAGGTCCACTGATGTCAACCACTCCCCTCTGGCAACAGTATGCAGAACCTCTACAGTGCTTAGCATGTGGAACCTCAGGATCTTCAGGAACCTGTTGAGACCCCTCAAGTCGAGGATAGGACAGGAGTCCACAATCTTTCTTTGTTAACAGAAAGAAAGTCGAGTAGAACCCCCCGGGTTGCAACAGGGAATCTACTGGCTCAATGGCACCCTTGTCCAGGAGGGCGGACAACTCCTGGGTGAGGGCTTGGGTTTTTGCCGGGTCGTGTATGATGGTCATCTTGACCCAGCCACAGGCTGGGGGCCGGCGTCGGAACTGAAGTTTGTACTCGTGGGTCAAGGTGGAAAGCACCCACGGTTCCCTGGTGAAAGCAGCCCAATAGCCGAACTGCTGCGGGGAAAAGCATCCGACGACTGGCCCCTGGCCCTCAGCACCAGGTCCCCCGGCCTCTAAAGACTCTGGGGGAACGACGGGCAGCATATGAGACCTGAGGTTGCCCCGAGGGCAGTCACTCAGGGGCCCGAAAGGCCTGGGCCTGCTGCTGAGCAGGCTGTGGACGTCGGCGCCGAGGCCTAAGGAACCTACTGGGGTGAGCCTGCGGGTGAGAGATAGACTGTGGGGCATCTGAAGAACCTCTAGGTCTGCTAGGAGGAGGCACACTCCTTTGAAGCACAGATGGCTGCTGGCGTGTCTTTCTGGCTTGGACTGTTTGCTCAAGCAGCTCTAGAGCTGCAGAGCCAAACAGCTCCTCAGGTTCCACTGGAACATTGCGAAGGGTTCTCCTGTATGCCTCAGTGAGAGGAGACTGTGCTAGGGCTGCATGATATGGGCAAAATTTGATATCCCGATATTTTTTGGCTGAATCTCCGTTCCATTTGGGAACATGTTTGGTTTAATCTTCCTTAATTTGTATATTTTAATTAATTAGTTAAGGGCGCCACCCGAGGGCGCCTCCACCACATTTGCCGCCCTAGGCGATCGCCTAGGTCACCTATGCCGAGCGCCGGCCCTGGTTTCGGGGCAGAAGAAGTGGTCGCAGCCGGTGATGGAGCAGCAGTGTTTTACGCATTCCTCATAATGCACTTTGTGCCGCTGCTGTAAATGGTGGAACAGATTTGTCGTGCTTCCACTTTTAGCCGCAACGGTTTTGCTACACTCTCTACAGATGACCTGCAGCAGCTTTGTTTTTTTAACCCCGAACAATTTCCATATTATGGAGCCGTTGTTTCTCCTCTTTGAAACAATCTCATTAGGGGTCACAGGGGAATTTGTTGGTATTAAAACTCGACCTGCGCATGCGTGAGATGGATCATTCAGCGCTTGAAGCACCGCCTCTGGCGGTCAGTAAGGATGAAATAGAAATGGAATGTAAAAAGTATCAAAATATACTTTGGCAGGCATTTAATGTTTTGACAAGTACAAATTTTCATCAGAAATAATACAGAGGGAACGTGTGTCTAACTTTAAGACCTGTTCTTCTTCATGCGTCTAACATTGAGACCGTAACCGGAAAGTCAGTCATGAAAAAAAGAGTAATTGATATTTAATAAAAGCTGGATGAATGTGGGCCTGTTTGACCTTATTAGTCGACCGACCAGTCTTCTTTCCATGGCAGACATGTGCACGCCACAAATAGGGCAGCCTACCCTGGCTGTTTGAGGATTATGAGGGCGATGGGTGGATTCTACAGCCTGGACTAATCAGTGATATTGCAGTCTCCTGAAGGGCTGATGCGCCACAGCATACATGTCCCGCCCTGCAGCTGAACGCCGCTTACATAAACTGGGCGTGTGGGATCTCTCCTGCAAGATGCCACCAGACGGGTCCTGACACACTCCAGCCAGCGTTACCAGAAGAAGAGAGAAATGTTACCCAGCAACCCACCCTTGTTTGGAAGCTACAGGGTGGTTGCCGATTCTGACAAATGTTTTAGTATAACAGCCTTCTTAAAGGGAGTTTCAGTATTATTGTCGCATTGCCAGGCGTCAACCTTGAGCTTTGCCTACCAAATCAGCAAGAGCAACGCCATCTTGCATTGTACGGGTGACCTCTACGTAGGGTTGGGCCATGAATTGCCACTTGCTAGACATGGACCTTTCATCAAATCCAACAAGAGCTGTAATAAAACAGTCCTCAGTCAGCCTGTCTGACCGACAAGGCCAGAACCAAACGCACCACAATAGCTACGTACGATTTGTGCCTGCTCTGATCTTATCCCCCCCCACCCCACACACACACCTCCCTTTCTCTGACCCTCCCATCTGTGCTAAGTTTATGATTCGCCTTTTGTTGCAGCCCAATGAAGTGGACACCACATTAAGGTCATAATACTTATTGTGCTCTGATGTAATTAACATTGGCAATACCAAAGGCAAAGACAATGCTGTGTGTGTGAGTGTGTGTGTGTTCGGTTAGAAAGGACACTGTGTCCTCACATTTGCACTGTGTCTACTGCAATTTAAGGGAAAAGTAAACTACTTTAACAGAGAAGCATGTCACACACACACACACACACACACACACACACACACACACACACACACACACACACACACACACACACACACACACACACACACACACACACACACACACACACACACACACACACACACACACACACACACGTTCTTTCAGCAATAGACATCATACATGGTCTGTATCAACTGTATAAATAAACTGTCCAGTGTAAAATGTGAGGGCCTAACAGAGGTCAAATTATGTCTATAAAAAATATGTCAGTTAAACTTTTATGCACACATTTGTACAAAAAAGACTGAAAGCTATGCTGAGGAACAAAAGGTCCTTCAGAGCATTGTATATGACCTGTGTGCGCACATGCGTCGCTGCAGCATTCATTACCTCTACCGTCAGAGCCAAGCTAGGAACACAAGACCCTACCTGAATTATTTGTTACTCGTGAGATCTCCTTCCTGAAGACGGAGGGAGAAGGTGGAGCTCCCAAAAGAGACAAATTCAACGAGAGTTAATAAAGAAGGAAGAGTAGAATTGTACACGCAGGCAGCTGTCAAACCAATGGAGCTTTCACTAGGCTGCACCGAACCCCTTTCCACTCCCCAAGCCCACCCCCTTTCTCCCTCACCCCTCCCATCCCGATCTCTCTCTCTCTCTGTACGAGCGCCATCTCGCTCATTGTCACTCCCCTTGATTCTCTCTCTCTCTCTGTACCGAGCCGCCCATCTCCGCTCACTCCTTGTCACTCCTCTCTCTCTCTGTCTATCGCCTCTCTCTCTCTCCTCTCTCTTTCCTCTCTCTCTCTCTCTCTCTCTCTCTCTCTCTCTCTGCATGCGAAAGTGGGGCCATGATCTGTGAAATAATTTACGTTAAACACGTTGTGAGCTAAAAGTGGGATGGAGGGAGATTAAAGGCCATAATGGTGGCCGGTCCAGTGGCCCAAGGATGATGTGACGACTTTAGTTTGACCTCATTCACAGGGATTCAATGCCTGATGTGTCACACAGGAACTCACTGATCAAACACAAGACCTGAAAAGAGATGAGTTCTGGGATATGACGGTCCCATGAAATCAAAAGACGCATGTCTACCTTTTGTATTCGTAGACAAATTATTCTCTATCCAATCCACATGATTAGTGAATAATAAAAGGGACTGCACTACTACCAACCTGTATCAACTGTCATGTGAGCCTGCTTTTCCTGTATTATTTGTGTGTCTAGGTTTGTTTGGGCCGGCACAACGCGTGAGTCGGGAGCTGAAAAATGCAAATAAGAAAGTGTGTGTGTGTATGTCTGTGGTAATTGGAAAGATAAGTACAACTACATTATGTACGATTCACAAACCACTTCAACCATTTTGTCTCTAACCATTGACAGTCTCTTGAATGCCTGACAGAAGCACAAGTTTCTATCATGACTGGTCTGTCCAATGTGTGTGCCTTTACAGCCCTTTGAGACTGTAAACATAGGGAAGGACTGTACAAATAAACCGTATTTCACTGATCATACATGACAACCCAGTCCAAACTTGTAACAAAGAACAGCATTTATGGCATTGCAGAAGTTTCTGTTAAAGGCATGAATGGCTTAAATTAGGTGACAAGGTTTGGACAAACTTTAGAAACGGAGAGTTCCCTTGATTGGAACAGTAAAACAAGCCTTGAACTTTTAGACTTGTTGGTGTGTTTAGTTTTTTTCTAATTTCATCGTCAATACTTTGAAAGTAAATAAAATTGCAATAACCATCGCAACTTTAAAACAAAATTTCCCATCCTGTTATAGTGCTGTTTGTTATTCATGAAGATTACGTCCTGATTGTTTACGGATAACGATTTGTGGTTATTAATCGGATCATTCAAGAATCTGGCTATCCAACGCCCTCTAGTGGTCATTTTGAATTGTGAACTTCAATCATCTCTACAATTTAGTACTCACTCAGTCCAGCAAGATCAATGACTGCGATCTTAAACTTCTACAAATGTTTGTAACATTGAACAATTTGTAAGCTGAAGACATCAAGCAATAGTAATGATGACATCAATTCCCAAGTATTAAGTTTGAAAACATATCATCAAAAGGAAGGAGAGTAAAATAATTCTTATATCTATGATGTACCTTAAAAATACCTTTAAAATAAACCCACATGTACCAAGAGCTACACTTACACAACAGTATGCAGTAAAAGTCAGGCACCAATCTGTCTGCAAACTACAAACGCAATCAAACAAACTTAAACACTATAGAGGCACGTTTAGATGCTATTGTGGGCCAAATCATCAGTACAATTCCTAATCTCGTTCAAGCCTCATTGACTCAGTAACTTGGTGACAAATTTTCTTTCAGCACAAGGAAGTGTGGCACCATATTAAAACCTTGGTTTGTAGTATAACCTGGTAGAATAGATATAGTTGATGTATTTCTGGTTTATACATGGATACAGGCCTCGTGCATTTATATTCCAAACATGCATGTGTGGAACTTCATTGCATTCACCGGACACATTCAGCACACTTTTACACATGCATGCAACATTGCATTGCTTAGCAACCTCACGGAGTGATTACAGTGTAAAGACTTGACTCAGATAGTGGAATAGCTGGGATTCCTCTATTTTTTGTCCTTTTCTATTCAGGCAAAGGGGGACATTTTTTCTTTTTTGAAAGATCAAGGTGTGAACAAATTCATGTTCTTAGAACTCAAACTAAAATAGCATTGGAGATACATAGAATAAGAATAGAATAAAAACAACAATAAAGGTTGATCTGTGAAGATATTTCCCCCTATGAGAGAGGATTTCATGGTGTGGTGCAAGGGCCCTCACCCATCCCCCTTGCTGAATGATGTAGTCGGCCTCAGCCTCCTCCAGATAGCGAACCCCCATTGTCAGCAGAGAGGCCAGGGCTGTGCCCTCGCTCTGCAGGGCCTGAAGCATTACTAGGGGCACCAGCACCTGTAGAAGGGAGAAAACACAAGGCCAGATTAGGCTCATATGTGCGTACAAACACTTTTTTTAGGTAGCTTTATTTTGTATTGCTAATTATGTCTATTGCACTACCTGCAATATTGGAATTTGTTGTGTTTGCAGTATTGAGCATCAATGCAAATGCACTGTTGCAAGTTGATAAAAGGAAGACATAAATAAATATGAATGTGGCTTCATATTGGAGGCAACCTACCTCATCCCATCCTCCCTGTGTGTGTATAGAAACAGCCAGTGTTGTTTCTCTGAAGCTCTGGTAGTCCAGGGAGCTAAAAAAAACAAAAGCACAACAGGCAGAAAAACATAAATTGGCCTGGACGATTATAGGTCAAATCTAAAACAATCAGCATTGGCTAATCTCAGAGCATTGCCATGTTCCCCCAGCCCCACGCGGCTCCACACAGGCTGACCTGCTGAGGAGCGTGTGCACGGCGGTGGCCAGGCGTGAGCCCAGGTCCTTGGCCACGCGGTCCCCCAGCGCCGCCAGGCAGTCCTCGATGGAGCCCTCCGGGTTGAGAGGACAGAACACGGGCGAAGAGAGGCGGTCGAAGCCGGTGCTGGAGAAGGCTGTAAATGGGTGTAGACACACCGAGGCCAGAGACGAGGTCAGACAAGATACACACCACACATTTTGGGAGAAGTGGTGCAGGTAAAATAGCATCAGTATTGATTGTGGGTCTGAGCACGTGGAAGAGGCATCTCGTTTGTGCGTGTTCACTCTCTTACAGGCGGCAATCTCGTCCTCCAGTTGTCTCAGTTCGTCCTCTATTTGGCCCTTCATCGCTCTGTTCTTCTCTCTCTCACTCTGTTCGTCTCCAGACATCTGGACATCTCCTGAGATAAACGTACCACACACAGTATTTTTTAATTTGCATCTTTAAGCTCCCTACTCTTGGGTTAATATCAAAACAAATGTCATCGAAAAACACACAATAGCAATATCAGACCAAACGATTAATGTTCTAGCTTGTAGCCGGACATCAACATCACAGCTGGAGAGGTGGCGCTCCACACACACACACACACACACACACACACACACACACACACACACACACACACACACACACACACACACACACACACACACACACACACACACACACACACACACACACACACACACACACACACACTTCACTGGACAAATGCCAAATAGGCCATTACAAATAGAATGTAATCATGGCAGAGTGGAACGTTCACAAACTGGTAGACAGACACTGGCCAAAAAAAAGGGATTTTACACCCGTTTTCGATTAGTTACGTCATATTTGGTAATGGTGACAAAATTCTAAGATTATGATGAAGATCATATTAGAACTATTAACATTTTGTTTAAAACAAAATGAAAGACGATTTGGGGTTCACTGTCCCTTTAAAGGAAATGTCAGGTCAAGGCTTCTCTTTGTTGTGTTCAAGGGTAAAGGCCAAATATCCAATGGTCTACTCATCATGGGAAGGATGACAATCACTGTTGCACTTTGCATCAAACCCCCCGACCCGCCGGCTACGTGGTTTACTCGGTTATTTCACACCGATGTGATAGCATTTTATCTTTATAAAAACCGCAGCACATTATGACACTATTGTTAGGAAATTCAGCATGGCTGGTTGTGAAAGGACTCGTGGTATTGGTGAACCAATTTCCACGCCCTCTTGTTCCTCTATTGACTGTGAATGGAGGGGTGTGCAACTAGAATGGCCATCGGGTTCAATATGAATGCACAGGTCGATGCTACAGTAAATTATTCACAACGAGGCTCCGCCTAGAATGCTGGGGACAGAGAAAGAACAAGGGTTGCCAAACAGACAGTGTTCACTCCCTCATACCGACGCAAATTATGAATGAGTGGAATTAGCAGTAGATTAACTGTGCATGATTGACAGGTAGTTAGGAACTAACTGGATAGGGATATTTTTAAGAGGGAAGCTATTATTCAACTAGATTAGGAACTCTCATTGCCCATTCAAAACCTGCTTCAGAACGTTCCTGTTAGGAACGGTCGCTTGGCTTCCGGTACGGAGGCTTGCGGCTTTTCCTCAACAACCACTCATCTGAACGACTTCACACTCGCCACTACACTTCCTTGGGTCTTTGGCCATACACCCGCCAAGTGTGAAGTCCATCGGATGAACAGGTGTCGAGAACATCGAAAGGACAGTGGTAAACATTTCCACTCCTCCGCTCACGTGTCCGGGGGAACCCAGACGAGCACACAAACATGATGGTTTGTTTCCACAAGCAGGGTGCTGCTTCAGCATTTAGCCTGGGCTGCTAGTCAGCCACCCTCTCACGCACCACTGCTGCAGTGGAGTAATCCTCTGGTAATGACATATGACAGGCTGTCAGAACTCAGACCTGGTCAAGCATAAGGCAGAGGATCAGCCATTCGTCTCCACTCTCCACCCATTCCTGGCATGCATGCGAGAGAGGGACAGAGGCAGAGAGAATAGTGACGCCCTCCCTGCTATTCATCAATACACCCCCTTTGTCCTTGTTTATTTGGCCCGAGGATGTTGCATATGGGATAGTAAGTTCCACTCAAATCCTGTGACCAATGACCAAATGAAAAGCATGGTATAGCATGCCTTCAGCAGTCTGGCTTGAAGCAGCATTCCTGCTCAAAATAGGATAAGTAAAACTTTCTTTCATTGAAAAGGCTCTCCATATCATTGAAAAGATATACAATACCATTCCATGATTTGGAAAGATAGTATTGCACTTACTTTTCATTAATGTAATCAATTGATGGTTACAAGTCCAAATATTTTATACAAGTCTTTCTAAAGATGGCGACATGCATGACAGTGGCACATGGCATCAAAGATCCAGTTCAGAAAGTGTCTCATCAGCTATGGGGGGTTTCTCTGCCTGCCAGAAACACAGGCAACAATCTAAACTCCAGACTCAGCACATCTACATGACAGAGCTGCCGGTCTCACCATCCCACCAGGCCGGTGTTAGAGCCACAGTGTGAAAATGACTATTCAACAGACAGGTCACACTAGTGAACAATCACTTTAAATAGAACTGTCGTACAGCAGAATATTGCACTTTATATAATTGAGAACTGATACTACTGATTTACATTATAGCCAAACTACTGTGCATATCAATGTGTGTACATCGTTCTGGTGAAACGATGTATGTGTGAAAACGTTTCCAAGATGTTACATTCCCCCTCACCTTGAGCTGCAGTGGATCCATGTGATCTGGTGGGCAGGAGTCCAAGGTAATTGAGAACAACGTACTTGGTCTCATAATGGAAACCATAAGGCACAGTAATGGGGGGTGAGGTGGAGCCAGAGGCAGCCATTGAACAGGTGTCCTTCAGACTCTTTCGAGCACATTAAGTAGTTACAATCAATGCTGGACAGGATTAACCTGAGGAACATAAGTACACAAATATAAAATGTCGTTATTTATACGTCATTATTGATGCTTTCGCCATTTGTGTAATGTTATTACACCATTACATCCTATATATAATATAACTTAAGCCAAATAAACCATCAGGTCCATAACAACTAAAATGTGGGCTTATACATCAGTCGTGGTCATGCACTCAGCATTGAAACAACTGTCACACACAAGATGCAGCATTTCATAGACCTAAAAGTATCTCTGTCGGACATTTGTGGATAGGGAAAACTAATAAACCTACCACACACACCATATAGTCAATGTATATTAGTAAAATAAAAGGCCCGTATCAGAAACTAAAACGCGGTTGATGTGTTGCATAATCATATTTCAACTGGAAGCAAACATTATTTGGCAGACACGTGGGATAACAGATATATATATTTATATATAAACACACATATCAGTTCTGCTATTATAAAGATATGTATCGTATAAAAGCCCCACGCAAGAGAATTAGAAGTTCGCACCAGATTTTAACAAATAAGCATTTTATCGCAATGGATTGACAACGTGGGCCACCTCACCAGTTATCAGTGTGTTGCCAGTGCTCCGCCGGCAAATGGGATCGCTCTGAGGCAAGAAGCTAACGTTAGCCTAGCCAACTAGATAATTCTTCTGAAGCGACGAACCACACCCCCTTTTCCCGTCCACTGAAAAAACTTATATATATATATCATCGAACCAGCTTATATGGAGAACAGCTAGTCAAGGTCGATACATTTTGAGCTCATAGACTTACCCTTGTACAAAGGCAGTGCGGCGGTGCTGGTGGATAATGGTCGGGGACAGGGGAATTGGATCGACCCATTGACTGTATGGAGAGAGTTCCTCAAAACTCCCCCAAAAAGAAGCTATCTGTAGGACATTATGTGCTTTAATGGCACTTTCACGCTTCTCACTGGACAGAGAGCCGCCGTGTGGAATTTAGTCCGCATTACACAAGGGACACTTTTTTTTATGCAGATAACAAGAAGATAACGATTATAAACATTCAATGTTAATTGGATTTAGATTAAATAATTATTGCTAAGTTTTCATATCAAAAAATACAACATCAAAACAAGAAGAGCACAGGGACACTATTTAGCCATAAAAAAACATCAAATTGAACATCAATAGAAAATCATGTCTCTAATTAACTGCAAATATTAGTAATATAAACTATAATTTATATAAAGACGGCAATCAAAAACAGAAGTGACGCTGCTCAGTAGCGTCCCGCCCCATCTGGGGTCAGCTGACTGGTAGAAACTCGGTCAGGTGGTGTCAAAACCACGCGAAGAAGGAAATAAAGGGCACTTAGGAAAGTTATTGGTTGGCTATATTGTGTCTATTTGTACAACATTTTTCGCTAGATTAATAATACACATTTTAGAACATCAGCAATGGCGCTCAGCGATGCCGATGTCCAGAAACAGGTAATGTTAATCCAGCATTTGTCAGGTCAGCTTGGTGAGCTAACTTCTGCTAACTTTGTTGAACCATCTGTGATTAAGTTAACTATTCAGCGTCTTGCTCACCAAAGTAGTTCTAACTTGGACATCGCACCTTGTGCTTTCGTATGCCCACGATATGACAACATGATTGTACGAAAACTGGAAACCAAGTGAAGTTAAAAAAGCTAATGTGTTAAAAATTGATATTCCTACAAGAAATACTTGTAGGCTACTTCAATGTGTATATTGATCTTGGTGTCACTTACTTGCAAAATAAACACTGCTGTGCCGCTCCATCATGTACTCGTATACATATACATAAAACTTGACGTTCGACGATACTCTGTATGAGCGTGCAATGAATGATTATTCACTAACATTGCATAACTTTTGGCAGATCAAGCATATGATGGCCTTTATTGAACAGGAGGCCAATGAGAAAGCGGAAGAAATTGATGCAAAGGTATATTCAGATGCTTGTAGCCTACTCAATAATGTTTAATCAAGATTATTTGCAGGCTAAGTGATCAACATAACATGATATCCCTGTTCCCAATCATTTCAGGCGGAGGAAGAGTTCAACATCGAGAAAGGTCGTTTAGTGCAGACACAAAGGGTGAAAATCATGGAATTCTATGAGAAAAAGGAAAAGCAGATTGAACAGCACAAGAAAATGTAAGATGTAGGTGTTTTACAGGATATAGAGAACAGAAAATGGGACTCAATTGGTTTTTATGCTGAATTTTGGTTTGCAACTATGTAGGCTGAAAAGGTTATGTTGGTATAATATACTGTATCAATATATAGGCTTATATTATGTTAAAAACCGAAATACAATAAAAAAATAACTTCATTACAACCTCCTTGAACGGGAATTGAACAACAAGCACAACTTACAGTACCCTTGCAGTCCTTTATATCCAGGTTGCTTTGGATTGGATGCAGTGTGTTTGACCAATGCTAAGAATTTGTATTCATGCAAATAGTAATTGTTCCCTGATGGATAACAGCCAGATGTCCAACCTGCTGAACCAGTCGCGGCTGAAGGTGCTCAAGGCTCGGGATGACATGATCGTGGTCAGTGGTCATCCTCTCCGCCACACCAGATGTACCGGGCTACACTCGCATAGGAAACATCTTTCATGACCAGACCTACACATTTGAGATATTATTTGTTCAAAATACCCATATTTCTATCCTCAGGTTTGATGTATTGCATGTTACTATGCACACCTCAGGCCTAAGATTTACATTCTGGTGCGGTGCTTTTTTTTTCTTTTTTTTTTGTGTTTTGTTTGCTGTATATGCCATGAATGTGTTCTCCAGCCCTTGGCAAAGTCTGACACTCTGACACTTAGCTCCACCTGCCTGCAGGTGGAGCCAATGCACAGACTGAAACAAGCTTATCATGTCATCCATTCTTACAGCTATTCTCCAGTAGTCTGTTGTTTAGAGAAATACATAGTGGATGGATAGATGTATTTGGTTGGCTGAAAGGTTAAATGGTTTGATTTTATGTTGAGTTTCTCTAACCGCTGTTGACAATCAAAGTGCTTTGACAACTGGTGTCTGACACATTCACGCTGACCAATAGCGCAGTGACCCATGCGATGCCTTACCACACACGGGTTCTTTCCATGGAGCGTAGCCAGTCAGTATTATTGTTGGTTAATTGCAGGATTTGTTGAACGAGGCCCGCCAGAGACTTGGAGCTATTTCCCAAGACCCTGCCAGATACTCTGCGTTGTTGGAGGGTTTGATCTTGCAGGTAAATTGCCCCGTCTGCTTTTCCATGCTAAACTTGTATGTGTTATAGTGGTCGATGCTGTAGATTGGCTGATATTAATGAAAGACCAGTGTTATAAAAAAACGGCTATCAGTGTATATATAATAGCTCATTGTGTGTGTGTGTGTGTGTGTGTGTGTGTGTGTGTGTGTGTGTGTGTGTGTGTGTGTGTGTGTGTGTGTGTGTGTGTGTGTGTGTGTGTGTGTGTGTGTGTGTGTGTGTGTGTGTGTGTGTGTGTGTGTGTGTGTGTTATATTTCCAAACATAAGAGATTCATTACAGAGGGAAAGCCGACTGTCTTAACATTTTACTGCATGTGTGCAACATCTTTTTCAGGGCTTCTATCAGTTACTAGAGCCTAAAGTGACGGTCCGATGCCGACAACAGGACGTAGAGATGGTACAGGTGAGAGGGTAAATAATCTGGTGCTAACCAACTGGGATGCAGTACTGTTTAAAGAAGACACTTACAGTTTTATGACTTCAACAGGCTGCCATTGACAAAGACATAATCGTTTATAAAGACACGGTGAAGAGCAACATTGTCGTCAGGATCGACCAGAACCGATTTCTTGCATCGGACATGTAAGTCCACACAGAAATCCCACTGTAGTGAATCAGTTAGCAAACATAGCAGCCCAATTCATAGACCCGACTTAAGGTTGATGTTTGCTTATTTTGTTCTTAAACTGTGAGTATGTGTGTGGAACAGCTGCGGAGGTGTGGAAGTGTACAATGACAACGGAAAGATCAAGGTGGCAAACACTCTGGAGAGCAGGCTGGATCTCATGGCCCAACAGGTAGAGCTGTTCACCACTGTAATGTATAACGTACCATAACCAGTGAAACTCTGGTGTGGAGCTGTGTTTAACCACTGTAATGTACAACGTACCATAACCAGTGAAACTCTGGTGTGGAGCTGTGTTTAACCACTGTAATGTACAACGTACCATAACCAGTGAAACTCTGGCTTGTTGCCCTTTTCACAGATGATGCCTGAAGTCAGAAAATCACTGTTCGGTCCTAACCCTAACCGTAAATTCCTGGACTAAATGGATACACTAGTAGTGGGAGGACATGAGGAGGTTGTAACTGTGTGAAAAGTTGCCATTGTTGGTCAGGAGCCCCCATTACACCCCATTACAGTGCAGTGAAAAGGCTGGATATTCAGGTATCTCTTGTGTGCCATTGACATTGTTTTGTATTGAATAGATTTGTGCCCTTATGAAATGAGTGTTTTTGTGAATGTCAATGCATATGGTCCTCTCTTGAATACAAATGTATTTTTATTAGTGGTCAAGCACTTGATATGTATGCCAAAATAATAAATAATTTACAACTGAAGTGAACATGAATTGACAAGGTCTATTTTATTTACAGCCTGTAAACAACACATTCAATCTAAATGTGAACTATATTGTCTAAATACTATTATCTACTATAGGTACTTTAGCCTCATTAGAAAGGTAGAAAAAAAGATTTTAGTTCTACCTAGTGGATTTATGTAGACCAATAACACTTGCCAGGAAAAGATGCCATAATGCCAGGTGGGCTGTCAAATGTCCTTTAAAAATGTCCATTGTCCTTAAAAACTTGGACAAACTCTACAAATCAATTCCATTCCTGGGTTAGGTTTCAGTTTCCAGCCCTTTCTCGCTCGCCCTCCGAACCCAGCAAGTCTCATTTCCACGCTGACGGAGTTGAGGTCTGAGTGAGCTGAAATACTTGTTGAGAGAAATTACAGTTGCAGAGTATCTCCCTGGACCAGAAGTAAAAGGGCGTGGGACTGTTGACAATGAATTGTAAAACCCTTTTAAGAGGAGGTGGGGAGGCCCATTTCACATGGGTCTTAAATTTCCGGCAAGTAGATGCAACCATGATAGAATATTATATGCAGACGTTTAATTTGGGCTAGAGACTTTCAGCTAAGATAAGGCTTCATTGCATATATTACTGTTCTATAAATTCTTCAGGTAAAGTACTTGGCGTAAAATATATATAAAAACAAGAGTAATACTGAGCAATAAATCCAGCATGGCTTGAAGTTCTTCGGACCTCCAGAAGAGGAAGTTAAGGCCACGAGAGAGTGGCCCAGCACTCTAACCTGAGGCCTACAGACTGTAAGAAGCATGTGGCGATGTACAGGACACACACCAGGCTTAAAGCATTATCAGCAGATTATCCAAAGACTTTGAAGTCACGGGCAGGCATCGCCTCACTCCATTGAGGAGAGCCAAGATTATAACTCTAAACTTGCGGCTGTGGGGGAGTAATGCAGGATGGGGGCGGAAGTAGGCTAAGCCCCTTCATTAGGCAAAGAAACTTTGCTATTCGGACTTCAGCCATACTCTCCATTTACAATCGGCATATACAAGCCTAAAAAAAACATCGGATTTTCATTACATGCAAACAAGGAAGTGGTCAATTACATTGTGGCATTCAGTCAGACTGAATTATCTTTGAGGGGAAATACCAGCCCTGGATATTACCCTGGAAGTGCCCGGGACGACTAGGGAAAACCCTACCCGTTTATCCACGCACACAAGAACCTGGCGGACCTTTGAAACCTTGTTGAACATTAAACATTAAAGAGTGGACCATTGGCCTACGTATTAGTCAGTCAAGAGATGTCCTCCTGTTATCTCTCATTTCCCATTTTGGGTAGCTACCTGTCCATTGGTGCATCCACCGTTCACTGCTGTTTATTCACAACGTGTAAGTAATAACATTTAGTGGAAGAGAAATGCCATGGCCCTTGCAAAAGGGCTTTAGACGCCCAGCGACTCCAACACCGCCTCGCCAACACCAAGGAAGTATATGCCCTGTGCGATGCCGAAGAGAGGGGCGATGACCAGCGCACGGCACGTCGCCCCCTTCAGGAACGCAGAGGGGCCCTCGCGGCTGATGATCCGTCTGTACAACACACGGGCAGGGGGTGGACAGTCAGGAGTCAAAGATACACACGACACAACGGAGAGGGCCACAGCATTAATGTGTTGTCCTCACCTTATGCAATCGAGGATCCCTTTGTAGCTGTCCTCACCCTCTCCCTTCTGCAAGGTCTGCAGACGAGTCTTAATGACTAGAGCAACATGGAAAAGCACATGTCACTTCAATCAAGTGAGAGTATGGAGATCAGACCAAAAACCCATTGTAGCAGGGTTTGAGGCTAACAGTGGCAAGAGGACATTCCTATCCCTCTTTACGTCTCTCCCTTTTTGTACTTACCATCCAATGGCGTCACGGCTACAGCTGCCACTGACCCTGCGATGCAACCTGACAGGAACGACTGCAAGAAGGGCGCTCGCTCATTCCCATCACCCTGGCAACGAGCGCCCACCCCTCTTGGGCCCAGCGCATTTAGGTTGGCGAACAGCGGGAAGTAGATCATGGAGAAAGGGACATCCCTGGAAGCACGCAAACGTGAGGTAAAGTCAGTTGGAAGGGTAACCAAGCAGGCCCAGAGAACAATGTGAAGCCGTCGAGGAAGAAGAGAGCAACAGATGAATCGATGAGGTTTATTGATTAGATGGGTAAATAGGAGTGGGAGAGAGAGGAAGTGCAGCATGCTTCAGGCAAGAGACATAGCTGCAGGAATTCTATTGATTCATTAGTACTTATAAACAAAGTCCCATTGCTGGCATGACAAAGGTTGTAGAATCCTCAATGAATAAGTTAAAATGAAGTTCAAAACCGAACAAACCAAATTTGACCCACAGAAAGTATATTGTTGACTTTGTCCATTTATGTTTTAGTTTTGGTAGTTCTCAGTAGAATGCGTTAATGGTTGAGTATTATTTTCAGTTTAAAGAAGAAAGGAGGACAGACAGACAGACAGACAGGCAGCAGGTGAGGGGGTAGGCAGCAGGCGAGGAGGCAGACCTGAATAGTGTGGCCCAGGCACCTCTGTAGAGGCCAGCGAGCCCTTGGGTCCTCAGCAGGTCCAGGGTGATGCTGGTGGCAGAGGTGCGAAAGGCAGGCCGGGCAGGGGGGGCAGCCACCAGCGATGGACCAGGGGCCCCGGCCTGGGCCCGAGTAGGGGCCGGCCTCTGGGCAGCTAAAGAACACATCAGATGCTAGTCATGTGCTCGCTCACCCATTGCACTTAAATGTGACCAGAAATGTAAAGAGTTCAGTTTGTCACCTCTTTTAAAATAGAGGAAAACAATTAGGAGCCATGATCTTCTGATTACCCTCTCAATTCATATTCTTTCCAAGAATTTTGACATATCTGAGCTTTTATACACACACGTGAGATTGCAATTCACTGGAAACATATGTGTTCAGAATGCCAGGCTTACCCAGTCTTCCTGCGTCCTGCAGCTGGATTTTAAGCATTTCCATGGGCGTGGTGACGACAACCTGGCAGGTCCCAGCCCCACACCCTGCCAACATCTCCCCCCATAGAGGAAGCTTTCTGGGGAGGGACGAAATATACAGATATAGTGGACTCAATATATTGAATACTAACAACTTTTGAGGCATACATGGTCTGGATAAACAAAGAAATTATGTTAGATTGAAATATATTTTTAAATTTACAATTCGGCCAATTGGCATGAGTTTAACTGCATGTGTATGTGATTTTGTAAAGCTTGGGGACCAAAGAAGAACTACCCGTCCTTCGAGAGCTTCTGTCTGAAGATGTCATTGGCTGCCAATTTGATGGCTTTTTCTGGAGTGACAAGGGTGAGATTCACTGCAGCGCCTGTAGTGGATCATCACAAAGGATTGAAGTGACATGCGCGGCAGCTTGCACTAAGACACATGATCACAACACCCAACAACACGGCAACATATGGTTTGCCAGCCTGGGAAGCTAGGGTCAATGTAAACTAGTGGCTATAAAAAGACCCAAGCCCGGAAGAAGAAGGGACAAGTTTAGGTGGACACATTAAGGTAATTATAAAGGATGGGGGGCTTGTTGATGTGAGGATCATGGAATGGAAACAAATACCTCGATAACATCCGAAATAGCCTTCTGACCGCACTGTCTTAGCCAAGCAATCCAGCCTTCAAAACACAAGAAAAGGGTTGTTGTTGTTTTTATAAATAGCCATATTCTGAGCCTGGTATATAAGACAAATTAGACATAGCAATTTAAACTTTTGGAAAAAATATGCAAGCTACACTGATTGTTAATAAAAGCTTTGTGTGACATAAAATATTGTGTTATTAGCTGTGATAACAACTTTAATACTAAGGAGGATATTAAATCTAATATGTCTTATCACTAGCATAGAAAAATGTACATATAAAACACAACACATGAAGCATGAAATACCTAGGGGTTTATACAAAGACTACAATATTTTGAAAGGGTTTGTATAGGTTAGCTGCCCCATCTTTCAAGGTTCATCGATGGAGGGCACATAATTGAAACGCTTTTAGAGTACTGTTACTACAAAAACCACACACGTTTTTTTTTTGCGCAGAAAAGGACCAAGCAAGAGGCATCCAGTGATCCGCTGGTAGGATAAGCCCTAATCAAATATCTCCTAAACAGTACCTAACAGGGGGTTTCCAACACCCTATACTTCATATACACATCATTCATGTGATATGATTTAAATGGGAGCCCAACTCACAATCCTTTGTAGACTTGGGCACCCTGCTGGTTCTGGAGGCGTGTTTTGGCCAGGTCAATCGGAAACACACAAGTCACACCAACAAGCCCGGCAACGCCCCCATTAATCAGCTTAGCAGGGAGGCTGTAAGAATACCAACATACAGACACACACAAACCCAACCACATGGATACATGCAAAACAATGCACCTGCTGTGGAACACGGTATGCAAATGTTGAGGACATTGGCCATGGATTAATAAAACAAAGGTTCATACCACACATGTATCCAAACACACAACCAAAGAAACAAACTAATTTGATGACTTGTTCTAACGGCTTCATTACGAAGGACATGGACCTCACCTGACTCTCTTTTCGGCCATCCTGCCTCGGGCTGGGCTCTGTTCCTCTTCTCTTGTCTGAACCGTTACTTCCTCCTTTTCCTCACCTGCCTTTCCTGACTCCTTTGGGTTGGCACGCGGCCTAAGGAGATACTTCCCCTGATTAGAGCCAAATCCTTGGCTGCTCTCGCAGCATGTAGCACGCCACGAATGTCGCTCACTGCACTTTTGATGTAACACAAGTTAGGCTGGGCATGCTCCTTCCTGGAGTGGCACTGATGGAGCCCTTTTCCGTTGAGATGTGGTTCCAACCTCTAATGATAAGACATGTGTATTCCACCCAGCCTTTCTGCTCTGCTGTGTCTCACGCCAAATCCCGGTCTCTCTGCAGCTGCCTGAAAAAGACAGTATCTGTTAATACACATGAAAGATGATCCTATTCAACCCAAGGGATAGCGTTAACAAAGGCATTGTGTGGGCAAGGTTATTGGGTTAGAGGGGGTTGTATCTTCCACAGATTGACTGGATAGAAGTTTGCACTCTCTGTTTGACCGCTCATTTGAAAAATCAATCATGAATATCAGCCTGAACATCCAACATGCTTATTCATAAACTAATGAAAAGTAGAATATTTAAGAGCGCCACACTGAAGCCAAACATTCTTAAATCTCTCTAATCCGCCCGCTAAATGGATAAGTCCATTTGATCTACTGAACAGGGGAGTAACTGAAAGATGACAGGGTCACCGCTTTTATTTTACACCGTTTGAATTCCACCATTTACAAAATAACTTAGAGATCTATTTTAAATGAAGAAGTTTGACAAGACCCTATTTTCTTTTGGTTCATGCTGAGCCCCTCATAGCTTGTGGTCTACCTCAAGGAGAATGCTTTAAATGATAACAGTGTCGTGTAACCCTGTTGTGAAATCAGAACACTCAGAGTCTATGCACGTTCCGCATTCTTTTCCATTCTTTCTCACTGCTTAGTGCCCAAGGATTAGTAATTAATCCCACTTTTAACCTCTACACACTATTTCCCCTTTGTTTATTTAAACTGTAAACTGTAAACTCTATAGTAAATGTTTTCTCCCTTTCGAAAAGTACAGAAGGAATTACTCACGTTTTACTCCTTCATCTCTTCACAGATTGGACCATTTCAAGATGACCTTCAATTAGCCTTTTGAAGCTGTCATTTACTACAATTCTTTCATTACTACTATTTCGTCTTCCTTCGACCCACTTGCCTTTTCTCAGTCTTTGTCTTATCCAGGCTGGATCCTGGTCACATTCTGCACATGCCTCTCAGTGAGCCTCTTTCTGGGGAGCTTTCTTTCAGCTCAGCTCCTTTCACGCACAAGAAGCCCTGCCAAAAACACAGACAAAACCGTTTCACCCTGAGCCAACGTTGAGGTTCCCGAACCTCAACTTCCCCCAAACTCAGATAAAACAAACACACACACACACACACACACACACACACACACACACACACACACACACACACACACACACACACACACACACACACACACACACACACACACACACACACACACACACACACACACACACACACACAGCTCCCCATGAGAGACAGTACAGAAAACCCTTAAATTTCTCCCACAGACTATAGTGGGGCATGGGAGGGGGGGTAACTTACCTCTGTGGGTGCATCCTGTAGGCAGGATCAAGCTGTCCACTCTCCTTTCCCTTCAACAATGTGTGCAGCACTGGTAGTCAAGCGAGAGCGATCTGAGCGAGCCAGCCGCCGCTCGGGGGCCGTTGCACAAACAGCAGCATTGTCCTCTCGCCTAAGCCCCTCCCTCTCACGCTGATTCCCTCCGTTTGACACGGCCCAGCCACATAGGTCTAGGGCGCTAATACAACTCCACATTAACTCATGCCTGCACCTCAGCCACTGCCGCAGACATGGCCAGTACAAATGTGATGTAGTCTGACTTTGTTATTTTATTCATCAACTTGCTGAGCCCCAGTGGCTTTCTCGTTTGTTATTTATACCCATTCTAAGTAACTGATATTACATAATTTCCCGGAGTACCATACAATACAATATGGTTGAATGGGGTCTTAATGACCCAGTAGAGTCTTTTTGAAATAGAATGACCTTTGTTTTTATTGAGAGTTAATAGAGGCTATTTAAAGAGCAAAGGAGAAAGGTGCATGTGCCACTGCCTTGCCAATAACCAGCATTAGCCAATTGACTCATTTATTAATTCCGGTTGAGGGAAGCACAAATACAGAATATTTTTCTTACATTTACATTCAGTCATTTAGCAGGTGTTTTTACCCAATGCAACTTGGATAAAAACAGCATATCATCCAAATCAGCGTAGCTACATCAATATCTCATGCTGCACAAACTACTACTACTGCTACGAAAAAAACCCCTGGATCCAGTAGGTGACCTAAGTGGGGGTCGGGGCCCAGGGACAGACGAGGCCTGGAGCTGATCTAGGGAACATCAGGGAACTGAGCTCCATGTGGGACGTCCCAGGGAGCCAATGGAGCGAGATGCAGAGTGGCGTGATCTATGTGGGCTTATGTTGATTGAACACCAGGCGTGTTCATTAGGGGGGAGGGGGGGGGGGGGGGGGGGGGCGCGTCGCGGGCCTACCAGGATGATGAACGCGTGTACACCTTCATCCAGATGGAGGTGTCTGAGAGGCATGCTGCAAACAGTGGTGACTGGTGCCGTCTGGGGGAAAGAAAGATCAGGCTGGGTAAGACAAATGAACCCCTACTGCAATATCATATGCTTTTGACTTCTGGCATAATAGTAAGCGAACGAAATAGGGTTGAATCCAAATGTTGGGTCCATCTATGTGTGTATACTGAAGAGAGCATTAATCCTTGCTCTTGTTCATTATCCCCTTCTCATTTGTGAGACAGCTTGGATTACAAATATTTACATGCCATGCCATTTTCTTAATTTCCTTTCTAAGAACATCAACAAGGTCAATTATAGACCGACCATTAAGAAAGGCTTTATGAGAAAATAGAATTATATAGACATTGGAGGTTGGAACATGAACATGCTAGAAACCTCACAGCTTTCAGTGGAGGTGGGCTCCTAAGCGTCTAGAAATAAAAGTGATGGTTCCACAATCCACTATGAGGGCTGTGTTTACTACACTGCCCAAGAAAAAGTCGAATGAGGACAACTAGTTAACGTCCTCTGTTTCTTAAAAAGGTGGCTAGGTCATTGGTGGTTTGGTTAAAGAAACAATAATGAAAACAGTGACAACAGTGTTTTTGTTATTGTTTCTGTTTTGAAAGCGTGACAAATTGCTTGTAAAAAAAAAAATCCTAACGTGACGCTCCGAGGAGGAATAGACTTATCCCCTATCCCAAGACACACAGATGCAGTTTTCAGAGAGGACGTTAGGTGGAGCCCGAGCTTTGTTTATTGTGTAAGTAACAATATGGTTGTTTACAAAACACATTATATTTTATTTTGTAGTTCAATTTAACGTCAAACACCAGTTCCATTTACATTTTCTAAAGACCTAAGTTAATTCTGCAATTGAAGGTGGTACATTGAATAGGCTACGTAACATCACTACTCTCACCTTCCTCGGTAAATTGATTAAGAAAAGAGAAACCCGAAATGTTGCTAAATCGTCCAGGAAATCCAAGGAATCGATAAATCTACCTGAACCATGTATCCATTAAGAACAGGGGTCTTATGCAAGTGTATTCCCTGCACTGCAGTCGCTGCACATTCAAGATTGTCATGACAACAAATGCGATCAATTAAATAACAGAAAGGCCTACTTTCAATTTTCATAGTATGGTGTACATTGACAATTTTAGAAACCTTCCTACCAATCAACTCCGTTGCCGTGTACTTAAATATCCAGTCTAAATCACTGTCATACCTAACTTTGTCCCCTTGCGTTCTTATCTGAAGACGGAATGCCTGGCAGATGATACTGTAAATTATCGTTATTGAATACAGAGAGGGTGGGACTTTCAGTGACACGGGTTTAACGGAGGAGAGACTTTTGAAATAGGGATATCGGGATCCGTTATATGTTTTGATACTGCGACTTAAATGTTTGGAATAAAGACAATACATGTGCTGCTTGTCAATGTGGTTCTCTATGCCATGTTCTTCTTTTTCTAGCTCCAGGGACTGTACGTACGCAGCCCATAACATGCAGGCGACCGGAAATTGAGTGGCAGGCCGGAAACGCTATAATTCAGGATCCTCTCTCGGACTACCTCGCACGTACGCGTAGCGCCTCCCCCATCTGTTCAGCTCCTCAGAAATTGTGATTGAAACAGATTGTAGCGCTCCACGGTCGCAATGGCAACTCGGTGGATGGATCGTCAACAGCAACTTTCGTCCTATATATGAGATACGTTTGACGTGGCGGGGAATTAATGACCAATCGAAGAACACCTATTCTAATGTGATGAACAAAGTTTGACATTTTCCAGTACGAAAATGTCCCAGGGATGTACAATTTCTGTAGAAGAGATCCAGTCCTGGTGGGAAGTCCCCGCCATAGCGCACTTCTGTTCGTTGTTCAGGACAGCGTTCAACCTTCCAGACTTTGAAATAGAGGTAAACAAGAGGCGGAATCGCCGTAACAACCAGTATCGTGTTTAATTGTTACAATAAAAATCTATTTTAAGTCAGCTTTCTTGATTTCGCAGTGCGTCCGCGTTGTTTTGCATAACGTAACTCCCTAGCTTACTGGCTGGTTAGCTGAATTTGTTCTCTGAACTTCTCTACGAGTTTGTGTCGCTAATACAATCCGGTTAGGTAACGTGTTAGCCAACTAGTTAGCACAGCTACCTGTACTTAATGTATTGGCTGTTTTATCCTCTCTGGTTAAATGTAAACACTGTAGCAGGTCGAATATGGCTCTCGACTCGGCACTAGTTCTGGGTTCGACGCTCTTTGCCCGACGACGCTCGTCTATTATTCACTTTATTATGAGATGCAGTGCTGTGGAACCATGTGCGACCCATTTGTTTTCATGGGGGAGAGGCATAACATTGCGCTCTTGTTTATATCACTGTTCGACCCTAGTTCTTCAAATGTTCGGTCTTAATTTAACAGTCAGTGAACTGAAACACTATTCCTGCATTTTCTTTCAAGAATGCAGGCAATTCCAATGTGTATAGGGAGTGCATAATTATTTTACTGTATTTGGTGCATTATGATTCTATACGATCTCAATAATGTATTCCAACAGCGATACAAAGTAACTGGTGAGCCCATGGCCAAAAGGTTCGATACTTTGTTTTTCGATTAAAAGTTCGAGTTGATTGTCTTTCAGTTGCAAGCCATCTGGCTTGGGATGCCGTGGGGACGCAGATGCCTCTCCAGTCATTGTTTTCTTATCCTGTCCCGTTTTTGCGTAAAGGACCACTGGTAAATCGCGTACCTTAACTGGATGAACAAAATATAACATGCGTATCATGTATATTTTCCAACCGTGACAAAAAAGTATATGTGTGCCATTGTTTGTAGATATCTTGATCTGAAGATCGGTGGTCTTTTACATTATGGTGTGATTGACTATTATAAAGTGCATCTTTTGATGCTTTATATTAACTCACGGGCCAAATTACAGATTAATATAAAGCCTAATTTGTCGAGAAATGATCGCATTACAATAATTGTGTACGGTCAACATCACGCATCAACGATCCCCATCACTCATTCACCCCCACCCCCGCGGGAGAGACACACGCAGGCAACGCTTTGTTATTGGATGGGTGTGTGTGGGGGGGGGGGCGCGCGGGGGAGAGACTAGCAGATGGCGATCGCATTGAGGCTAGTTTACATGAAAGTTCAGGGTTTTATGTACTGTTGCATTTTGTGGGATAAAGACTAGAGTTAATATGATTTTTTTTTTACTGAAATAACCATTATCTATTTATCTATCTATCTATCTCAATTTGATTTAACTTTTAGAAAATGGGCAATTTGTGTGTGATATTAAGGCCACAGGAACAGATCCTGTAACAAAGTGACTCATCAGCTTCTTTAGAGAAATGTTGGAATGGCTTCCTGGTTCCTGGACCAAAGGCTACAAGCCTATACTATGTCCTTCTGTGCTCCTTGATTTGTTTACAGCTGTAACCTTATACATGTGCCAATTTACATTGCACTGGTATACAAAAGTCTTTAGTCAGTCAAAAATCTCAAGGCAAGATTCATGGGCAAACTAGTCTCTGTAAAGTAAGTGAAATTCACTTTCTGAGTGTACACTTTCTGAGTGAAGGTCGTCATTCTGGTTTTGGGTTGCATACCAGAACAGGCAAGACAAGCTTTCTAGGCCGCTGTCAGTCATCCTTGGTTCAGTAATAGTCTGAATGACGGTTGCCCTCTTGTTATTTGGTTAGGAAGACAAAAGTTATTTGTCTTCCTAACCAAAGTTTGTCAACAGATGATTGAAATCATAATGTATATCGGTTGAAGGATACCATTTCTTCATGTGTCTAGTCGTTTTTGTTACCAGATTCCATGATTACCCATTCGATATGGACTCCATGTAGCCTTAACTCCATGGCTTGATACCGCAAAAAATGGGTGCACAGGATTTGGGAAAATGGCCGGAAATGGTGTGGTGATGATGGGCATCAGTTGAGTCCAATATGTAACATTCCCATGACATGTCCATCACATTGTGGACCCACTGGCTGCTCTCCCAGTGGGATATGATTTATACTTTTGATCAACAGCACGGCTCATAACTGTAGCCAGTACAAAACCATTGGGCAATGTCCTTTACCATAGATGATAGTAATGATACAGATTGATTCAAGTTGGGTCACTAAACCATTTAAGGTTGCTTGTAGGTATTTGAAGGCATACAAATGTATATACGGTATGCAAATGGTCATGAAGATCGCTGAACAGGGCAGCTTTCAAAGGGAGGGAATGATCCACTGGGCAGAATCTACTGGGATTATTGATGGTCCCAGTCCTGCCAGATATCGTGCTCCCGCCCCTTTTCTTCTTTATGAATGCAGCTTTTCAAAGCAATACCTTTTACCGCTCCCAGGCTGGATATTAACAAATTTAGTGATGCCATTGCCGTGGTGCCATTGGCCATCTTTTCTTTCTGTGGATCTGGTCAGGAGACTTTGCCTTTTACACTCCTCACCTTGGCCGGCCATACAAAACAGCCCTTCCTGTTTTAACTCACTGTAGTTTGGTGAGGCGCGGAAACCAATAGGAGGAGTATTTGTATAAAGTGTCCGTCTAAAGCGGCAGTGGGTTAAATAGACATTGCAAATGACAGAGGTTACCTTGGCAGTTGTTGTTGTACCTTTCCCAATACCGCCCTAATTCAGGCTAAACTAGCTGTTGTAACTTGAATTGATTAAAGGTATATTTTAATAAATGTATCTTATTTCTATTTATCCTTTTATTTGGATTGTTATTGTGTTTACTCATGGTCCAACAAACTGTTTTACATCTGCTAGCACAGCTCCATCGGTGTATCTCTCCCTTATCCCCCTCCGTGCCAGCTCTCTGGGCCTGTTCTCCCCATTATGGACCCGCCGTCCGTCTCCTCCAGCCTCCCTCTCCGTGCCATTGCTACCATCCCTAGCCCCCTGTCTCTGGCCCTCTACCCTCTCCATGTCCCCAGCACCCTCTGTCTCTCTCCCTCTCTCACCCCCAGCCCCAGCACTGGCATCACCATGACTAAACCCCAGATGGTACTCTTTCTTTCCCTCCCCCTGGAGGGTGAAGCTCTCTGCTTTCTTTCTGGGCGCTGCAGCTCTTCTGGGTGGGGGGAGCTCTATTCTCTCTGTAGCCCCCAGTGAGATTGTAAAAAGAAGATTTAGTCCTATTAGATTTGGCCAATAAGCAAGAGATGGCTGCCGTTGTTTTCTTGTCTACGAAGCCAGTGGATTAAATCGTGTGAGCATGTGGGTGTGTTTTGGAAGAGTGGTTTGGGTAGGGGTCCAATGTTTATAATTGTTGCTGTGTGTGTGTGTGTGTGTGTGTGTGTGTGTGTGTGTGTGTGTGTGTGTGTGTGTGTGTGTGTGTGTGTGTGTGTGTGTGTGTGTGTGTGTGTGTGTGTGTGTGTGTGTGTGCTGTCTCTTATAAAAACATACAGGCTTTTTGGTATGTTGCTGTACTATGCATGTCTGTGTCAGCGGGCATCAGCTGCACTGTAGACCGGAGATGGGTCAGCGACTCATGTTTGAGCCAGTGTGAGCAGCAGCCCCACCAAGGGATCAGTGTTTAGAGGCTTTCATCCTGAATATCTTTAGCTTTTAACCCCGGCCTGCTCAGCTCCTTTGTCAGGCCCCAGGCAACTAGAATGGAGCACCCAACTCTCCAACACACTCACTCACAAGGGAGTACACTTGTCAACAATGAGCCTTTCATCAAGCCTTGTTTGTTCTATCCCGCTATCTCGGCTTGATTCTTCCCTGCCAGGTTTCTTCGCCCCTCGAATGTTCACCATTCACCCGCGCCTTACGTTCCGCTCTCCCTGAATGCCCCTCCTTTTCTCTTCCTCTCCTTCTCTCCCACCTGCTGACACATCCCCAGATCATCCTCTCTTTCTGGTGTGCACAACAACCCCCCCTGACACTTTCTTTCTCTGGTCAGCGAATGGATGATCCACTGGCCGCCGTTTCACTCTACGCTGTTCCCCCCCCCCCCCCCCCCCTCAAGTTTCACGATCCCAACTTGATGATGATACATACACAGAAATCCTTGAGCCTTCCTGACGCCACCCACCCACTCTGTCTCTGTCTCTCAGGACCACCAAGCACACTTCATTGTCAGAGGGCCGGCTCCCCACCCCCAGTTGTGATTGACAAGTGAGGGTGGCTGGATATGGATCAGATGATTTCACATTGGTGTTTGTGTGTGTGTGTGTGTGTGTGTGTGTGTGTGTGTGTGTGTGTGTGTGTGTGTGTGTGTGTGTGTGTGTGTGTGTGTGTGTGTGTGTGTGTGTGTGTGTGTGAAGGAGAAGGAGAAGGAGAAGGAGAAGGAGAAGGAGAAGGTGGGGTGTTGGTGGCAGCGGCGACTGCGGGGAGGGGGCTATAGGCACATACGCCAAGAGTTTTTTCAGCGATTCCCATTGTCAGAGCTCCCCATGACTCCCCCTCTCTGTCTCCAGTCTGTGGCAGCCTCCCTCCAGGGCTGCTCCCCTCAATTCACTCCTTCCAGCCCCCCTTCCCCGGGACTGTGAGGCCTACCTTCTCGAATGTTTTAATGGGTCTTGTTGTTGTGGTAGATGACAAGGAAGGAGGCATGTGTGAGCTTAACATTATATCATCCTGGTGGCCTACTAGGTGCCCTTAGTACATGTACATTATTGTATTGTGGTTCATTGCTTCATAAGAAGAGAGGAAGTAAAGTGCAATGAACTTCCCATCATGCTATGTAATGCAGTATACCAGAGTTTTTCTTGCTTAGAAGGCAATTGATGCTGCCTGATCATGTGCAGCGGTGTGTAAAATGCCTGCACCGTTAATGTAAGATGCTGTGAAGCAATTTCCATCAGACAAGTATGCACCTGGGAGTGCAATCTTTTAGATGTCTGCCGTTACTGGTTGTATTTGCGCGTATTTCCGAATTGTTACTTAGTTTTGGGATTTTATTAATGTGTGTACATCTGCAACATCAACTCTGGTTCCGATAGAAGACCTTGTGGAGAAGTTGGACCATGGAATGTGATTTCCATTGGTCCAACTTTTCAGCGGCAACATAGTTGATGTTGCAGATAACTGCAGATCGCAGGCTGAATGGCCTGAGTGGCAGCTCAGTCAGTCAATCACAGGGCTAGTTTAGTGACAAGGGGACCGGCTTCTTTGGAGATCGCTCTTTCTCAGCAGGTGGTGGAGAATGTAAGGCATGTTTAATCTATTGCCTTGGCTTATGTAAGAGCAATATTTCCATTGCAACATGTGTTTGCTGTGGCAAATAGAGCTGGGAACCAAACCTCAATCATTTTTAGGTTCTGACCATAACACGTTGGTACTACTGAGCCGAAACTGGACTGAAAGTTTTGTTTCTGATGTTTCGTTCTTTAATTGCTGAGTCAAACGTGTATACATGGGTCACACACTATGGATGTCTTTTTAAATGTCTGATTTGACTTCTCCCTCCCTGTTCAGCTGCATCATGCTTCTGCCTCTCTCTGTTCAGCTGCAACATGCTTCTAATTGAAAAATGGGGTTTTTCATCAGCTGCAAGCAATACAGTTAAAGTTACGTGGATAAATATTTATAAAAAGAGTGAACATTTTATTTAGAAAGTAAATTTTTTAAATATTTCATATTAATGTCTCCATCAAGGGCTCCCTTTTTAAAACTTTGTCTGTGATTGGTGCGACAATCTAACAGCATAGTGTTCTGGTTAACATTATTTAATCTTTAAAATCACAATCCAAATCATACACATGACGTTAACTACTCTCAGTAAATTTTTGGTGAGATTCGGGGTGTCGGATCAATACCAAAAAGGTACTTGTTACGATATTCATTCATCACACTGATTAATCTGGGGACATGTCTTGATGCACAGTAGGGCAAAGATTCTAGAGATCTGATATTAATCTGTCAATATAAAGCACTTGGACTCCATCTGAACCTAGCTCTGCGACTACTGCCCATTTCACCAAAAATGGTGGTGAATATATCTCATACAAAAGTATTATATACTTAGCTGCGATTGTTGCTTGCTATCCTCCTGAAGCAGTCCATGAGGTAAACAGATTATTTGCTTTGTACTTTTAAGATGTGCTTGTCTCCCAGACAGACATTTTCATTGTGCTGTGTCCGCTGCGTCTTCCAAGTAATATTTTGATGGAAGCAAAGCGCTACGATTCTAGGTGCGCTCTATTTAGTATGTTCCCATAGTAAGTCTGTTAAATCAGCTGAATATTGGCATAGAAAAAACGATTGAACATTGCCAATTAACGATCCGATCACAAATTGGTACAAGCCGTAGTTGAATAGATGGAATGATGTCTACACATTTGACCCCGTTCTCTATTCTGATTTGGGTGATTTTAAATAATGGGACAATCTATCAGCTAAATTCAAACATTGCTTTTCCATCTCTTTTACATTGCACTTTACTGCACTTCTGCCATGACAACAGACGAATCCCATGCAAGGCTGTAGACATGACGCATCACACGTCAAAGAAAATGGAACTCTTTACTTATTTCCAGAGAGCTTGTTTCAGGTGGATAGCTAGCTTACGGTTAGACAATTTCACGCCACAATTTAGCAAAAAGATGGCAGGATGTAATGTTCTGGTTGCGTATGAGCGCTGAACATACCTGATAATCTATTCAGTCTGATAGTCGACATTGAATCCGACCTCAACCATCTCTTGAACATTGAATACAAATGGTTAGAATCACACAAGTGATACTGGGTTCACTGATTTAATAGGGTTACACTGAAGAACTCTTTTGTGAACCAGTCTATCCAAAAATTAAATGCGGAGCATGAACATTAAATGTATGTTGAAAGGCCTGAAGCCCTTGAATATTTTGTTTGCACTGTCGTGTTAAATGTGAGCTTTTGTGCTGTGGTGCAAGAAAAATGTTAGACTTAAGAAGGTATTATGGTACGGTGATATCATGGTGGGAAGAAGCACATCTAACTTATCTGTGTGGTGAGATCCGGTGTAGCTGTCTGCCTCTGTCGGCTATGGGGTTTCACATGATTTTGTTGTCCTTCTCCCCGGTCTTTGCACCATCTGCCTAATGTTGATCTCAGCGTCTCAGCCCCAGACCCCTTCCTTCTCCAACCACCTTGCTCTGGGGGGCTATTTCTCTCTCTTCAAGGCAAGCAGGCTAAATGTTAATGATCTGTGTATGGAGGTGCATGTGGGTATGTGTGTGTTTGTGCATGTGCATCCACATCTGTTTTGGCAGTGTGGGAAGATGAAACCTCCGGTTTGTAAGCAGACAGTTAATTCCTAGGAGGAAGCTGATGTTTTTTTTCCCTCTTGCCAACCATGTGTGGGGACAGGCGGTGGTGGGGTTGGTCAGGCACCACTGGCCCGGGTGGCCTCTCATCTCCTGTGTTTAATGGTCCTCTCCTACTCAGCTAGCCCATGTAGGCTAAGGCAATAGGCTCTCAGGTTCACATAGAGCTTCCACCAGGAAGGATCGGCCCACTGTCAGTCTCTCAATGGCCCCAGCAACAGCCCCCATGCCACATACTCTCATAGCCCCACCACCTGTTCCACCTGGTGCTGACATTGGCTGGAAAAAAACTAAGGACAGCAGGAGTTAAACTGTAATGTTGCTAGCCTTTTGGCTGATTTTGGTGTCCGCGTCATTGCTTATCCACACTGACGCTCATCTGAAGTGCCGCTTTAGGGGCAACCAGTTGTCATTCCTATCCAAAGGACTGAAGGACCAAATGTCTACCTTGCCTTTGGGTATGGGAGGTCTTAACAGTCGCCTGCAGAGTGTCAAAGGAACACCAGATCTTCCTATACTGGTAGAAATGCAGTATGGAAGGCTTTTTATGTTTACCCACCATCTTAGTCCTCCTTTTTCACCAGCTATGAATCTGGGGTTTATTGTTGGTGATCCCTTTGGTAATCAAACACCTACATCCTGAGGAAGCAAGATGCTTTCCTGTGCTGTGTGTATGCGAGTGTTCCCATCCATGCACATGTGTTTGTCATGTGGCAGGAGAGGTGTATGTGTGGAGAGAGGGTGGTGTCGTCAGTTGATTACTCCTCGAGGAGTCATGTGTGAAGTGGGACGAGGTGGACAGGGAATAAGAAGACAAACAAAGAAGGGAAAGGGAGGAAGAGCGAGTAGCTGTCTCTCACACAGCAACACAAACAAGCCTCCCATCCCCCCATTACCATGCAGCCCTTCCACACGTCCTCCAACTGCTGCTCCAGATGGAGCCCAGAGGAGTTGTTAACAGCAGCGCCTGGAAAGGGACTCTTGTGAAGCTCTGCAGAGAGGCCAGGCCCCTGATACCACAGGGCTCTGCGTTCTGCAGCAGCTGTGGCATCATAGATACAAGCCGTACCCCCCCCCCCCCCAATCCTACCACATCCCTTCAGATCCCTGAAGCTTCCCTCCTCACAGCGTCACTCTGACTCTCACAACGCCCTGTTACCAATGCAGGTGGCTTCAGCAATACACCATCGCCACTACATCAGTGTGGAGTCGCTTTTATCTCTAAACGTTTTGTTCTATGATGTGGCTCACACGTCTATCCTTTACCTCTTTGTTGCTCATCTAGTGGCTTAAATATACAGGTGTCGGTTGTTCTGTGTTCATGGAATTTAATTCTTATTCCTATTGGTCAATATTCCTATTGACCAATAGGATGACCATGGCCCAAATGTCATGGCATGGCCCTATCCAGATGTAAGCCCATGATGTCTGAAACAATACTTCTCCATAATGAACTCTTGTAATGTGATTTCAATGCCTTGCTCATTATGCCGATAGCTATGGCCAACACATTTTCAATGTTACCTTTTGTCCTTTAAATTAAACCTGTAGATAAACGGTTGTGGCCCAATAGACCACAATTGTATAGCATATTAAATGAATGGTGTCAGCAGCATACAAATGATATGACTTATAGACTCTGGAAGGCATTTGCAGTATGATATTGTCAACTCCATCCCTTGGGGTCCCTGAACGGGGTTTTGCAGATTTTATTGCTCCACATGGTGTTGGGCTGCTGGGCACTCTAGGGACCCATAATGGTTGTCTTATATACCGGAGGCTATACAATCAGAAAAGTCTGTTTTATAAAAATGGAGGTTGCTCCAAGAAGTCACTTGGGAGTGTACATCTGTTGTGTATTGCTCTTCGGAGTCCTCATGTTGTCTTGTCTTGCTGTAGGCATCTGTTTTTCTAGGCCAGAAGTAAGCAATTGACATTGAGGCGTAAAGCCGCTCTGACACCTGAGTCCTTAGCTTGACACTGGCACTCTCATGGCCTATCATGATGCCCACACCCTTTCTACTGGAGGAAAGTCACAGGGTGTTAATGTGGTTGGTATCACAACCTCTTTATAGTCGGTATGGACTTCCCTTAAGGCTGGGTTACATGATAACAATATGCCGATGTTTGTTAATGGCTACAGCCGTTTTTTCTTCAGAATGGCATACACCGGTTCGAAACGCATGATCCTCGTATGAGGATAAAAATAAATTGATTTAATTTGTAGTCAAGTGCAGAAGAACGCCATCCTGCCAAGCCTCTGTGGGCTCAGTCTTGTTTGAACGTTTTCTTCACCCAGGGGCAAGCCCCCCTTGAAACGCAGATCTTTATTTTTAAGGTTTATGTACATTTTAAGGAACTATCCAGTATACCATCGGAAAATAATTATCCAAAGCTGGAATGACGTGTTTCGCCAGCCCTCGAGGTGATGATTATGGTTGAAGAGTGAATTAGGAATTTAAGGTGGGATACAGGTCTATTAGGGGTGTAATGGTACACAAAAGTCACGGTACAGGAGGACGGTATGGTTTATAGTTAAGGGGAACATTTTATTTGCTTGTTTGTCAACAACGGAGAATGGCCATAGATCAGCAGCAATGAAAACCCCAATAGACTTGGTTATGGCTTTTGCATGTCTGAATTCCCAGATAGGGGTTGCTGAAATATTGTCGTGAGCTGGGTTTGCACAGCTTGCTTTTTTTTCCACAGCAACGGTGATAGTAACACCTGGATGGTGTCTTTTCAAATGCGTGTGCATGTTAAAGTGCTGTCTGTAGACACGGAGAGCCCTCTCTGTAGCCGGAGAGCCTGAGACCCTCTCCATAGCTTACGTGCGTATCCAATATTTTTAACTATCCGTCGACGCAAAGTAGACGGCAAGGGCTGTCATTGGTCCTACAAAATCATTTCCAGAATCACTTCACCGGTTTGACTTTGCACCTTATTTACTTTGTACATTGTTTACTTTGCACATTGAGGACCAATAAAACACCAAATAAGATTTGAAAAGCTTTGGAAATTACTTGCATGTTTTGTAGTCAACATATAAGATCGATTGGGCGGCAAGGGTCTCCGTAGTTACGGAGTCGGAGTAGTGTAGAGTGGCAAAGTCACGCACTTTCCGGTAGAGTCCATGGGACTTATGAGATCGAAAAATGAATGGGTTTCAATGGAGAGAAAATGATTACTTTCTCTCCAATGAAACCCATTCATATCCCATGGGCTCTACCGGAAGGGGCGTGACTCTGCAACTATATACTTTGGCTGAACGGTCCGGGGGGAACTCTGACCTCAAGTTTTAAATTCCACATCGCAAAACAAGCCTTTACTTTCGCCATATTAACGCTATTTACGCCACAGTTTTCGCCCCGCGGTCCACCACTGTAACCACCCAGAAGTGCCTGTACCGTGACGGTTCGGTACAAATACGTGTATCGTTACACACCTAACACCCATGTGTAGTGGAGTATCTTTTGTCATTGAAGACCACCTACATTTACTTAATTCGAAACCAACGTAAACTTATTTTCTATGTATCAAAAGCCACACTGTATGTGGCTTAAATTATGCATCAATACTTTTGCTCAAGGCTCTATAACCAAACCCCAGCTGTTGAACATGGTGTTGAACGAGCTGCTTCTGTATGAACGACACCGACACTAGCCTTGACTCGGCTGCTAATCTTTGTCCTGTACGATAACCTGCAAGCCTTGGTCACTTTACTACCTGGGGGATGAATACCTTGCTTCGTTATTAATTTTCTTTCTAGCCATCTGCTTATCCAATGTCCTTATCTAGGGCCTTATGAGGCCTATTGATCATTCATGGAAGCATTGAATATAGTCCTGATCTATGACGAAGGAAAGGCAAGTGGTCTGAGTAACTCTGTACTGTCTTGGCATTTTATTATTTAGTCTATGCTTGTCGAATCCTAGTTGATAAAAGCTCAAATAACTTTCATTTGTCAATTATGTGCCGGATAGTTCAAAAACGGTTATTGCCAAACTCGCTTACAAATTGTATTCATTATTGAGAGATGTTTTATGTCTGAGCAGTATTCTACCCATAAATAACATCCACCCGGTTATATAGCTGTGACCATAACGGCCTGCTCTATTGTATGCAGATGTTGCATGTGTGATCATTTAAGAGAGCTTCACGCAGGATATTTCCAGCTGCAGTGTCCCGTCTTTAATCAGTGCGAGTGTTAAAACCCCCGCCCACAGAGGATTGGCCTGCTGGGAGGTTGGCTTTCAGAGGGAGCTGCACATGTACCACATTTATTCCCCTTCCTTTGCCATCTGATCCTCCGAGTGGCACTTCAAAGGTGGCGCTGGGTGGCGTTAATCCAAGGGCTGGTCGGCTCAGTTCGCTTGCACCAATCACTCCGCGTTTTCCGGCACTCTGCGCCCCAGCCCCTCCCTCGCCGGCCCTGGCCCCAGGCGTGATCAAAGCGAGGCTCCTCTCTGATGGATGAGCCCTCGCCGGCCCACAAGCTGCTTGACAGGGGACCAGGAAGTGGAAGAGAGCGTGACACAGGATCTCTCAGGATCTCACCCACTTGTAACATGGCCATATACATAAAATACCCCCAATGGATAGGCACCGCCATCTTCCAGTGATCCGTGGTCATCCACAGCCGCTGCTAGGTACACTTTGACCTGGGAAATGGACGTTTGTAAAATATCTGTTTGAAGATCTGTTGCACCTCAAGTATCGGCTGGTATCTCGCTGACTTTTTTTGTTTATGTCTAGTTGAATGTTCCTCGTTTAGTATAAATCAGGACTGACCCAGCCCAAGAGTCCTCCGAGATTTGGAATTCTTACTGCGTTGGGACAGGGATAGAAAGGGCCATTAGAACCTGTTTTACGAGCTACTGCAAGTAGACTGACCACCAATAGCTTTTTGAATTGGCCATTAAAAAGTGCTTAGGGGGCTTGATGAGCTGTGCCTTGTTTGAGTAATGACTTAACCGTTGGGTAATTTCTCGCCACATACTGCCTCCTCTGGTTAGCTCCTCAACGATGCAACCTTTCTGCTTGGACGTCCCTTTTTGTTGTGAAAAGCTGTATAACTTCAGGTTCAACATTGTTAGATCGCTTTTTTTCTGTGACAAGTCACAGGATAAAATCAATCAGCACTTCTTAAACTTCCCAGTTTAACCATGGTCACATTGTGCAGGTTTAACTTTTAGTGAGGCTTACCATCTTGTTTCACTTTCTTCCCCTATTTTATTTTACAACCACATTATCAAACCATTTGTCGTATCCTGCTTTTCAACGTGTTGTTTGGTCCATTCTGCTGTTTCTCATCATGCTGACTTGTTGGCTCCTGGCTTCCGTCTCCCTCTGAGGCCAGGAGGAGTGGAAGTCGACCTTTGAACTCTCCAGGGATCCTCTGGAGAGCGGCGGCAGTCTGCACACAGAAGGGGTACATGCGAGTGCAGAGTGAGAAACCTCCCCTATGTGGGTTATTTTCAACCTACAGGGCTCTAGCTGAATTATTGCCAGAAGACAAGCATATCCTGGCAAAGGGTCCATTCTTGTACTGATGTGGGGCACTTAACATTTATATGTCTGCAGTCTCGTCCGCCTGCTCCTTCTCATCAGTGTCCTCCCCATTACGCTTGAGGCTGTCTTTGGGGACAGAATTGCATTCTGGGAAACCCTGTGGTGTGTTTTTCAGGGGGTGGTTACCAGGAGGGGCCCGAGGCTGTGATGTGGCTCTAGGGTTCCTGCTGCCTGCTGTTTCTCCTCGGTTCTCCCAGGGCTTTAGAGTTTGCTCTGGCCGTTATTACCGCTTCATAAAACCTCAATGGCTGTCACACAATGCATGGCAGGAGAGGGGTGGGCTGAACTTGAACCTTGTCTCCAGTCAAACAGCCAGTGGCGAAACAAGCAAACCCTTGCCAGAACACTTAGAAATTCCTTTCCACCCACCTGCTGACTACCTTTGCCAGCCTACCTCCCCTTGGTTTCCAAGACTACTAAGCTTCCCCCTGGGAGCGGTTAGCTTTTTCTGGGTCTTGCGTTATAAATGTTTGACACAGACAGGAGCTCCTTGCCTTCACCTCACCAATGTTCTCCTCAGTGAGACAGCCTGAGTGTTGCAACTCTTATCGGTCCATTCTATCTATCTTATTATTATTTTTATTTTTTATTTATTTTTGTCTATTTCTGCATCCTATTGTATCATAAAACTGCATTTTCAAACATGTGTTCACACCTGTGATGTGTTAATACTACTGAATGCTTCACTCTAGTCCTTTTGTTATGCTATGTGTTGTCTGACCACTGACTTTCTCTGACTTGTAGGAGCTGGAGAAAGCCCTGTCGGAGCAGGACTTTGATTTCCTGGGTGACCTCATCGCCTGTCTTTTACAGGGATGCTACCAGCGCAAGGACATCACGTAAGCTGCCCCATGTTTTACAGGAAAATGAGTTGCCATTGTTGACATATCTAGGTAGGGTTGTAACTCCTCACCTAATCAAAAGAAGAAGCTGACAAATGTACCATCTTCTGTGATGAGGCTGCCGGAGACACTAGAGTTCCCCTCTGTGTAGGACGGGATGACAGGGAATTAAGGCCTTGCATTCTACCAGGTTCAGAGAAGCTAAGACAGTGTGCTGAAAGACTGAACCTCGTCCTGAAATTAATCTTGAATCTGTAGCTCCCTTTGTGTGAACATAAACGCCACTTTGCGTCACTATTTTTTCTTCTTCTTTAATTACACTTGAAAATAAATTCTCATATGTTTAGTAATTGACATGCATGAATCATCACAAATGGTTCAGAATTTGATGACTATGTTTAAGTAAAACATTAATTAGAGATGTGTACAGAGCATATGTATTGCATACATGATGAAGATTTCTTTGTGTATATTTTGCATGCCATGATGCCTATCCATAGCTGGCATGAAGCTATTGCACCATCCTTCTTTGTGATTATGATGGTAGGCACATGGAACCAAAACTACTGTTTGGTACAGCTGCAGACACATCAAAGAGTGAGCATGGCTCTAGAAGGAGTCAAATTAAGCTCTGGCCGCCTTTCAAAACGTCCTCATAAAGCGCTAGGCCAAAGATCTGCTTTGGTATTCAGTAGTTCAGGTGGTTGCTATTCAGATCTACATTCGGGTTTCTCCAGACGCCCCCCCCCCCCCACCCCCTTTTTTTCTATCTCCTTTTATTCCTGGTCATCATCAGCAAGCAGCCCAGTAGTGCCAGTCAGGCCATAATAGAAAGGCAGGAACCATTCCAGGCGTCCACCTGGAGCGGCCGGCAACAGAAGGACAACTGGCTTTATTGGAGCGGACAGGCGCTGGCGTCCTGGGGACGGCTGCTCAGGCCTTTCACTGAGCTGCCCTTTTCATCCGCCCGCGCTAAACGCTCCGGCAGAGCGGGGGCCGGGGGAGGTGTGAGTGTCCGCGGGGCCTATCGGAGAGAATAAGGAGAGGCAGGAGATAGAAGGAGAGCCGGCAGTGCGAGCGGAGGACAGAGGGAGGGGGTGTGCCTGCAGCTGTGTGAAAAGTGCATGCTGCTCTTTCAAGATAAGCCATTTTTTTTTCCTCTTCCTCTTTCTCTGGGCTGTTGCGGGCATGCTGACCCCTGCCTCAGGCCCTTGTTCCTGTTCAGCTGAGCAGGAGCAGACAAAAAAGTGCAGATTAATCAGCCTCATCTGAGCTGGAAACCAACGTTTATTTATCGGCTCACCCCACCCCACCAGTCCCCTTTCTGCAGCCCACGTTTAGGTTTGAATCGGTTTCTTCTCTGAGCTGTTTCAAATAAAAAATATTCCCCCACTGCTTGCTTGACCACAGTACCCCTGCTGATTTCAGTGCTAAGCATACCTATGCTGGCTGAAAGGTTACCTAACCACATGTAGCGAGGCAGAGGAAACCCATCACTAGGCCCTTCTAGCAGTATATGTAGTAAAAAAAAGATTAAATCTTCCAAAAATGTGGAGCATTTGATCGAAAATCCAGTCATTGGAAAAGAAGAATAGCTTGTCAATGATTGTGGCTGCACTTGGGTCTCAAATACGGTGCAACATTCCTACAATGGCTGATACTTTGATTGCTGACGGTGTTAGAAAAGAAGCTAGTTTAAACTTTGAAACTTGGGTCAAGAAAAAGCATTTTTAAGTTAATAGGCGATATTGAGTGAAAAACGTATCTGGGGCACAGGTTTACCAATGGATAACCTAATAACCAAATGTAACATGATCCTCTTCATGTTACATTTTCATTTTGGAGTGAATGGTCACTACTACTGTGGAAGAACATGAGGAATCCATACCTCACAGAAGTCATTGAGTCATACACTAAAATGGTGTTCTTGGATCAACATCTCAAATACGCTGTAGCTTGAGCTAACGGCTGTTCTTTAATACGCACTATCGAGGAATATCAGCGTGGCCAATCACCATTTAGTCGACTGGCGTATTGTTCCGTGGCGCGGTTTGACACCATTTCAGGTTCAGACACCTAAATGGCCCATCTCCTTGCTCTCGTCTCCCTTGCAGCCCCCAGGCCTTCAGCGGTTACCTCGATGACATCATCAACTATCGCTGGGAGCTGGAGGAGGGCAAGCCCAACCCCCTGCGGCAGTGCCCCTTCCAGGAGCTGCCCGTCCGCACCCAGGTGGAGCTGCTGCATCGCCTGTGTGACTACCGGCTGGACGCCGCCGACGTCTTCGACCTGCTGAAGGTAGCACGCCTCGCCGGCACCAAGCCCCCCCCAGCTCCCCACTCTGGTTCAGAACCCACCAGAGCAATGCCAATCCACCCTGGGTCTTTGACTTGGCACTAACTGGTGAAACACCCACTTATCCGCCACCGTTCATAATCGGTCAATATACAGCCACCGTGATCGGTGATCGGTTTATCTACTTGATATTTGCCCTTCCAGGAGCCGATCCAAGACTCATAAAATGATTGTGTACAAGACGCGCATTATTTGATTCAGTCACTGAGAAAGAATTGTTATTCTGCTTTAACATAAGTCGTAACGTAACCATAGAAATGGCTTTTTGTTGATAGGATGCCATAACCTGCCTGCATAGTTTTTAGTTGTGTATTTTTATTTATATAGGTTTGCACTAAAAGCAGTAAACCTAGACATTTCGTTATTCACACATCCCCATGTTAGCTGTAACTACTAAAGTACCTATAACCTGATACGTAAGACTGCCTCGCTCACCGTCTCTGCTTTATGTGAAACTTGCAGTCATAGTTCTTTCATTTCAACGTAGTTCCTACAATCTTAATCATTGGCTACAGATATAGGCATCTCCTGCATAGCTTACACGCAAACGTTGCCAATTGCCCCATCTTCATAAACAATCCAGAAACGCAGTATTATCGGTTACACTATTCATTCTATAAACCCTTACAATCATTACCAAGGAACTGTCAGTCATTATTTGTTAGCACAGCCTAGTGACGCAATCTGCTTCTTCCGGGTAGCTGTCCTTTTCTCTGCCTGTGAATATTGACGCGTGCCTAGTGTATCACAGGTGATACACTTACATTTGATCATATGTTGGATTAAATCAGTGTTGGGTGTGTATTATCCATAAAAACTATAGTACTATCCTTTTTAGCTCCTTTCCTTAGTGTGCAAGTAAGACTGTGTTGGCCATACAATTATTTAACGCTCCTTTACATTTAAACTTATAGACAACGTCTCCTAACTACGGCAAACTAAACTCCATAGTGCTCTGTGTGGTTCCACTTTTAACTAGTCCAAACTTAACTCTGTAGTGCTCTCATATATTGCTGACTAACTAAGAACCCTTATATAATCGGCACACAATTATTTTCATAGGAAACGTCCTATTAATATATATTTCACTATTTAAAGAAAATTGGTGCTTTGTATCTGATCGGCCGATCACGCATCTAAAAGATCACTGGTCGGGATCAGCCTAAAATACCTGATCGGGGCATCTCTAACATTGAATGCATGCTTTATGTCCTGGAAATTGCATTGAATTTACTCATTCAACGCATAGTATACGAACAATTCATGTCCTTCCTATCTGTGATAGTAGGGGTCCTAGAGACACTGATTAAAGGCTATTCACTGTGGAGTTCACTGAGGGAAGGGTTGTAAAGTTCAAAGTCTCTGCGTGTTTATCATATCGTCACCGATAGTGGTTCTTATGTAACCTAGACGCTGGGGACATGCAGAGCCTTCATCCATTATTATGTTGCAGGTAGGAGGTTAATGGCTACGCTTACTTCTTGTTTAATTCATTACATAACAGCAGCATAGCTTGACATGCAACATTAAGAAATCCCACTCACCCAATCAGATAAATAGAGTGTGTGTGTGTGTCGGATATTGTGTAACAATCGTTCAAGATGAGACACTGGCCACAGAACACTCTTTGTATCCAGTATCCAGCGCCCCTTGGTACCAGTAATGACGACTCCGTAGTTATTAAAGCGCGGTTATTTGGTGCTTGATTGGGACGGATGGCGGCTTGTGTCGTCAGGTGAGGGGCATCCCATAGCCCTGGATGTTGATCCCTCCCCCTCCCTCCTCCAGGGCCTGGACGCTGACAGCCTGCGGGTGGAACCCCTGGGGCAGGATGGGAGCGGGGCCCTCTACTGGTACTTCTATGGCACGCGCATGTACAAAGAGGAGCCCGTCAGATGGAAAACAGAGCCGCTCAGGTAAACTGTGTGTGTGTAAACTCTATTCAACCGCCCGTTCATTATACTTCCTTGTAGCGAACCCGGCCAGACAATGGTGAAGCGTACTGATGTTTCCAAAGAGTTAATTAATGTTAGTACAGCCGTTCGTTCCTTATTTTGTACATTAGTCCTTTCCTTTCTGGGACACAGTAAGAGCTAAGGACGGACAAATAAACGAAATGAGCTCTTAGAAACAAATCGAAAATCGAAACCTTTTAGCTTAGCATCACCGCATATACACTCTACAGAAGCTAAAGTTAGTATGAACAGCAACATAAATATTAGCCTGGAGAATAAACAATCTCACATTAAGTCCGCTAAACACACATAACTCCACATAAAACATATTTTTACAACATACCTTGGTCCAATTCTAGCCAGGTGCTTAACACATACAGGGAAATTCTTACAATTGCGGAGCGATATTGATCCCTGACTGTCACATGTTATCGTCTGCTCCGTGCAAAGTCGTGGACTTCTGGTCCGGGAGTACCAAAATAAAAGCTTGTAATAGTAAAGTAGAAACAACAATTAAAAGCATACAGGCAGCGATAATCTGTTTTTAAAACCCCTTTTTAAGGGGGAGTTAATTACATTCCTTGTTAATCAAGTATACAGAGTACCGTGTGTTTATTCGATTATTGCTACCAGATATGCTGTACTTGATTCTACAGTACCATTTTGTGACAGGGCTGCAATGTTTTCTACTTGGTGACCTTGTGTCAGGGAGGGTGGGGGGGGGAGGGGGTTTGCATTGTGTCCCCCCCCTGACACAAGTTTTAACAAGGCCATTAGAGGTTGATTTGTTGGTGTTCTGCTCTGTAAAAGAGCCTGTGATATTCACCTCCATTCCCATCGGTGCTCTACAGTGAACCGCCTGAAGGGAATCCACCGGAGAAGAAGAAGAAGAGAGGGCGGCCCCCGAAGAAGAGGGTGGAAGACCTCCAGCTGAGGTGACACTAGTGAAAGTTGGTCTCAACTCTGACTTTCCTTTTGCATTTCCGTCGTCATTTTGCTTCTTTCTTCCAATTGTAGCTATCTCGTTTTCTCCAATGGAGGATTTATAGTTAGTCCTTCAGCAGAGACTTTAATCCACCCTGGAACGAGGACAGCCTTGAATCAGCCTTCTGGAACATACAATACATCTTATAAAATGTATTATTTAGTTAAGCAGGATAATTGGTAGAACTGTGGCACAGCAGAAGTATAGTTGTAGGGGTGTTTACTTATAGTCCCATACAGCATCATATACAGTGCCTGAGGATTAGGTAAATTGTTAATTGTATTATTATTTTTCTCCTTTGTGTTTTGACAATTTGGAAATGGAACAATACTATAAGTATAACTATTACAAGAGGCAATCCATTGTCTCACTGTCTTAGTAAAAAAGTGACATAAGACTAACTAAATAAATAAATAAATACAAATCTCTCCCTTACAAAGAAGTGAAGCTGAAGAGATCGTCCTCATCACATTAATGTTTGTGTTTCAGTGAGGCGGAGAGCGAGGTTCAGACTGACACCACCCTGGACAGCTCCCCCCCTGGCACAGGTAGGAGTCTTAACCGTCCAACATTCACCTCCAGTGTCAGTAGTGCAGGGCCGAGGAGGGGGTCACCTTGGACCTGAGTCTGTCTCTCCCCCCCCGCAGACCGTCAGAGAGGCTGCTGGTCCCTGGTGTGCGACACGGAGCCACAGTGGGTCAGTCTTGCGGAGAGCATCAAGGACAAAACCTCCCCGCAGGACCGCCATCTCCACCGCATCATCAGCCAGAACTTCCTGCCGGAGATCAGCAGCATGATTGAGCACAAGGTCGGTCCTGCCGCCCGCTGCCATTGGTCCTCGTCGCAGCCGTCTGTTTGGCTCGCTCTCTCTCTCTCTCTCTCTCCCGCTCTCTCTCTCTCCCGCTCTCTCTCTCTCCCGCTCTCTCTCTCTCCCGCTCTCTCTCTCTCTCTCTCTCCCGCTCTCTCTCTCTCCCGCTCTCTCTCTCTCTCTCTCTCTCTCTCTCCTCTCTCTCTCTCTCTCCCGCTCTCTCTCTATCTCTCTCCAGTATTCATGTCGTTGCATTTTGAAAAATGTGTATAAATGTTCTTTTTTTGATTAAAGTAGGGTCATTTAACAGTGCCGTTTAAAAGAACGGCGTTAACGCCGTCATTTTTTCAGTAACGGGGTAATCTAACTAATTACTGTTTCCGCCGTTACCTTTACTGTACGTTAAATGCAGTGCGTTACTATGAATTGATTGAATAAATTGCGTAATCCGACCGCACCCCTGGCTCCAAACACAAACTGCTAGTGAAGAGTTACCTTTTGAAACAAGCAGTGAGTAACTATAACTAATCACTTTTTTTAAGTAACGTTCCCAACACTGTTCATGTTACAAATAGGAGTTTAGAGAGCTAGTTTGGGAGAGGCCGCTGCAATCATGTTCTAAGTCATTCTCTGTATGACTCGGTTCCAAAAGCCTGGCTGCTGTTGAGTCACAACAATCTCAGGTTCAGACAGTCCAGGCTTTGAAGACTATCACGAAGGAGGGAGTTCTTTCGGGAATTCTTGACTTACCGCTGTGAGTCAGGGAGCAGGAAGAGAAGCATGTGCTTATCCTCCATGCAGCGCACCGATGCAATCTGGATTGGGTTCAAGGCCTTGAGCCAGATCCTGACTGGAGGTGGAGTAGACCAGGGCACAGCGTGTCTTTCACTGGCTCGGTAGTGATCTGCTGAAGCCCACCTGTCAGGCCTGTAGGACACCAACTGGTTATTATGGGAACTGGAATTATTCTCCTGGGAGTTACTCTCTCTTCTGGCTTAGTTTTTCCATCATATTTTTGATATTTATAGAATGGAACTCATCACTGCTCCATTACCTTTTCTATTTCCTTCATGGGAAATAATAAGTCTGCTGCCATATAATGGTTTTTTACCTCTGTTCAGGTTCAATGTTCTACCATAAGGTTTGTGGACTTGCATTCCCCTCTGCCCATTTATAGCCAGCCCTTTTGTTGCGTTGCTATGGAAACCCATCGAACTCAGTCGGTTGTGTAGGGAGCCGAGCTCTGCAGATAGGTGTTGGCACAGGGGTCACTCCCTTATTGTCCCTGGACAAATGTGTTCTTGTCCTTCATGGTCGCGTAGCTCCGATGTAGCGCTTCCCACTCCCAGATTACCCCCCGCACAACCTTCAGAGAAGCAGTCTGCTGAACGCAGCGCCTCTTAAACCCACTGGGGATTTCCGGGGGACTATTCCCGGGTTCGTGCAATAATTGGAAGAACAAAATCAGAATCAGTATGCGCACACACGCACACCGATCGCGCGCGTCCTCAGATACACACGAGGCCAACGCCCGCACCCTTTTGGGGTGCGGGCGTTGGCCTCGTGTGCATATGAGGACGTGTGCATCGGTGTGCGTGTCTCATGCTGCTGTCACCCACGGTCGGTGGAGGCCTCCTCACCTTGAGGCAGGACGGTGCCTCTTGATTGACGGCCTGGCTGTGCTGCAGGATTCTCCCCGACCTCTTAAGTGGCGACAGCAGAGGCACTCCATCTTGTGTGCGGGGGCAGGGGTAATTGTGTGTGTGTGTGTGTGTGTGTGTGTGTGAGATCGCACGTGTGGGGGAGGCTTGGATTGATAATGCACAGCGCAAGGGACCCCAGGACATGTTAAGACTAAGCTGAAATAGGGTGTTCTGTGGCGGTGTGGAGGAGGCTGGTGAGAGGTTACTGTAGCTCAGCTGGCCCGTTTTGCGGTGACAGGCCATCAGAGTCATCCTCCTCTTTGCCTTTGTCTCACTCTCCACTCACTCTGGTCCTCACTCCAGACCAGCAGTATTTTTTTCTGTGGCAGCCAGGGGCCTGGCTCTGACACGTCCCTGTGCTGCCGACAGCGTCTGGCTGACAGATTTGCTCCCACTGATGCACCCTGACATGAGCTGGGGAGGCCAGGCCCTGATATAGAAAGCCTTTAAAGAGATCTACTTAAACTCCCTGATGGGCGGCTCTCTCGGCCTCCTGTATGCTATGTCCTCACCCTACACACATGAATCAGTCCCTCCAGAAAAATGCGGTGTTTTTTTGTGATTGTTGCGGCCAAAAATCCTTGATTATACGGCACGTGTTCTTAAAAAATGCGATGAAATATGCGGCATATTTATGCAATTATATGCGATGAAATTGCGGGAACTTGTTCAAAATTCCGCTTTTCGATGACGTTCACGTCGCGTAATTACGTCACTTCGTAATGTTCCCATGGCAACAAGGGGAAATGGCTGGTCTTGTGTGAAGTAAACGCAATATTTTTCAACTTTCTGCTAAGATATATGTGACTTTTTTTGCAACGAAAATGCAGGGATTATGAAGCCATGCAAGCCCCACATATTTTGCGTGGAAATCTGCATGCGGTGAAAGTGCGGCATATTTGAAAAAAATGCGGCCCCCGCATGAATATGCAGACTTTGGCTGATTATGCGTTGAATTATGCGATCGCATAATCGCGTTTTTCTGGAGGGACGGATGAATTCTGAATGCCATCTGACATGCTGGCTTACACAGGCATGTGCAGGTTGCCCAGGTAGACTGGCAGGAAAGACCATCTCTCTGGGTGTAAACTCCGTCACCTCTGTGGCAGCCAGGCTCAGCTTCTCTGCTGTTCTGTGTTGATCTGCAGGAAAAGGAGCAGAAGCAGAAGCTTCTGGAGCCCTCACCAATCCGCGCATCCGGGCGCCACTCCGAGAAACTGATCCACCAAGAGGAAGAGGTGCGCCTCACAAAAATGCACTTTGACCTCATTGAGGGCATCGACACATGAACTATGTGAACCATGTTGTTTAATTTCCTAATTGTAATAAACAGTAACCTTCAATCGTTAAATTAAATATCTTATGTGTGTAGTAACCTAACCTAACACAGGGTGGCAGGATGGGACTTTGGATGTAATGTTTCCTGCATGTCTGCCTTCAGGACGACCTGGCAGCCATGGCCGAGGTGGACAAAAGGAAGGACGGGGATTTGGACCGGCAGCTCCTGTTGGCGGAGCAGCGGCGGGAGGACGAGCGCTTCCTGCAGGAGGAGCGGCAGAGGGAAGAGATGGAGAAGGTCAAGGCCGTGGAAGGTAATGCTGGCGCCAAAGACAGATCTACACCTCTATGACGGGTACACTGACCCAGATGACCTTTGAAGTGGGATCAAGAACAGAACCTTTGGAGTAGGCCCTCCGTATCCATGGGTCCTCCCTGTATGCCTGTTGGGGTGGCGGCGCCTCTGGCTGGGTGATTTATATGAGGGGCACCCGGACTGAGAGGGGCACCGTTAGCAGGGGCCTTTAAGCACAGTATCTCTTCTCCTTCCCTCTGATGTCATCTGCCAGGGTTAATGAACTGCTGATGGTGCTTCAGAGGAGCCTCATTAATGCGTTCTAGATGAACAGCAGGACCTGCTCTCTGTGTGGATTGCCGATGTGGAATCTTGGAATCTTGAAACGCCTTTAATCCACACAGCAGGGGACTGGCAGCCCTCTCTGCCTTTCATGTTAAAGATAAAGTGTGTGTGTGCGTGCATAATATGTAGTGCTCTCCCTGTACTGGCCTTTTGATCAACTGCTCCTGATAGAAGATGGCTGGCTGATGAATAGTCTATGTTGAAGTGGTGTGGGCCTGGTTGGTAATGGCTCTGCTTGGAGGCCAGGGGTTCCAAATAGATGCTGTTCAAAAGTGAAAGTTAAATTTTAATGTTTGATCCAATACCGTTTTGTTTCCAGAACGAGCCAAACGAAGGAAGCTGCGGGAAGAGAAGGCCTGGTTGCTCTCTCAGGGTAAAGATCTGCCCCCAGAGCTGATGAATCTGGACCCTCACTCGCCCATCCGCAGGACGCGCAAGACCAAGGAGTTGTAAGAAGCACCTTTCATTTCAGCCTCTTCAGGGCATGTTTCCAAAACACCTTATTTCCTCTGCTTTGAGATGGCTGGTAACATTTGATGCGCGTCCAATTTTCAGTTATGAAATCGACGATGACTACACTGCACTTTACAAAGGTAAGATATGGGTTGTTTTTGTTACTGTTGCACAAGGCCAATAACAAGACGGCCTTTGATATCTTACTGCATTGTATGCTCTCTGAAGTCGTACCTGGTTTGCTCTCTCCAGTGTTGGAGACCCTCAAAGCGCATAAAGACTCCTGGCCCTTCATGGAGCCTGTGGACGACTCCTACGCCCCCAACTACCATGAGCTCATTCAGGTACAAGAGGCCGTCTAGACCAGCCCCACAGCAGCAGCAGGCTCTCATGTTTGTTGTGACTTAAGAAACCTCTGGCATGCTCTTCCATCGCTTCAGAAGGGATTAGGTCCTATTGTAGTTTGGTAATTGTGCTACTTTGTCATTTAGACTCCCATGGATCTGTCCACCATCGAGAGGAAGCTGAACGATGGCGACTACATCGCAAAGGAAGAGTTTGTAACCGACGTGAAACTTATGTTTCAAAACTGCATGGAGTACAACGGGGAAGACAGCGGTGAGAGCGATTGGAACTGCAGCCTGCCTCACGTCCTTTGTGGGCAAAAAAAGAGGATGTTGTTTTCTAACCTATGAGGATGTAGGTCTTATGTACTAAAAGGGAGCGTGTGTGTGTGTGTGTGTGTGTGTGTGTGTGTGTGTGTGTGTGTGTGTGTGTGTGTGTGTGTGTGTGTGTGTGTGTGTGTGTGTGTGTGTGTGTGTGTGTGTGTGTGTGTGTGTGTGTGTGTGTGTGTGTTGGTGGCCAGGCAGGGCAGTCTTGACAGTGATTAATGGGGAGTGATTGAGCTGTGCTCCACTGCTCAGAGGGGGGTGGGGTGGGGGGGGGGGCTGGCTCCGGCCCTGCAGTGCCAGAGAGACATTCCAGCTCTAAGCCCCCTGTCTGGAGCCATCCATCCGACTCAATGCTCTCCCCAGGGGAAGAGGAGGAGGAGGAGGAGGAGGAGGATGGGGGGGAGGTGGGAGGAATCTTTTCCAGAGGGGGCTGAAGGAGCCTAGGGGGTCAACTGACGCCCTTTGACCTGGTCAGCAGCAACGGCCCCTGTGTGTGTGCGTGTCATGCTGATCGATCAGTGGTGTGAAGTGTGAGGGATTGAGCTGGTGAGAGAATGTTTGTGACTGGATGTTTGTGTTTTTCCTGCTCACAAGCGCGGTACGAAGAAATATCCCAAATGGGTCATGGTCCTGGGGATAACACCCCACCCCACACCCCCGTAGAACTTGAATTATTCTGAATTTTGAGTGTCTAAATGAACTTGTGTGCTCGCTCTCGCCCCAGAGTACACCAACATGGCGGACTCTCTGGAGCGCTGCTTCAGCCGCGCCCTGCTGAAGCACTTCCCCTCGGAGGACGGCGACACGGACGAGGAGTTCCACGTGAGCAGCGAGGACCGCGAGCGCAAGGAGCGCAAGCGCAGCCGCGGCAGCAAGCAGCCGGGGCCTGACAGCCTGGTCAGGGCCACGGAGCAGGCCCACCGCAAGCGCAGCGCCCCGGGGGGCAAAGGCAGCACCCCCCCCGCCGAGGAGGAGGGCAAGAGGCCCGGCCGGCCGCCGCCCCCGCCCCACTGGGCCACCGGACCGCCCCATCACCCCCTGGGGCCGCAGCACCTGGGCGGCGGCGGGGTGTACCGCCCAGGACCACAGGTAGCCCGCCACAGCGTCTCAGTCCCGTCCCGGATGTCTCTGGAAGTAATGCGCCCGTGTTCCGATCAGTCCCGCGCTGAGGCAGCTTGGTTTATTAGTGCGCTGCTTTTAATATATAAGATACCATTCCAGTGTGGCTGATCTGCTCATGGTTATCAATCAACATGACAATATTTTGTGTGAAAAGATGACCAAAACGATAGCAATTAATTGCAGTCTCTTAACTAATTTGATCCCCCCCCCCCCCCCAACTCTGAAATAACTCTTTCTCTGGTAGATGCATGGACCTCCTGGCCCCCACGGTCCGCCTATGTATTCCCAGAGGATGGCCATGGACCCCCGCTTTGCCTACTCTGCTCAGGGGGCTCACATACCCAGGCATGGCGACCCCGGTCTGCATCGCATGCCGCACAACTTCAGCATGCAGGTGTGTACCCCCAGGGCCAGGGTCGGGGTTGGGGGGTCATGGGAAAGACTGATGACCAAGTGCTTGAGGCCTTTTCCACCTAATTGACATGCTTTACTTCACCACACGGACAACGTTGTTTAGGGGTGCAGCCTGTCAACTTTAATTGTAAATGTACTTACATTTGCTGTGCTATGAAGTACTGTCGTTTTGGTGCTTGCAGATACAGGGAACCGATTTGAGTACTTAAAAATATCATAAGTGGTATGTGTCTTGGGCTGGAGGAAAGATGGGGCGCGTGTCATCGCCATGGGGGCCACAGCATCTTTGAGATGCTTTTTTTACGTGTGTGCGTGTTATAATGACCTCGGGTTGCTCTTTGACTGGGAGGGGGGGGGGGGCGGGTAGCTGTCTGTCATCAGTGGTGTCGGGTGGTTTTATAGAAGAAGGTTTATGAGTACGAAATACATGAGCACAGTATCGGGTCTGAGTTCTGCTATTTGTAAAGCGTCTGTAAAACTGATCTATTGTTATTATCGGTATCTGTGCATCCCTAACGTGGTTAGAGGGCTCCACATTATACCGGTCCAATTCGCCTCGTAGTTGGCCCCCTGTCTGTGGGTCAAAATGGATTTTTTTTTAGATTGTGGGCATACTTTGCTTCATCCCCAAACGCTTTTGCGTCACCTAATAACTATTCTTTATGTTTGAGGAGGAGTAAGGAATACGTTTGGTGAAACTCGACTGACACAAAACATTTGTACTTTCAGCATCACCTGCGTGACGGTCTGCATGGGGGTCTCCGATACCCCATGGGCCCGGACGCCCACCAACCACAGCCCCAGCACCAACAGCAGCATCCCTACGTCGGCCCCACGCACGGGCCCTCGCTAGGCCCTCGCCCGGTGGCCCTTCAGCCCGGGCCCCCCTCCGAGGCCAGCATGTACCCGACCCGCCAGCGGCCAGAGGGGCACACCATGCACCCCCTGGCCAACAGATACCCCATCCCCGAGGGCCCCCCGCAGCACAAGTACCCAGGCTTCGGGGCCCCCGGTATGGGCCTGTCCAACATGTGGCCCGGTATGCACCACCAGCCCCAAGAGAGGCAGCACGGGCCCCACATGCATGACCCCAACATGGCCGGCCAGCCCCATTACAACCAGGGAGGGGTGCCCCCGCCGCTCGGACAAAAACCCTGGCCAGAGCCCGCCGCAGGATACCCCCACATGCCCGCCCCCAACGCCCAGTACCGAGTGCCCCCGGCGGGGAGCTCTCTCGGCGGCGCGGCCCCCCACCCCGCGCCGCACCCAGACGCTGGCCGGCGGCGGCTGGCCTCCATGCTGGAGAGCCCAGAGATGCTGGCCCTGCAGCAGCTGTCAGCCTCCTCCGGACCCCCCGCGGGGCCCCCTCGCCAGCACATGGGCACCCTCCAGCAGCAGAAGCCCGGGCCCCCGTCAGGAGTTGGCAGCGCCCCAGCATACGCCCCTCGGCCGGCCCCCCCTCCCCAGGAGGTTCAGCTGCTGCGGCCCGCCAGAGACAATGGGCCAGACAGACGCCCTCCCCAGCAGACAGACACGCCGCTCAGAGGTACCCCGCCACACATGGGCCACGTTACCTCCTCTGGCGTTTGTTACACTCAGTCTTGAGTGGAGAGTTTAAACACAGCCGCACATCGGACACACACGTCTACCGTTTGTTCAGGAAGGACAGTGGCATCACTGCTTTATTTAAGGTTCCAAACCAAAAATATTATTTTCCTTTTTTGAACATGTTTGTCATGTCTTTGTTTCTCTTCATTGCAGTCATAATGAGTATCAATCAAACCTGTCTTCTGTCCTTTATGTGGTTTATCGGGACCATTTACTGCTGCCATTTCCCCACCCAATACTTTGGTTGGTTTGTTGGTGCTTGTGTTGCAATGTTACCGATGTGACTAACGGGGCATTTCTTTAACCTGCTCCGTGTTTCTGTGTTTACAGGAGGATCCGCTGAATCGCAAATGGCGGCCAAACGCAACGACCCCACAACCCAGGCCTCGGCACAAATGAACTCTCTGTCCTCGGACCACGAGGGCCGGCCCCCGCCCGGCCCAGCAGAGTGCGGCCCTCCTGGGGGAATGCACGGCCCCCCAGGGCCCGGCTGGGGCCGAACCCCGGAGCGTCGGGCCGCCCCCGGTCCAGCAGCGGGCCGAGCCCAGGAGTCGGACCACCAGGAACCATCCCACAGCCACGAGGCCGCCCAGCCCGCCAACCCCGCCGCCGCCGCCGCCTCAGCCCGGTACGGCAGCAGCGGTAACGGCAGCCCCGTCCACCCCAGCACCGCCAAAGACCCCGAACACCCACACGGCCGTCCCCAGCACCGCAGCCCCTCAGACCGGCCGCACGCCCCTCAGAACGCCCCTCAGAACGCCCCTCAGAACGCCCCTCAGAACGCCCCTCAGAACGCCCCTCAGAACGCCCCTCCGCCAGTACCAGAGAGGACCCCGCCACACGTTCTGAACGGACGTCCCCAGAGCCGGGGACACCAGGACAACCCCCAAACCCTCCAACAGCCACCCCAGAACGGCGCTCACTACCTCACCTCGCCACAACACCCCCCCCAGCACGCGCCCCAGCAGACCAGCCCTGTGCACGGGACGCCCCAGGGGGGTCCCCAGGGTGCCCAGCACCCTCCGTCCCAGCCCGTCCCTCTCACCTCTCTGCCCCCCAGCCACCCCATCCCCCAGCCCAGCCCCGCCGACCGCGGGGACCAGAGGCCCTCCGAGCCCTCTGGCCGACGGGGGGGTCCGGGCGGCCCTGACTCCCCTCAGCGCAGCCTGCAGCCCGCCGACCGCCCTGCGGGCGCGTTGAAGCAGCAGTGCTACAGCCCCACGCCCCACCAGACGCCACTGGCAGGCGGCACCCACGGGGGGCGGGGCGTTCCTCGACCCGCCCCGTCCGGCCAGCACCCGGCGATGCACCCCCAGGGCCAGGGGAACGGACCTATGGGGCAGTATGGCCTGGGGAGCCCCCCACACCAACACTACGGCCATCAGAACATGGGCAGGCCCATGCCGCCGGCTGCCCAGCACCCCTTCCCCAACCAGACCGTGAACCCAACCCACTACCCGGCCTACCACCACCACCAGCAGGGAGGTGCCGGGTACCCCTTCCACATGGCGGGCCAGCAGCACCCGCAGGCCCACCCCAACATGTACCCCCAGTATCAGCAGCAGCAGCCCTACTACGGCCAGCCCCAGGCCCTGGCCCACACTCAGCCCAGCGGCAGAGGGGGCTACCCCTCAGAGGACTGGCAGCGCGCTCAGTACCAGCCCCGCCACCCCATGCCCCCCGCCGCCTACGTCCCCATGGCGACCGCCGGGGCCACCGCCAGGCCCGTGGAGAGGGGCATGTCGCCGCGAGGGCCCGAGGCCCCCCCCGCGCCCCTGTCTGAGGCGGGGCCCAGGCCTCAGTCCGGCGGCGGCGGCGGCGACGACGGCGGCGGCGGGGACGGTAAAGAGCAGCTGTGTGGCGCCGGCAGCCCGGCCAGGCAGGTCCGTCCAGAGGAGAGCACGGAGCGGCCCGAGAGCCCCAAGGAGATCCTGGACCTGGACAGCCACAACGCGGCCGCCCGGCGCCGCAGCCTGCAGCCCCCGCCGCAGCAGCAGCAGCAGCAGCAGCAGCAGCAGCAGCGCCAACCCACAGCGGCCGCTGCCCACCTGGCCGCCGGCTTCATGTACGACCCCCGCGCCGTGCACCCAGGGATGCAGCAGGGCGGGGTGCCCCCACCCCACATGCTGTCCCGGGCCGGCGGGGGCTCGCCCTATCCCGGTCAGCCTTATTCCAGTCCCTACGCCGCCCAAAGACCCCACCCGCACCTCATGGAGGCCCTGCAGAGGCCCCAGCAGCTGCCCTACTCCCCAGGGCAGACGCGCATGGCCGTGTACGGACACCCCCAGGGCGGAGGGCACTTCCAGGGCATGATGCTCCAGCAGAGGGGGCTCGCGCCCGAACACTTCCTGCACCCTGGGTAATGTAGTCAATATAGTCTTGAGGCACTTAATTAGAGCTTGTTTCGAGCTAGCTGTGCATTTTTAACATCGGTGCGTAAAATGCATTCCATTTATTATGTAAATGCATACTACCGTAATATGTTGTAAACCATCTAAACGTTTCTTGTTAGTTTAGTGAATGATGTTCAATATCCTCATTGCAAACAAGGACATCAAGGCAATTACAATCACCAGTAGAGGGAACTACAAGACTGGTTTGGTTGAAAATACTTAATTAAACTTCAACAGTGTCTATCTGAGGTCAAACACGTTGAACTAGTCTCTTCTACCTCATTTATTATGAATGAGGTGGGAACAAATGCCCTTTGGAAACGGACAGACGACAAGGAAAACCAGATTCTTAATGGACACATTAAACATAGTATTTGAGTTCCAGAAAACATGTTTTTGAAGCTGTTTGCTGGAAATAGCTTTTAGGAAAAAAGATCTTGCCTCCCGCTCTTCCCCTCTGTTTCAGTCCCTTCAGAATGTGCTGTTTCTGGTGTCTGTAGCTTTAATGCAAATGAGCTGCTGCCCATTGACCAATGAGCTGTCAGACTGAACCACAGCATGGAGGAGAAGGGATGGTTGCCGTTGACTATATCTATATAATATAATAATAATATATGGGTATTTATATAAAAGTATATCTAATATCACGGCCAAAAGCTATGTGCGCCTCGGATGATATTATGAATCATAACGACAGCGTCTGACGTCTCTGGCTAGTAAAGACTCATAGTAGTGGGGGATATCTCTGCTATGGTTGAGAAGAATTGGGGGGGAAAGGAAGTTTGGCCTTGACTCTGAAGTCCATGAACCCCGACATGGAGGAGAAAGGGATTGTACTCCGGGAGCTGTAACCGTGCTCCCCCGCTGCAGCTGCCCGCGCTGGAGCTGCCGGACTGCCGGCGGTGTACTCCGGGGGCTGAACAGTCTGGCGGGGCTAGCTCGGCGGCAGTCCGGCAGCTCAGCCCCGGGAGTACAATACCTTTCTCCTCCATGTCTCCTCCTCTGCTCCGGCGGGGGGGGATCTCGGTGGCAGTCCGGCAGAGAAAGGGATTGCACTCCCGGAGCTGAGCTGCCGCCGAGATCCCCCTGCCTCTCGTCCGCTGGTCCACAAAATCCTAGCTATGCTCTGATTGGAGGGGAGTGGAGAAGTGGGAGGTAATCAACTGCGCCCCCTTCCTACGTAGGAGTGGGCACCGAAACTGACTCGCTCGTTTGGCAACTAGGCTGTGTTCTTTCGGAAATGCATATCTCACTCAAAAAATCATGGACAGACTTTATTCAAAGTTTGTATGCGTGTGGGAGCACCAGAGACCCAAACAACACCCCAGATCCAGGAAAAGTGTTGCTTCATAATGTCATCTTTAAACATAAGCCTTTTATTTCTGTCTGTTCTGTATGGTTGTTTTCATAGCAATTGTACTTCTCTATGAAATCCTAAAAGATATATTCTGAGTTTCGGTTCAGTACTTGGTGATTACTAACAGTTCCAGGTTTCTATGACTCTCAATAAAGACATATTGAAGGCTCTCCTGACTCGGGTTTCTCTGTGTCACAGGCAGCAGATGATGGCTGCTCCTGGTGCCCCGGGCAATAAGCAGGGCGTGTGAGAAGCCCCAACATGAGGACCGTCACTGCAAGGGAGACGGTACATGTTTTTGTGTTATCCTTCATCCCATAGCCATGTAAACTCTTTCAGGGCAAAATCTTGGTAGCAGATATTAGGACATTTTTTCATTGTCCGGATGTGAAGGAACACCAACTCGATCAACCAATCAACCAATTTGATTTTGTTTCCCCTTTTAGGCCAAGGATGAGCAGCACACTGCCAAACAGATGTTACCATGTGTGTAACTCCTACAGACGTCTGTCGTGCTGCACGCTGCTGTTGAGGACGGCTCTGCAGTGAGAGGAGGTTCAACATGGAGTCCTGTTGTTCAGGGGTGTCTTTAAATTCATCATTGGGCCTGGTGGAACAACAGAGGAGACCGCTCACACCTGATGGATCACTGTATCTGAAACTAAACAGCTTAAGTCTCCTAACTGTCCAGTAAAGGGAACGCAATACACCCTTTGATTTTCTTTTTCTTTTTCTAGAGACTCCGTAGAATGTATGATTTTACTGCTGCCTGTGTGGAACCTTTTTTGTTAAATTTATAACAGTGGTTATAGAGCTGGCCAGGGCTGTGCAGCCTGTGGGACTTTAACCCCAGGTGCTGCCTCGCAACAGGACAGAGAGCTGTTGCCAGTAACTACTGGATCACAGTCGGTCAGGACAGCATAGAGTAGTTGTAGAGTCACACTGGACGGCCCTTTACTCTTCACTGGATTGTCTTGTCACCTCAATCTAAAATTGGCTTACTTGCCTTTTTTGATGGTTTGTTAGTTTGGCCTCCAGAATGTGGCTGCTGGTCTGGAGCAGAGGACGTGTTGTTGTTGTTGAACTATTATATTTCTTAACTCAGGTCTAAGTAACAAAACATGGAGGTACTTAACAACCGATCTCTGCCGTCCACAGACGTCGGCCTCGCCGGAAGCCTTGGTCTTTGTTATTGAATGTATGTGTGTGTGAATGACATCAGCCTTTAATGCAAGGCTGAGATGATTATCGCTCGCATTAAGCAAGCAAAACTGCTGAAGGGTCATTTACACCTGGTCCAGTTTCACCAGAGTTAAACGTGTGTGTGTGTGTGTGTGTGTGTGTGTGTGTGTGTGTGTGTGTGTGTGTGTGTGTGTGTGTGTGTGTGTGTGTGTGTGTGTGTGTGTGTGTGTGTGTGTGTGTGTGTGTGTGTGTGTGTGTGTGTGTGTGTGTGTGTGTGTGTGTGTGAGAGTGAACCTGCCCTAACCCCATGGTGCCATGTTCTCGTCCTAAATAAAAAAAAAAAAGAATCCTTCCCATGCGCCCTCTGCTTTGAGTTTCCCCCTGAACCTGCTGGGCCCAGCCTGACGTAATAAAGGACATTATTTTGGGTGTTTCATACACCGCCCTGCAGAGTTGTTGAGCCAACTGCTTCTGTTCCATTCTCCCCTTTTCATAGCTTAAGTAGATCAATAATAAATCCTCAGGGCGTACAGTTTATCTATACGGGTATTTTTATTGAATTGGTCGGAGCAACAATACGATGGAACTTGGACTTGATTGAAGTGTGGAACCCAGTGACTACATGTGTAGGGTTGTGTTCATGTGGTCCACCGGGCTCCACTCGCTGTCAATGGATTTGCCGGTTTCTGTGTGTGTGTGTGTGTGTGTGTGTGTGTGTTCTCTATGTCGTTGACTCGAGTTTGATTTGAACACTTCACCTGCATCCGTTTTTGATGCGAGGTGATTAAAATGTAAGGAAATCCACTTTACTCTATTACACACAATGGTAGCCTTATGTTGTCACACTTTTCCTTTTAAGTTGGAATGCAAGAAGCACCTAATGTGCTTTCTTGGGAAACAGTCGTCCCTGCACCTTGTCCCAGAGGTGCAGTGAAGAATCTACCTCATAACGCCGCTTGGCAGTTCCTGGCCCCCACCGAAACCATCCACTTCCTTGTTTGTTATAACACAGTTGCGCAAGTCAACAATTCTGCCTTGGCCTGTCATTTGTATACACTTTATAGCTTCAAAAAAAAAAAAAGTGTACAGTCTCTTCTTGTCAACTGTCTGTTGCAAGTAGCTGCACTGCTGTCCTTCAACAAAGCAATGTGGGAATTGTAAATGATGTGACACTGTCAGGAGTAAAGCTATCTTCAGCACTCCCCATTGTAACATACAAGATGGGGATGATGTGTGTGCATGCCTACATGGGGACCATCAGGTGGCGAGGTGGTGAATATATATATATATATATATATATATATTATATTATATATATATATATATATATTATATATATATAATATATAATATATAATATATATATATATAATATATATATATTGCTGCACAGCTGGCGATCTATTGATCTCGAAGACCGACTTCTAGAACCTAAGACACACGAGATATGGTGGAAAACGGTGGACCATTTAATAGTTGTATTGCTGTACTATACTAGTGCTGCAAAGTCTTGACTTTCTTGACTGAATAGGAAAGCGTTGTATTGTGGGCATAATAGAGTTGGCCTTATTCAAGGCAATGTTTTCACTTGGGCTGTCTAGTGTATTAGGGATGCTGGGGTGTTCTGTGTTTTTGGGGAATCTTTCAGATTGTGATAGAGTTGTGAACTGTACAGACTGTTTGTAATGTTGGTGTGTAGACTTTGCAAATGAAGACTGGTAGTCTGCATACAATCCCCACCTCTCACCTTTACTCTGCTGTCTCAGCACTAGTGAAAAGCATGTTTAAATGTGAATCCTATTTATTTGTTCATTTTTTTTATGAATTTTTGTACATTTATGAACTCGTTTTTAATATAAGTGATGTCTGTTTGGGGTTTGTTTTCTTTGGAGAAGTTTACTTTTACCTCAGTAGAATGGCAGCATTGGAAGAGGCCCTGTATGTTTATTTCTTATGTGACGTTTACAAGTTCTTATCTGACTGACATAGATTATTTTGGAAATGGACCGAAGTATTTTCTATACTGTACAATTCTTAGAAATAAAATACTTTTCCTGAATAAGAATGTATGGATCTTCGAAGTTCATATACAATCCAAAGAACAAATGCAACAGATGAACTATTGAGAGAGAAGTGAAAGACGAATAGGGAAATTTAAAAAGACTAAAAGATGCAAACGCAGGTGCGATGGGCCACAACCACAACGCTACGTCACTAATGACCCCCGTGTACAACCCCCTCACAGTGACTCACAGTTGGTTGGTTACTTTCGGCGCCCGGGGGGGTCATCACTGGCTGGGAAGAAGTCAGAAGCAGCAGTGTTTGGATAGGTTGGTGTGTATTTAAATATTTCTGCAAGCTTGGCTTTTGGATCCCAAAGAATCGGCGGAGAGGTACGGTAAATCTTCGATTGCGACAGAGAGCGATGGAGCTCGCTGAACACCACATTTACCGTCGAAATCCGGTTTGATATGGCTCGAGGTTATTGACAATGCGCGTAACATAAATGTTTTTATTTCATAACTATAGCATTTAAATAGACGGGTGGTTTATCATAGCCACGTCTAAATCCAACCACCAATGCGTCAGGCGACGTTTTGTGTGATTTGTCGTGGACGTCACTGTTTAATCGTTTACATTGCTAACCCGTTTGCGGGTTTGTGTAAATAATACTTCCAACGCAAACGCGTTGCTGTTCACCATGTGCAAACAAGGGGCGCCCAAGTCTACGTATCACAACAGCCTTACACGCGAATAGTTTCTAATTTACAAGATGTCATTAAATTACAAAAATGCATCTACATTATCGCTTTTAAGTAGGCCGATATTGAATCCTCTGTAGAAACCCAGAGGTTGAGCTGTGCGGAACAATGTGAATTATTGCTTTAATGGATATAAAAGTGCTGTTATGTTCGCATGTGATGATCACTAGCCCGTGCCAAATAAAATCGTATTTGATAGAGGGCGTTTCCACTTTGCATTGCCGCGAAAAATGATTTGTACTTTAGTCAGCTTTCTATCACTTTCTTTTCTTTAGTTCTTTCGCCACTGTGTCTTACTGAGAGATGGAGCTCCAGCGCCACTCTGTGGCCATTTTGTGCGTACTGTCCTGCTGCCTGACCCTGGGTATGAGCTACCCAGACCCCAGGCAGAGGGAAGTGTTCATAAAGATGGAAGCCTCCATGCGCTTGGGGGGAGATGTTAGCCTTTCGCTAGAGGAGCAGCAGCTGGATGCTCATTTAAGCAAACTGATGCTCGAGGAGATGGCAAGAGAAGACGTCCTTCCTGCCTTACATTTCTTCAAGGCCAGGCCTCTGATCAGGAGCAGCCCCATCTACGGCCTGCTGCAGAAGATGCCCAAAGGTATCAGTTGAACAGTTGTTTAGTGTCGGCCTTTGATGACCAACGCAGAATGTTTGTTTAGTAATGCTGCGTGTTGGTGAGTGCTGCTAGGCAGCCCTTTACTCTTCAGCGCTCACTGCATTTTCTAGTTTGGTATTGTAGCTCCTAGTGTATTTTCTCCACACAAGTACTGTAGATGTAGGTGTTCTTTTTCCACGGGAGAATTAAGCCACGAAATAAATTGGATCTTTTAGTCGGGCCTCACATCACTGTCTACGTTGACAAGTGGTTGGTTATCATTGTACAAATATGCAAAACAACTTAATGAATGACCAAGCAAAGTCTCACTGGTTATATCGTGGCTATGCTGCAATTCTTGGAGGGATGGCACTTTGCTAATGTAGCCCGTCGTTTAGCTGCCAAAAACTGTTGAAAGCATAAAATGTCACTGTAAGCTGCCTAATAATCCAGCCATCGCCTCTCCATTCGGCACCAGGGGCTGCGCTCCATGTCCATGACTTTGCCATGGTCGATGCGGAGTGGCTGGTGAGGAACGTGACTTATCGACCCCACTGCTACATCTGCTTCACGGATGACCGGTCGGTCCGTTACTACTTCTCCTCTGGGCTGCCCAAACCGTTGTCAAAGTGCTCTCCCTGGACCCTGCTGGAGCAGCTGAGGGCCAAGACGGTCAACGTTACAGACCTGGATGACAGGTAGGCTCCCCTTTAGGTCTGATCACCTCCACGTCATCTTCTGTGTGAGGCGCTGACATGTTAAACATAGATCCTCTAGCTAATTGGTTCTTCTTCTATGTGTGCCCAGCCTCATATCCAACATGACCCTCTGGACCCTGGAAGACCCGGAGTTGGCCTATCCTAGCCAGACCGTGGTCTGGAAGAGGTTCGAACAGGCCTTTAAGGCCACCTGGGGTCTGGTGACCTACGCGCCTGTCTTTAAAGACTACTTCCATGAAGGCCTTTTGCAGTTCTACAGAGACAACATTCTGTATGTGGAAGTGCGTGCTTTACTTCCTGAGGTAAACGTTTGCCATTTGCCCTCAAATCAATCCCTCTTCTCGAATGATCTTTTTGGGTGAGATTCCTCAGGGCTTTTTTCTGTTGCAACCAGACGTACGAGCTGGACGGAAGCACCCACGACACGGAGTGGACTATGAAGACCTACCAAGATACCACGCGGCAGTTCGTGGAAGAGAACCCAGACTTCTTCGGAGCCAGAATCATCTTCACTGTAAACAGGTTGAATAAATACTTGTGTCCCACACTATCATACAATTGTAGGATTACCTTCTTATTCTGATTATCTCAATGATTTTATGTAGAACTTTCTGATAATTGTGTGTTCTTCAGGGAGATAAATCCAGCACTGCTCACCAAGGAGGTACAGAAGGCAATGAAGTTACAAGTGGACTTTCCTGAGACGATGGCTGGATTTGACCTTGTGAGGGATTTGCTCCTCATTCAATGCTAGCACATGGTTGTCTTCAAACATGCCTCATCAGGGGTGGGAAGAAGTGGGATGTTGTATTAACCATAATTTGGCTGTCATTTAAAATGTAATGCTATTGAATTTTCGGTTTTGTGTGTTTTAGTGGTCATGACAGAATAGCTAAAGAGTAGTGTTAAGTGTGTGTTTGTTTGTTTGTTTAGGTGGGTCGGGAGGACACTGGCCGACCACTCTGGGACTACAAAGAGGCCCTCTCTCTACCAGCTGCTCAAGGCTCCAATCTCTCTTATTTCTTCCATGCCGGAGAGACTGGTGAGCTCAGCCAACCCATAATCTAAAGTCAAGACTGTCAAGTCCCCGTTTATGGGAGTCTTAAGACCACAGACGGGTTTGGATAAACTTGCAGGTTGTGATTTATAATTTTCTCCCCTCTGCTAAGGTCGCCAATAAGCATTTTGCACCAAATTTGTTCATGGTCGATGCAGTAGTCAAGAAGAAATATTGTGTGAGGATCTGTCAGTGTTAATTTAATCAAGTGTCCACCATCTGCAACATTAAACCTGTCCCTTTCCTGTTGGAAGTTGTGGCTTAGGACCTAATCAATGTTGGACTGAGATTTTACTGACTGAGGTTAGGGGAGGAAGAAGGAACTAAAGAAGGAAAGAACCTCACAATGGCAGATAACTGAGCTGAGTCAGTGTAGTTCCAATTCAATTTTCGTATCAGCGCATTCGGCTTTAAAACCCTTGCTATATGAAGCGACCAATCAGTTACGTCTTCTGTCTCATGCAGATCTGCAGGGCACAAAGTCGGACCAGAACATGTTGGATGCTTTGCTCTTCAACACCTCCCGCATCGGCCACGGCTTTGCTCTTTTGCGCCACCCGGTGGCCAAGATGCTATCCAAGATGAATGTGGTGCCTCTGGAGGTTTGCCCCATCTCAAACCAGGTATGGAGTCATGGAAAAGGGCACTTGTTGTCACCAGAACAACGTTTGTGCAGCTGCTGACGTACTAGTCTCTTGCTTGGGTACAGTGTTGAAATTGGCTCCACAATATGATTAAAAATAAATAAATACCTGCGTTCATCTAATTCTAAAATATTCATTGTGTGTGTGTGTGTGTGTGTGTGTGTGTGTGTGTGTGTGTGTGTGTGTGTGTGTGTGTGTGTGTGTGTGTGTGTGTGTGTGTGTGTGTGTGTGTGTGTGTGTGTGTGTGTGTGTGTGTGTGTGTGTGTGTGTGCATACTATATTAGATGTAATACATGTAATATCATTTTAAGAGTAGGGACTTGCATGGGAATAAAGTGACAGGCATAGCTTGTGAATGACAACCAGTATAATGAAATACCAATGAGAGTTTGAATTGGACCAAGGCCGTGTGTCTCTGCTGCAGGTCTTGATGCTGGTCAAAGATCTGCGTAACCACCCAGCTGCGGCGCTGATGTCAGAGGGGCACCCGCTGGTGATCAGCTCTGATGACCCCTCCATGTTTGGTGCCAGCGGTCTCTCTGATGATTTCTACGAGGCGTTCGTGGGATTTGGAGGACTGAGCAACCATTTGGGCACTTTAAAAGAGCTTGCCATGAACTCCATTAGGTAGGTGTTTGTTTCAAGGTTCATTGACATTCAAACCCCCTGACTGGTCACTGCAGTATCTATTTATATCAGGGGTCTGCCACCCTAGGCACGCATGCCACCACTGGCTCGTGGCAGCATAATCATTGGCACACTAGAGAAATAAAAACAATGCGGCAGCATAATCAATACTACCGATTTTTTGCACTTTATTCTGTTTTGGGGCCTTTCCTCCCAGTGCAAATATATGTTTAAATGAGTTACTAAAAGCAGTGTTCTGAAATGGGATCAAATAATAGTCTGTAGCCTAAACCTATCTTGTGAGTTATAGAGAAGAAAATATTTAAAATATTGTTGCAAGTGGCCTGTATGCATCGCCTTCACATGGTTTTGCAAAGCTGTACATGTCTTAAAGATATGATGTGGATGGTTCCAACATACTCATATATTCTCGTTTTTTACATTTCTCACATTGCAAATATGTATTTAAATTTGTTTCTAAAAGTGGTGTTTTAAAATGGGACATATGTAATTATAATTTGTATAATCCCAAAAACATTATACAATTCCAGGTCTTCTGGAAATGTTTTTAGTTGCTGTGTCATAATTCAGCTTAATATTTAATATATTGTTGCTTAAGGCACACTCATTAACGAGGAAATGTCAAACTGGCACTGCATGATGAAAAGTTTGCCGACCCCTGATTTTTTTATATATATATATATATATATATATATCTCTATATCTATATATATATATATATATATATAATATATATATATATATATCTATATCTATATCTATATATATATATATAATATATATCTCCATGGGTTTTGTCAACTACCCTTTGCATGAACATTAAAGTATCAGAGATATAAGGGACCCCCTGGTATGTCCAAAGACGGTGCCTCTGTGAAAATGATAAATTCAGTTAAAATTAGCGGAGGACATTTGTGTTCTCAGCCAGTCTGAGATTATGCATGCAGCAGCATGTATTTTCCTAGAGAGGGAGCCATCTACTGCAAACCATCCTGCAGGAGAAGTTGGATTTGGTTCTCCTTAAGAATGGCCCATGTTCACAAGTTGACACAAGTTGACTTTTCTTAACAGATACAATTGATTTATAAAGAAAAACCTGGGTTCTGGTGTCACGCTTTAGACATTCATTTTAAATAGACAGGTTTAACTAAAGTAATGATTTGATAGATGTAAGTGTGTTGCACATGTTTCTAAATGTCAGCAATATGTTTTACTAATATTCCCTACATTTTGCAGGTACAGCTCCTTGCCACCAAATCTGCAAGAAAAAGCCATGGCCTTGTGGCAAACAAAATGGAACAAATTTGTGACTGAAAATCTATAAAGTCGCAGTCTATTATTATTTTTTGTAAATCCAATGAATCAAGTGATGCCTTGTTTTCTGCCTTCATGGAAAAGGGAATAATGACAAGCGGAATTCTAAACTAGTCTAATATAATTTTAGTTTATCTTCAGGAATGAACAGCAAACAGAATAAATCTGGAGGAGGCTGCACAGGGCAAACATGATAGAACAGTATCTGGGTGAGGCTGTGCCCCTCAGGTGCATTGGGTAACCAGGGCACACAGAATGAAGCCAACAGTGGAGGCAGAGCTCTGACATGTCCGCACGTAACACCTGCTCCAGCCAGAAACCCTTCGGTAGACTGTCAAATGTACTGGTTTAAAATACAGAAGTACAGACTCCCCATTGACATTTACATGGGTTAGTGTCATTGACGATGACATTTACCCAAGTCCTGAGTGACGGAGCCACTTCAGTGGCGTTTGGGAGGATTTATTGTGCAACTTTAGCTGTAATGATGCCTACCTCTGCTTCGTTGAGGACATGTTGGAGGTTTTTAATAATGCAGTTGAAATATTGAAATATCTTTACACTTGCCCTAATTTGCCAGAGGATTTGCAACTGCTGTGATTTGTTCTACACTGCACATTTTTTAACATGTGAAATTGGATTTTTGAGATGTTGAATAAAGATTTTAGATTTTTTTTTAATGTAAATTTCTTGGAAAATATAGGTCATGAAGTAAACATTTCTGAAATAAACGACTGAATTCACATTGCAGATTTAAACACATTTAACCTAATAAGACCAGGTTAAAACAGCAATTGCAGGTATTTTGAAGCATGGTTATTTCAACACAATCGCAATCGCTGAATGGACCGGATCATTGCAGATGTCATCCTATCGGCTGCTGGTATTGAACTTGGAGAAGAAGCTGTCATCAAAGTCGCCAAAGCATTCCTTCTCCAGGGCTTTTTTCCTGATGATGGAAAGGAATGAATAGGGGAGAGATCATTTATTTATCACCTTGTTTGCATAAATGAATGATGAGTTGACTCATAGTTTCCAGCTATTCTACAGAAGACATCTAATTTGTGCCAGTGGATAAAGCTTTCAGAAGGGGATTTGAGCTCTGGCTTCAGATATTGATCTTGGGACTAGGTGGTTCATTGTAAACTAGTGGGATAGTGAGCCACTGACTGCTGCCTCTGTGCCTTGGCCAGCTGAGCGTTGGTCTGGTCCAGCTCTTGTCTCTGCATCCTGTGAGTCCGGCTCTGCTGTCTCTCCAGCAGCACAGCCGAGCGCGCCAAGTCCACATGAAGCTGCTCCTCCTGCTGCTCCTTCTGTTGCTTCTCCCATCGAGTCCTCTGCACAAACACACACACGTTGTACAACAAAATATTAACATCCACCATGTCCATGATACATTTGCCTTTAGGATTATTTCAAGATATTTGTTCACTTTTGTTCAAAACAGCTCAGACATTGCCAACTTCCATTGCAGTAGCAATTTATGCTTATTTTTTAAACATACGAAGAAGAGTGGAGACAAACAGCAGCTATCTTATTCTATCTGTCAAATAGCTGGTAATCCATCTATTGCTATAATCAGGGAATTAAACTATACACACACATATTGCATCTTTACACATAAAATTGGGCTGAAACGTGAACACTGAACACTTGGAACGTGAACTTAATTTTCATAAACGATGAAGGCCATCATGTTGGACGTTGTTACTGTTGTCAAGTCGGAGCTCTGAAATAGTAGCCGAATTTGTGTTTCCTGGATGTGTGTGTGTGTGTGTGTGTGTGTGTGTGTGTGTGTGTGTGTGTGTGTGTGTGTGTGTGTGTGCGTGTGCGTGTGCGTGTGTAAGGACTTGTTTCAACAAGTATTGTTGTTCCTTCATAAGAGGTGCTAGGTGCACATGACTTGCACACGGACCCTCTTCTCCTCTGCTTGGTGCAGGTTGAAGTGGATCCTCTGCCTGAAGGCCTGCAGAGCTGTGTTCTGAGAGGCCTCCAGCTCCCGGTCAGCCTGGAGGAGCATCAGGACGTCGGCTTGGTGTTTGTCTTCCTCAGTCTTCTCCCTGGCCCGGCGATGCGTCTCTCTGTTCTCTGCTGCCTGGGCACGTCACAACACCCATCGTTAACATCCAGGGACGTACAGGGATATACAAAAACACTGAATAGAATAATGAGAAACATGGTCCAAACATTATTTTCTCCTAGATATTTGGTCATGTACATCTTCAGGTGTTTGTGTGAGACTCACCTTGGCCAGATTGAAGTCTTTATCAGCATGAGCTAGTGCCTTCCTGGTTGCTTGCTCAACCTCCTGAAGCTGAAGAGCTTTTCTGTCCACGCTTATTCTGCTCTGATTATAAAGTTCATCTGGGGGCATGCAGGCATACAAGCAGCACATCAATTAAGAAGAGGAGAAATCGAACCTTACCTGATGACCAAGAGAGGGCAGAATGACGACTGTTCTTTCAGCAGTACAGCAGTACCTGCTCGCTTCTGCTGGTGTCTGGCTGCTTGTAGCTCCTGCTGCTGCTGCTGAGACCAGTCTCTGAGCTGCTCCTTCTGCCTCTGCAGCCGCTCCCCGCTCCCCGGGTCCTCTCCCAACAGACCCGGGAGCGTCTTCTGAAGCCCCGCAGTGCCCGGCGCCGCCATGGGCTCAGGGTGGCTCAGGTCCTGCTCCCGGCGGCGCTGGGGCTGCTGGTAGCAGAGTCGGTAGTCGTCCAGGGCCTGCTCCAGAAGCCTCTCCTCCTTCCGCTGACGGCCTTCCAGGATGCAAGCGGCTTTATCGTTTTGCAACATGGCTGTAGCTGTGATTGCACACACACACACACACACACACACACACACACACACACACACACACACACACACACACACACACACACACACACACACACACACACGCACACACACACACACACAAAACAACTTTATGCAAATGATCAGCAACATTGACATATCAGGAACACATCAGCGGGAGCAATCTTGGTTATTTATGAAAATGCCTTAACGTTGCTCCCGTAGGGCGCTCATTAAAACAGTCGTCGTATCTAACCCTCATCACATTAGATAAGTGGTTGTGGTGGCCTGACCAGGGATAGGCCTGCTGGGAATCTGGTTGAACGGCAGGCTCAATTATTAAATAATTATTTTACAAATCCTGTCTCTGATTGGATGAGTGCCGTTAAGATAAGGCTTGGATAGATATAGGCAGCATAACCTTTTAGTTAGTTTTATATAACACAACTATCGATTTGCATGTGTTATGTTTAGACAACGTAACTATATGGATAGGATTAGGGTCATTGTCAGTCTCTAAGCCAACCTAAAGGGGAGAGCAGGGCGGGTCATGCCTTTGCCATAGTATGATTATTCGTAATTGAACGAACGGGGGCTGGAGGGCAGAAATATGAGCAATTAGAGCAAATAAAACATAGCTCTCAATATTCTGGTTCTCAGGCTAGTGATTCACTGTTCTTCAAGCTTAAAAAACACTGTAGAAATAATTGATCAATATTGGACCATGATGGATCTGAACGTCGCTCTTTCAAGGAATGAACCGTGTCGCCATACGTCCTCCTCAAAAGTTGGATGAGAGATCCAAAGGCAAATGTTGAAACGCCTAGGCTACATCATTAGTTACCACAGTGAGTCTCTCTAATGTTAAATTAATCAACGCAGATCTTATTTGGATGACAAACTGATATGACAAGTTAATAAGGGTGAGTATGTATTTACCAAATGCGTGCGATGAATCTTTTGCAGATTCCCTTTTTTTCTCATTTTCTTTCACCTGGTGCTGAAATCCAATTTGATCAACCTGTAACGTTAAAGCAAACATGAAAGTAGTAATGCCAGCAGTAATACACCTGAAACCTACATGTCCAATGTTTAATTTGTCCTTGAGAAAGCTAAATTTTTGCTAATTCAAAGTGGCGACGCCTACCCCAAGAGTTCTAACTTTAGAGTTAAAGATCCTCTCTTGTCGGTGCAGCTCTCGGTTCTGGTGCGTTGCGAGGTGTGCTGCGGCCAGGCGGTCGGAGAGCAGTTCAATGTTCATCTTGAGGTCCTTTCGCCATTAAACCCTGGGCCTCAGAACCAACACACGGCGCACAGCGCAAACACGGGTTGCTAGGAGACAATTCCCGTGAATCTTTGGATTCTTTTGGCCTCGTCAAACATCCACAAGACAGCCATCCCTGTCTCCACTAGTCGGTGGCTAAATGTTACTCCATCTTGGTTATAAAGAAGGCTTTATCATTTAGAGGACTTGTTGTTTTCTTTTGAGTTAAAGGTGTGGTGTTTAGAATTAAGAAGTGGCGTCCAGCGGAATGGACAGGGCAAAAATGGGACGTAATATTCATAAGCATTCATTTAAGTATTGTTGGGAAAATGTGGTCTGGCCGTTGGCTGGATCGGAGGAACTGAGACGGAGAAGGGATGGACTATGTCGGTATACAAATCCTCGACTTTATTCAGTGAAAAAGTTATAATGGTAACAGGTTATAGCCTACTAATGATGAGCAGCAGTCTAAGAGGTAGGTTCGGTCTAAATACCTTAGCGCGCGCTGAGGGACTCGTAGCTTCGCCTTGGAGCAAGGTTCTACTTCAAGTGCCCAAATATGAGAAAAGGCGATAGTTTAAACTGAGTTTTTGCGCGTGAATGCGCGTTCCCGACGAACCTGTTTTGCGTCATAAAAGGGGGTGAAATGCGTCACTTGAGGCTATGCTGAGTGTGGGGACTTTAACTTTTGTTAACCCTAAAACTTATGGTGGGCTGACTGTTGTAAACTAATTTACTGTTGTGGGAACCTGTGAATCTGGCTTTCCCTTGGGAGAAGAGAGCTGGTTCTTCCTGTGTTCGTAAATCTTTATGGTGGCAATGTTTTTTCATGACCTGGGGCCCTGTGTGGTGCTGGTTAGTTAGAGCCTAGTTAGAGGGGCCTGGTTAGAGTAGCCTATAAGGCCTATTAGAGTGTAAGTAGAATGTAAGGGGCTTAATTTGAATGTAAGGAGCTTAATTAGAATGTAAGGGGCTTAATTAGAATGTAAGGAGCTTAATTAGAATGTAAGGACCATCATATCCCGTCAGTAGGCCTATTATTTAATTAATTAAAAGTTTTAATCAGTATATAATCCCATGAAAATAAGTATTGTTTTGTTTTTATGAATTTAAAATAAGCCCTTTAAAGCAACATAGCGAGTGGATCCTCTTCCTTAGCATGCCATTTTGCACCGCCATGTTTTTGGCAAGGAGTTGTAGGAAAGAGGTGGTGTTGTATCCTCATGGCTACAACCCATTTATGAGATATAATAAGCAATGTGTACATGAATTGTGCCACACTGTGGGTTTTATACTACTATGTAAGAGGATTTAGAGGATTTACAATACAGGACCATAGTTTTTGGAAAGGGGGGCTGGTTGCAAATGCAACCTTACCGCTTGTGGCTGCTAAACCTCACACTTGACCGTTCAGATGATAGACATGACCCTTCGCTAAGCCCCGCCCCCCTTAGTTACTGTTGCTATGTCTGTCAAGCTTTCGCTCCTAGCAAAAGAAATATGGCGTTTTCAATGATACCATCAACACAATTTCCAAAGGAAATCACCACACATTTTTGGAAAAACGGTTCTGATATATCAGAGAGAAGCCGACAGAAGGGTCTGCACTGCAGTATGCGTTTGAGGGATATATCCACAATATCGTCTGCTGGCGGAAGATATACACCGGTTGTATTTGTTTACAGCGCGCCAGGATATTGTTCCCATATAGTGGGATTGATTTATACCCTGGAGCTCATAAACAGACAGCAAGAAAGCCCAACGAAGTCCTGCACAAGTGTGCCACAACAATGGCATAAACCGAGGAGTAATAAAATCAAAGCTGTGCCCATATCATCCGTAGTGGTCGCAAAAGCCAGACGTGACCGCAAATGGAGACCTATTGATTGCCACTACACAGGGAGCAGGTAAACTTACATGTATTAAGGATATTGATGGGCAAAACAATCCAATGAGCATGACACATGATAGAAACACACCACACAAGGCACGCACATCACACCGTTAACCCTTATCTGAGCCAACACATGAGAAACCGACCACCCTCCAGGTCAAGGCCCGAACCAGGGGCAGGAGGACACGAGTGAGCACATACAACCCGTAGAGCACGACACATGATAAGAAACACACCACCTGAAACATATACATCACACCACTAGGCCTCAACCGACCACCCTCCAGGTCGAGGCCCGAACAGAGGCAGGAGGACACGAGTAAACACACCACATACCACACCACACATACAACAAGCCGTTAATCTTTGTCTAAACCCACGCAGGAGTAACTGGCCATCTTCCAGATTCAGGCCCGAACCGAAGGCCAGTCAGAACTCAGACAATGCACCACACATTTGCGAACCACTGGTGCCAGTCTACTGATAACATAGCACCCCCCAAGATACTCCTTGAGAACCCCTCGCACCTGGTCAGAAGGAACACTGAGCACTCATAAATTGTATCGGTAACCAGAGACACACACAAACACCTACCTTAAGCACACACACCTCGTTAGGAGGAGAAACACAGCATAAGACTATACCACACAGATCATCTCACACTCTTCTGAAGCAGAACTTCCAAGGAGGCGAAGCTCCAGACGACCTCAGCGCTGATAGGGACTTAGAAATATTCGGTCTCTCACGCTTTATGTAGCCTACCTGTATCACTTTTACCATTTTACTTAATAAATCCGAGGCCCTCGTGCTGATAGAATTTATCATCTCTCCGTCTCATTTTCTCTGGTCAAGTAGCTAGACAGACTGATTTTTCCCAACAATATTATTTAGGTTTGATTGGTTGTGAGTCTCACTTTTTTGTTACTATGATAATACAGATGATGGCGCTCTTATAACATACGTTTCTTTTATTAATCTTTCCGTGATTCAGCTGTTGATGTGGTCTTCCACACTGCTTTATCCACGTGTTGCACTTCTCTTCTTGGGTCTTGGGCTTGGGGAAGGGGAAAAATTGGACACCACCTTCGACACTGAGAGTATCGGGTGTCGGATTTACAAGTCCCGTATGCGCACCGCTTCGGCATATTAGCATAGAAAGCTTGACAGACCTCTCGGTTGCTACACACGGTTGCTAACGTAGGATTGGTCAGTGGCTGTTTAGGGGAGGGGCTTAGCGAAGGGTCACCTCAATATCGCAAACAAACACTGGGGGAAATGCTGCCTCGTGATTTAATGATTTGTGAAGGGAATAGAAGGGAATGGCATTGGTTCGCGGGAGTTATTGAGCTCCAATGCTCAGTATAAAATATATAAAAATTAATATAAAAATTACATGTGTTCAAATGCAATAAAAACAGGTGAGAGTCATAGAGGAGGCTTAGATCTTCTGTTCTGTGTTGATTTTGAGCAAATAGGTCACATGACCCGGGAGTTATTGAGCTCTATATTTACAGTATAAAATATATATTAAAATTAATATAAAATATTACATGTGTTCAAATGCAATAAAAACAGGTGAGAGCCTCCTCTTTGACTCTCAATAGCTCAATAACTCCCGCGAACCAATGCCATTCCCTTCTATTCCCTTCACAAATCATTAAATCACGAGGCAGCATTTCCCCCAGTGTTTGTTTGCGATATTGAGGCGAATTGCTTCACTTTTCCAACAGCGGAGCGGCTCAAGCGCGCTCCCGCGAGGGGGTGCTTTTCACGGCAAGGGTGCATACGACGGCACAACACCGGCTCTCCCTCCCATGAACGAAGTGCAGCTAATTTTTCAAAAAGGTATTATTATATTCGAATTTAGCGAAAAGTAAATAAACCACGGCACGGCTTTAACGTGAATATTACTTAATATATTAAGCATATTAACAGTCACACTTACTTCCACGGTTCATCTTTGGTTTCTGATTTAGCGGTGTAAAAAAAATAAAAAAAATTAATCACTTCCGTCGCGTCTGGGTTGTGGTCACGCCAGGGTGTTGTTCTCCGGGGCTGCAGCTGGACTCTACTCGACAGTTTTGCACTACTACGGCGGACAACAAATCAATAGCAATGTCTTCATCAACGGCCCCTAAATTTCCCATTCACCGGATACCAACAACTAACACCGCTAAGACAGCGAAAAAAAGAGGAAAGACACTTGTTGAAAGGACAGCTACTAAAAGGGAGGCGGAGAGAGCTCGAAATAAAACCAGAGTAAACATTGGCATGGCTTATGAGCGATGGGTAGAGTTGCGTTCCCTGAGGAACTTGAAATCGGACGCTGAGATGGCTGCATTTCTTATAGACAGGTAAGGAACAGTGTTATCTCTCCATGGTATATTGTGATGATGAATATGTAAAGTGTCGGCTGGGATGGTTTTTTACTAGACAAAGCCACGATAACCGTTACATTACGGTTCTGTAGGATGTCTTGCATCTGCCCATGGTTCTTTTCCCGGTCCGTATATGTTAGTTATGGTGACACTAACCCTGCTGTCAGAATAACGCAGGGCTTGTGCTCACACGTAGCATAGGCCTCAACTCAACTGTGGATAATGTCCCAGTCACGTTTGTGTAAAAGCTACTTTGACACGACTGCCAAGATAAGCACAGTGAGGGAAGTGTATCATATACTCCATGTATTGTTATAACGTTGTTGCAAGATAGCAGCAGCCTGTTTCGCGATCACTTTGAAGTGACGGTTTCCTTTTGTGTAATCTGGCTTTCTGTGTCATTTTAACAAATATAGTTGTTTTTTTAATCCCGATAACGTTTTTCCTTATTGTCCAATCACTGTTGTGCTTGACCTGTTTTGGCAGTTATGAGAACCTCACATCCCCTACTTCATCCACACCATGCAAGCGCAGGAGAAACCTGCCTCTTCCCCCAGCATCAAGCATACATTCAGAGACCCTCTTAGACAGGTGATCAGTACCCCACCACCGTTTTCCATTAACATTTCCAAATTATGAAATTGTGTACATTTTTTTTCAGCTTACAGCTTTATAGAAGACAATATAGCCTAATAACTAATTTCAAAGATCTTTATTTTATAACACTATTTATTCTCCAGAGCTGATGACTTCTTGGATGCTCAAGATGTAGAGGACACCAATCCTGCCACTACATTTCAAAGTATGGATACAAGGTAAAAAAAGAACAGTGGAAAACTAATGAACAGTAATACCTCTCCATTTATTGACTTCTCAAGTACTCTAATATGTTTATGTTGTATTTTATTGTTTTTGTATTTTTAGTATTTCTTCACAGGTAACTGACATCGAAGTCATAACTGAAAAATGATTTAATGACATCCGGAACTCTACGTAAGTGCGTCCTTGGCTCTAGTGTTCCCTTGTATGTTCCATCAAATCCCTGTATTATCGATGCAATACACTTTTTTAACTTAGCCCTCTAAAAAATCTCCCTCATAGAATTGGCTGGGCCGATAACACCTGGGAAGATGACAGTAGAGAAGTTGACAGCTGGCACCCTGGAAGGGAGATGGGTGACGATGGGTCATCTTCAGAGGAGGTTTCCTGAGTTTCAGGTGAGTAAACATGTTTTCATAAGAAGGTTATTGTAAGTTGCCAAGCCCTGCAATACGGGCATTTAACATACACTGCTCAGGCTAAGGACTTTGCTGAGATGCTTGCTGTACACTGTCTTACACTGGGCACATAATGTTGTAAACACTATTCATGGTAATGGCTCTAACAAGCATATCTATAACGCTGTAATCATGGCTACTTTCAAATGAGCACTAAAGTTCAATTATATGTGGGGTCATAGCTTACTTACATACAATAAAAGAAACATCCATTTCTTTTATTCTGTAAGGTCAACCGCTGAGCTGGAATCCTTCCACAATCATATACTGATGTATGCCAGCAAGCGATTCAGCTTTAGCCCCCCTGTTTACAAAGCACGCACCCTCTTAGCAGCGTTGGACTACAACCATCATGTTCACAGACCGGTGAAGAGGAAGGCTGATGGCTCAATAGAGTACCTTTTCAATAATTTTCATATATATATATTTCATATTTACAATATTCTAAGCTGCATGACCGATGTGGATACATTGAGACATTATTTCATCCTGTGTCAGGTACTGCAAGTTCTACGATAAAAAGTCAATACAAGTCTATACACAGTGAAGGTGGAGAAGGTCTACGGATACATCGCAGACCTGCAGAGTGCTATCCTAGAAACTGGCTGACATCAGACAAGGGTTGGCTAAAGACCAGCAAAAAAAAGCCTAATGACCCATGGCAATATGGGGTTCTTGCAAGCATCCCACCTCCCACCACCCAGGACCTGTTGCAAACCCAGTTCCACTGAGGAGTAGGCCCAGGTATGGAATGAAGCCTGTTTGACATATTATCTACACATGATACAGTACATATCCGAAGTAAAGGGAAATTAAACACTTATGAAAAGTAATTACTTTATTCTTTCAACAGGGCAAGGAATGCAGTAAGAGACCACAGACGAGGTCCCATACTCACTAAACTGGAGCTGACTTTCAGCTGCTGGTGGCTGTTTGGAACAGTATTACGCTGCTCACTTTTTTTATTTTTCATATTTGTAAATATTAGATTTATTAGGTCTAAATGTCTTTCACAATTTTTAGTATTTAGACACTTGGTATCTACAAATATATATTAGGATTTTGTATATAATTTTTTATGATCAATTTGTTTATAATTGACATCTTTTCAATGCAGTTGGACGATTGTTCTGTTAAATAGGCATTTTATTATGTAGTGCTTTTATACTTATTTTAAACTTCCACTTGTGCTGCATGTAGTCATCGAAGGCCAGGGTGTTCCTGTGTGTGAGAGTTATTATCTAATTGTTTTATTATTTAATAAAAAAGCTTTTTACCGCATCTGCCCTCATCTTTTATCCAACATTACACCTGCTGAATGTGCATTGTTATTAAGATATGCTATAGTTATTTTGATGTCTGCTGTAACCGACAATGAAAAGATGGGTCATAAAAACAGGAAATGTGTGAATATATAAAGTGAACATGTCTTTTTAAACACTTTTTTTTAATGATGCTTAAAGTCTCCTTGTGTGGAAGCCAACATATTGTCCAAGTGGGTCTGGGTACTTGTCCCGTATCCTCCAGACACAACAACTAGGGATGACGACCCTGTGTCCCCGAGCCAGTGCTCCGTATTGCCAAACAACAAACTGCCTATAGGCGGCAAACCTAAATTGTTTGTTGTCCTCCCCTGGGTCTGGACGGTCAGCCACAGCACGGACATCATTCCAGATCCTCCTGGCCAGCCGCAGAACCCCACCCTGCATTATGTATGCGTCCATGTGAGGCAGCATGGAGACACAGGAGTCCAGGAGTTGTCCGCAGCATTTCCTCTCTATATCCGTAGGCATCTCCTTGCATTTGGTGCAAATGCACCAGGCTGGCTGGCTGCTGTGGGTTCTATTTCAGATATTGCGTCTAAGGCAGATGAGATATTTATGGTACAAACGACTCGCAATACTTGGGAACAATTATGGTCATATATATTCGTAAAGATAATACAAACAAAAACGCATCATAACATGCATCAACAAATAATAACAATAGACATACAATATTAATCTGAGGCCTCAGATGGGAGTTCGCCCTGCGTCTATCAGAAGGCTCGCAGGGAGAAGTCCACTTGTTGAGTGTTTAAAGTCATGAGTTCTTATTCACTTCTGGTTGGGTTCTGTAGGGGAGCCGCCCTCTCAATCCACCAAAAGTCTTTGTTTTAGATAGTAATCTTTTGATTGAAGTTCTCCAAGATGTCATAAATACAGGTTTGCGGCCTTGCCATGTGACCCCTTTATCACTTCCGTATCAAAGGGTCACAGCAGGGTTATATACGAGAACAGTTACATCCCACGAGAGGAGATGAAGGGGCAGACAACAGGAGGTTATCACCCGGAACATCAAAGATTCACACTATAGTTGACCCTCTGCAAACAACATGTGGATTTTCCATCACACAGATCACATACAGAATAGTAAACTAAAGTTAAGAATAAGAAGACGTAACTACATGTAGATTTTTCCATCACATGGGTCACTGGGACCAGGCTGTTATGGGTCAGATGTGGGATGAGGAGATGGACATGGCCAGGAGGTCAAAGGTGAGGGATGGTTCCCGTTCCAACCACAGCTCCAGCAGACGTTGGGAAGCTTCTAGGTTCAGGTTTCTGATTCGAACCTGGTCAGGAAATGTACAATTACTTATTACACATTTATACTGACAATTGGCTCCCCTGATTTTTTTTTGTTAAAGTATGACATCAAATAAACAAACCTGCTCATTTGTGATTCGTTGAATCCTGAGTGTTTCCACACGGGCCATGTCCTCTGGCCCGACCCTGTCAAGACCTCTCCGACCGCGGCCCTCGTCCCCTTCCTCTGCCCCTGCCTCTGCCCGTAGGCCGTCTGCCTCTAGCAGCAGGAAGTCCGCTGACCCTATGTATCCCACGTCCTGTGCTGCTAGGACCTGGGACATAATCGTCCCCAGAGCCAGCTGGGCTCTCTTCTTGTACACTCTTATAATGCAAAAAAAAAATAGCGTTATTGTAGTACAATTCATCACTTCAAAACATCGGTATAAAATAATGATGACTAGCTCTGTCAGCTTATGCAAATTACAGTTGCAATTAGTTTGCTATCTTGCTTGGATGATACAACTACTTTTCTTAGGACTTTCTTAGGTCTAGTTATCAGCACTAATGTTTAATTTCCTCGGAATCGGACATGGTGTTTCGTCTTCCTATCAATGTAACTGAATTCACATGAACGCGCATAACTGACGTTTGGAGGGAGGAGCTACAGCAGGTAGAACGTAGCAGGGAGGGACCAGCGAGAACACAGCGGAATCTCAACGGCTGTTTTCTCTCCAAAATCACCCACCCTAGCTTTAATGCCCTTTTACTTTTATTGCCTTTGGAATAGTTCATTTTTCTTTTATTAGTAGGCTAAACCATGATCGTCAATGCGGTTGCATTCTGTTCTTGAGAAGTGAAATTTGTGCATTTTCCTATATTACAGAATTGATCGATGCAGCCTCAATATTTATTTAGAAAGGTTTGATAACATTTTGGATTTCCAATCTGTGGCCCGTACATACTTACCATGCCACAAGTTTTCTCTTTATTATTTCTAGACATCTACTGGTCTTTTTGTTCTTCAATTCTTTGCCCTGAAAAAGAGAGTGAGAAACAGCCATACATCGGGGTCCATTGTGTGTCATTATTGCACAATTCTGCCATCCAGCAAAATTATTTCACAACCAGAACACCCTGGTTTTATATGTACCTGGGAGAAGTACCAGTAAATTGCAATTCTTTTCTGAAGAGATTCGTGGCAGTCGTTCAGGTCAGGCCCGTTGTCCTTGTTGCCATCGTCCGTCAAACAGCGATTAGCATTGTACTTATGGGACTTGATCCCACCAATGTAAAGCTAACCAGTCTCTCGGAAATTTGTGTGCTGATGAGAAATTAAACCAAAGAACAACATTCAATTGAATCCCATACTTCATCCAACATATTAATAGTATGTCCTTTGACATACAGTTGACTGCAGTATCAAGGCTTGATACTGCAGTTTTCAGTAGGCCTAAGTATATAGCCTACCTTGGCCAAAGGATAAAATACAAAAAAACACTAAGCCTAATAAAAATACTGCACAAGAGAAATACCTTCTGATATGTCATCATAAACAGATCTAATCTAAAACCCCAGGCTGAGGTCACCATGGCTTGGCCCTGGGACCCCCCCCCCCCCCTTCCTGTGGAGATCCCATCTGCGTTCTGACCCTAGACTCTCTGGCACCGTGACAAGCCCGGAAACAGAATCCAGAGGTGTTTCAAATGTTTTCTAGCATTAGATATTTAGGCCTAATGATAATCATGGTTTACCATAGAATAAAATCATTAATTTCTTCCACACTACATTTCCAGGAAGCTAAGCGACTGGCACGAATAAGAGACAGTACTTACTCTGTGACCCATCGTCAAAACGATCGATCGTTTCTCCAGCTATACTGTCATCCAAGTACAGTATTGTTGCGTCGGAAAATAGTTATGTTTGGCTGGAAGGTCCCGTGATTTGACTCATGACCGTAAATGGCCACTGGTGGTTATGGGTAATGAAGTTCAGAGCGGCCTGATCAACAAGCCACAGTGCCCATCGCTAGACAAAATTATAGAAAATGTGTGGTGTGTGTGTGTGTGTGTGTGTGTGTGTGTGTGTGTGTGTGTGTGTGTGTGTGTGTGTGTGTGTGTGTGTGTGCGTGTGGCACTAGGCACGTGCATGCACACATTAGTGTGGATGGGTGAGGGTATCGCTTGTTTGTGGGAGAGAGAGAGAGAGAGAGAGAGAGAGAGAGAGAGAGAGAGAGAGAGAGAGAGAGAGAGAGAGAGAGAGAGAGAGAAGAGAGAGAGACGAGAGAGAGAGAGAGAGAGAGAGAGAGAGAGAGAGAGAGAGAGAGAGAGAGAGAGAGAGAGAGAGAGAGAGAGAGGGGTGAGTGAGTGTGCGTCTGGTGAACAGGGAGGATGGTACCAAGAGAGCAGAGGAAAGGCAGAGATTTGGACGGCTGTGAACTGGAGTAAGACACTTCATTTAATCTGCTGAAATGGTCATACTCACTAAAAACCTTGTTGTTTTTTTTACTTGTTTTTTGACCCAACAATTGACATTGAGAGTTATGTGAAAAGAATCTTGATGGGGTTATGTTTCAACGTATAACCTCAAAAATCTAAATGCTAAGGATTTGTATGACATGTACCAGAAATATTTTTGATTTCTAAATAGCTATCCTGGGATATATGTGCTCATCTGGTGACATAGCTATCTGCTGTTCCAATGAAATGAATCAATGGACAAACGATGGTAAGAATGTCTTGTAAGGAAATTTGAGGTATGTCCAAGAACAATGCAGGTGTTTGTGACATGATCTTGTCAAACCACTGGCATAAAGTTGTATAGCATGGATTCGGGGATTCATACAAATGACAACTCAACCATTAATTTGATTTCAGCAGGCCTATCGTTTTTAACTTAGTCTAAATAGTGAAATCAGTGTTAGTTTTGTTTTGAATAAAATCTGGGTTATCATTCTCCCCGGTGCGGCATGATGTCCCAGTAGACCTACTGAAGTCTCATCACCATCCCCTGTTATTATAATGCAAAAGACGCAGCTTACATGTCATCTTACAACCACTCTCAAAGAACTCTGCAAGTGTCCATATCCTGACCACAGGTTTTGATATTTCCAGATGTGCTGTGAGACACCAGAACCAGTCTAGATTTCCAGCTTGGTTTGAAAAGTATCTGGAATCAAACGCTCATCCGAGAAATTCCGTGAAAGAGTTCCCTGTTCTCTCTTCACCATGGGCAATGCAATATCCGTCGCCATGGGAACAGGTGACGGCCCCCTGCACGAGTCCACGCAGCCCTCAGAAGACCCTCAGGAGCTCCAGGACCTACGCGGAAACAGGACCCCACGCAACATGTCTCTATCTCGGGTTCACACGGACGAGGCCGAGCCCTTGCTCCCCGGGAGGGTCCGCGGTGCGAGGTGCCTCCACAAAGCTGGGGGCCCACGGGAAGATCCACAGAGTCGGGAGGCCGTGCCGGCCAGGCCCACCGAGACGATGCTCGCCCTGGTGCTGCAGATCTTGGTGCCCTTCCTGCTGGCTGGGCTTGGCACCGTCTCGGCCGGTGTGCTGCTTGATCTGGTTCAGGTGAGAACATTGAGAAGATGAAGGGGGAGCAAGGCTAGAGCACACATGACCGTATGTTGTGTTCATCTGAGAGTCAGCCTGTATGTTAAGTCTGGGTTTTATTTAATGAAATTCATCTACTTAATATTGTCACTGTTTACCATTCAGAAATATATACAGCTTGTAAAAGTAAATATGTATTATTTATTTATGTGTGTGTGTGTGTGTGTGTGTGTGTGTGTGTGTGTGTGTGTGTGTGTGTGTGTGTGTGTGTGTGTGTGTGTGTGTGTGTGTGTGTGTGTGTGTGTGTGTGTGTGTGTGTGTGTGTGTGTGTGCGAGCGTGTGTGTGTGTGCGGCGTGCGCGCGTGTCTGTGTGTGTGTGTCTTAAAGCACTGGGAAGTGTTTCAGGAGGTCACAGAGATCTTCATACTGGTCCCTTCAGCATTGGGCCTTAAGGGAAACCTGGAAATGACCCTTGCTTCCAGGCTTTCAACTGCTGTGAGCACTTGCAAATGTTAACACATCAACATCTTGTATTGTTTATTGTCATGAGATGTCCCTATATATTGTTCATATATATTTTTATAGATGTTCATATATATTTTTGATATCATTGTGAAAATCCTCTTCCAGGATCTTCAGAATGGCAGAGAAGTTCAGTATCCAATGTTAACGTTTCAGCCTCTGACACAGTCCCCATTCATAAGAATGCGACCCACTGCTAAAAATAGTATATATCTTTTTTGAGAAAGAATACCAACTGTCATTATATTTAAAAACCCACCTCAGGCTTAGCATGCAGTGCCCGTATAGTACTATAGACTACTAGACTATCGTCTCCTCTGTAATAAATGGATCGAAAGGGCATCCCCTGAAGGCCCGGGAATGTTTTCAACCGTAGCTGATTGGCATCATGTGAATGAGATACTTGAGGGTTGAGTATAAATACCCCAATCTATTTCGGCATCTTTGCAGCTTGCACCGTCAAGTATTGACTTGTGATAGTCAATATCTAACCCATTATCAAGTTGATCTATCAACTTCTAACAACTTCCAAAAAATATTGTCCATGGCTGAGTAAGGATTTGTTTATGGTGGGTATAACCAAACCCTTGAGTATTGTGAACCCACTGGTAATGTTAAGAACTAATAGCTAAAGCCAATATATAATCTGCTGTTGACAGGTGAATACTGGGAAAATGGAAACGGCAACAGAAAGGAGGAGTCTGATCATCGGGAATTTGTCTCTTAAACAGGTAGAGGATTTTTTGAAAGCTATGCATTGTTATGATTTGGTTAATTATAATTATCTACTTTTTTTATAATCAGTTAGTTAGATAAAAGCTGGTTCGATCCTCCGTGTCTGCTCCCCACTTGTTGTCATCCTTGAGGCAGATGCCTAACCTGTGTAACTTCTATCTTTCAGCCGAAAGTTGAAAGATAAAGACTTTATTATCACTCATGTAACCAAAAACATGAGTGGGTTGGCAAAGAACTCCTGTTCTCGAATCAAGCTTCATGTGTATATATATATATATATATGACACTTGCATATTCAGTTAGTGGGCAACTTATGTGGGGGACACAGGGGAGGTGCCTTATTCCAAGGCCCAATGCATGGGTTATTTAGATTTAAATTTGGTTGTCACACATGTGAGGTTTCCCTAACTGACCCTCTGTGTCCCGCCGTGAAAGCTGTAACAGAGCCCCTGTTCCAACGGGGTCAGAAGCCAGGGATCCAACTGATAAGGCACGCCTACATCCCCCTTTAGGACATCCTGAGGGGGTTCATCGATGCTAATACTATAGTTTATTGGGGGGCAGAGCTGTTCTGAGCATGCCTGATTCCCGCAACACCTCTTCCTAAATCACAAACTAAGATTTTGCTGTTGCTTCTGTACAAGTGATAATAAAGTCTTTATCTTTTAAACTTTGGCTTTCTCTACCTCCCTTATTTTTTGTTGTGTAAAGTGTTTATCCACAGCATCAACTTATCAATTGAACTGATGTAAAAAAATACACATTGTAATAAAGGGGTTCACGGCTAAAACATTGTATTAAAGTCTTGTCCAACAGAGTTTAATCTCTTTACTGTCACTCTTTTCCCAGTTGCAGGCCACTGTACTGGGTCTTCTGGCAGCTCTGATGGCGATTACTTTGGGATGGATGGCAGAGCGTCAGATGCCCTTTAACCATGCCATCCTCCTGTGTTCAGTCAGTCTGGCTACTGCCTTCATGGCCTCATTGCTACAAGGTAAGGTCCAAGCCTGTCCTCCCCCTGCTTACTTTGGTAATATCTTTTTGATAATGAACATTGTCGTGGCAATTTCTTTATGAGATTTTGTGTCTAGAACGAATTAGACTCCTAAATTCAAAGAAACACCTACTTATACCTATGTATTTGAGACACAGTATTCAAGCCAAGACTCTCTGGCAGGGTTAAACCTGATGATATTGTAACTGAGTTTTTCAACACAGTTTCAGGCCCTTAAGAGTAGTAAAAATCATATCCCCCTATGAGGTCTCCCGGACCATAGCTACTTCCGGTCTGTTTAGTGGGTGGGGGCCGGCTGTAGAATTATGTAGTATTAGTCACATGATATATCTGAAATATAGTAATGGTCTAAGAAATACTTCACCAATCACCATGTGGTCGTCGGATGGTTCACTGTTGCCAAAAAACTTAATGGTGTGAAGTGAGTTGGGCTTTTGGAGTGTCTCCATGGGGTATTTACAACCCCAGTTGTCACCCCCACCCCCCTGGGCCATCGGGCCCTAACCAATAGACCCAGGGGTCCCCTTACCTCTGTCACTAATGGTATGTTCACACCCCCCCCCACCTAGGCACACCCCTCTTTGTAAATGATCATATAAATGCCACTAAAAATAGTAGTGACTGATAAAAGATGCCTTAATTAATAGAATAGTTTTATAGTTTCACAATAGTTAGTCATCTGTGAGGTCTGTCTTTGTAAAATGTATGAATTTTTAAAACACGTTTCCCTCTGGACACTTGGGGAAATCACATTTACCACCAATGGATATAACCCGTATATATACGGATATATATGCTATATGTGTCACTAGGAACACATGAAACATGTAGGTTTTATATCCATAAACCCATGGCATAGAGATCGATACAGCACGTATAGTGATGCACAACCTTGTAAAAAATGATTGGACAGAGTGCAGTGTAGCCACAGGAATCAGAAATAAAAGGGTGTAATGTACACATACTTTTTAATGAAGAAGCAGTTCATATGACATCATAGTACACATATTGATTAAATTCATATTGATTGAATTCTTCATCTACACTTCTAAGGCATCATCATGGTGGCTCTGATCCTTGGCTCCAAGAAACTGGGTATAAACCCCTGACAATGTGGCCACGCCTTTGGCCGCCAGTTTTGGAGACCTCATCACCCTTGCCTTCCTCGCCTGCTTCAGTCGGTGGTTCTACGGATGCCTCGGTAACAAAAGTAGCATTATGCCCTTAAAATATTTTAATGAACCATGTAATTTAACGGATTCACTAAATTGAATTTAATCTCAAGCAATGACTCCATAATGAATACATGACATCTAATTACATTTCTTTATTTTCCATAAGGGATCATGAAAATACAAGATAAATATAATGTTTGTGCTGATTCATGTTTTCCTCGTCACAGAGCCCTACTCCTATGTGTTGGTCCTGGTGAATGTGGTCTTACTGTGTCTTATCCCGTTGTGGGTGGCCATCTCATCCAGACAGCCAGCTAGCTGTATCCTCCTTCGTAAAGGCTGGGAACCAATCATTACAGCCATGCTGATAAGCAGGTATTCACAACCATTCCAGATTACCATCTTCATCTGAGTTCAGTAAAATCAGTCACTCTGAATGAAAGTGTCAGCTAAATGAGAGAATAGCAGGCTGGTAGTAAATAGTCAAATTGAAGTTATCATAGCAGTTGGTATGAGTTAATACAACCCATTGGTTCGCCTCTTCCTTTCCAGTTTGGGAGGACTAATCCTCGACAAGACTGTAACAAATGCAAACTTGGCAGGAATTATCATTTTTGTTCCGGTTATAAATGGTGGGTTCTCTTCCATCCCTAAATCGCTTATATCAATACAAATTGCCCAAGAAAAGATGAATGGCTCATTTCTTTATTTTCTTTATTTCTTTACTTCTCCCATGGTTACGGCCTTCATGTAGGGATTGGAGGAAGTCTGGTCTCCATTCAGTGTAGTCGTATTGCTACTGCCCTGCACATGGGCAGCTCCCCTGGAGAGGTTCCGAGAGGGCCGTATGGGCCCCTGCAGACCCTGCCACATGCTCTTTGGATCAGGTAGGCTCTCAATGGGTCTACATTGTGGATAAAAACAACCACTGTGGCTCTTCCTCACTCTTTACCTTCCAATAATAAGAATCTAACAACGAGTATGGAAGAAATGAACCATTACTTTTTAAAAAATCAGCTCTGAATTCTTAGGAGAGACTCGACATGGCGCCTGAGCGTCTGGGGTCAAGGCGTACTGACGTCAACTTAAAGTTTAGACAAGCTGCAGATGTTGGCAATATATCTCAAATGAATGCAAGTTTTCATTCTGTGGGCGGGCATACCGTATGGGGAATAGCTTGGAGTTTGAGGATAAAAAGGCAGGGATCGCAATTGCATGCATCAAGCAGTGCTTTGCAAACTACTGGGCCTTGTTGTTGCTTGTTCAACAATAAAGTCTTACGTCATACTTGCTCTGGACTCCTCGATTCCTCATGCTCTCTAAATTAATTGAAGTGATACAATTCAGGTTATTTTCTACCACACGAGATGTACGATGAAGAGATTTTCTGTATTAATTAGATTTCTATTAATAATCCAGGGGTAAACCATCGATCGGCCCAAGTGCTATTCCTATTGGTCATCCCGGGTCAGCTGATCTTCTTATACACGATTCATCTGATGGAGGGCGCTCACACAGTGCCGACGCCGTTCTTCCTGTTCATCTTCCTGGCGGTCGCCCTCCTTCAAGTGAGTAGGGAAACAATTTTCCCAAGTGAGTAGGTCTTGCCTTCCTGGTCCGGGAAACTCCCGTTACTCACAATCAGGAAGTACCGGGAGCTGATTGTGAGTACAAGCTTTAAAAAAAGAAAAAGCGTCAATTTTTTTACATTATTCACTTGAAATTTTGAAAGGCCATACATTACTCGTTTATGAATATTAATTTCACAATAATAACAACAATAATTATTAAATATAGCTGCATGCAGCAATGTGGGTGTCAAGCATAATGGGATTGATAAGCTAATTCTGCCAAACGGACGTAATGGGCTCTATGCACAACTCCACTACTTCCTGGACTTAGTGCTGCTCCTTTATTTCCTGTCTTACATTATTGGATAAACTGATTAATCCAGGTGTGTCTGACCATTGTGACTACTCAGACACACCTGGATTAATCAGTTTGTCCAGTAATGTAAGAAAGGAAATAAAGGAGCAGCACTAAGTCCAGGAAGTAGTGGAGTTGTGCATAGAGCCCATCGGCTGGTTGGCTACTTGACGACCTTATCGGTAATCGGCCATAATGACTTCAGGTGGGATGAAGTACAGCATTATGCGAGTACACGTAAATGTAGACAAAATGGAAAAATGACCCTACCTAGTGGTAAGGGCGCATGACGACCGTCTCGTAATCGGTTATAACGACGGCTGGTGGAATGAACTACAGCATTATGCGAATACGCGGCAATGTTTACCAAATGGAAAAATGACCCTACCTAGAGGTAAGGGCGCATTATCGTCTGCCCGACACAGCAAATGACACAAATACATAGGGGTATTCGGAACAATATCCCTAACAGAGACACAATGTTAACAAGCATCCGTTCTTGAGGCGGTTCATGAAACATCTAATCCAGTAAGAATTGCAGTTTATATTGTAAGTGGGCGGAATGGTAAATAAAGTCCTTGTTGTTTGACGTCCCCCTGAGGTCAAAGGTCACCAAATTGTTTGGGTGTCCCCAGAATGATGTCAAAGCCTATGTAGCAAGTTTGGCCTGCAGCTTGGCGGAAAATCCATCATGGCGCAAAACAACGACATAGGGTGTGTTGAACTCGGCCCAAGAAATCCAATGATATCTTGTTTGTGAATATTGGATGAATGAGTCGAAAGTTATAAAAATTAATGCATGTCGAACTTTGACCTGTTGGTGACGCTAGAGCTGTTGGGCTAGCAACCTCAAATTTGCTTCATGGGCTATGGGACGGTGTGCCAAATTTCACAACTTTTCACCAAGGCTTTCTATGGGCTGCCATAGACTCCCATTGAGGTAAAATAATAATAAGAAACAGTACGAAAACAATAGGTTGTCTTCGCAACTTTGTTGCTTGACACCCAACAATAGGTTGTCTCGCAACTTTGTTGCTTGACACCCAATAAATAAAGGTTACCACTATCACTCCCTCACCCCAATCTGTAAGAATTGATTTGGTCGCTTAACTTGATAAATAGGAGCCTGCGATTATGACAAATGTTTGGGGATAGCATACTAACCAGGTTCAAGGCAACTACTTTTCCAGGCAACGTCTTGGCAAATGAATGACATAACTTTGCAGAACGTCTTTTGGAGTCACTGCGTTCTTATGTGGCATCGCAGAGGGATCAGTGTGAGAAGTAAGAAAATGCCTCCACATTTTGTCAATACGGGCCTGCTCACAATCCATCGACGTCCAACTGTCTTCCATTGTATGTAATCCTTCCTCCTCCTCCTCCTCCTCCTCCTCCTCCCCCTAACACCCCCAGGTGTATTTCTTGCTGTGTGTGGCCGACTGGTTGGTGCCCTGGCTCTGGCAGCGGGGGAAGGACCCTGACAGCTTCTCCATCCCCTACCTCACTGCCCTGGGAGACCTGCTGGGTACTGCTCTGCTGTCCCTGGCCTTCCTGCTGTTCTGGTGGACCGGGGAGCCTATCAGCACCTCATTTGAATGGTTCGGACGGACCTGACTGTCCTTTTGGGTCCTTTTGGGCATAAACATCATTCTTATTGTACATATTGCTTGGCAACGAGGTGCTACTGCTGTTTGAGCGACTCGTGATTGAAAGGCTACTTTATAATATATTTAATTAACTTTTTCACATTTTTGTCCAGTTTAAAATGTTACGATATTCTTATGAATTATGGACATTGTCAAATCTGCGTTGATGAAATTTAAAAGACATTCTGCAACAAGTTATGGAAGTGTATTCTCTGCTGGGGTCACCGCGTATCCAAATCCACCGAGATGCACTTAAACCAGAGCTGACCTTCTGAAGCTTCAACACGCTTGCCAGACAGTTGACTTATCACTCGAACAACTGGATTTCATACCAAAAACTTTAATAAAGAAGACAATGCAGAGGAAAAGAGAATCCAGAGGAGGAATTAGGAACAGGATTAGGAGACAAGGAAGTAAGCTACCGTTACCTGCTTTCAATGTGTAAAAATGTGCGATCACTGCGTAATAAAATGGATGAGTTTGCTGCACTGTGTCAAAAGCTCCGTCCTGGGTCGTCAGATTATAATCTAATTTTACTGCTGCCTAAGTATAGACAAACATTTAAAGCACACAAAATCTCGACCAAAACCATCCAGGTCTGGAATAATGATTCTCTAGAAAGTGACGTGTGTCCATAAGGGACTCACTGTATTGATGCACCTAGCCGCTCCAGAATCACTCATGAAAAGGACACAAAACCACGCTGTCAACAAATGTTACCTCACATATACTGTATATGCGTGATCTTATATATCTTATTATGTAGATATTTAAAAGCACTCAAGATATGTCTGTGTCAAATTCAAAATCCGATCAATGGTGAAGACCACATAGACGGGGGGAGACATGGGCTGCATGAGAGGGCTGCTGTGAGGAACACAAAGAACCTGTGTCTCTGTAGGCCCCATGGTATGACTGACATTTATTGGCTATGGCAGCAATGTGGCACGACACACACTAGGATCACACCCTTTCGCCGTGCCACATGCTGTCATAGTCAACTAGGTAAACCAAAAAAGAAAAACGTTCACAGACTCTAACTCTTACTCCCCCATCTAGGCACACCTCATATCCCCGTCTTAAGAACATCTCCTGTGAAAGACAGATTCAGGTTTAATATACAATTAGATACTGGTTTGGAGTCACTGGGTGTTGGGAAAAATGTGGTCTGGTTGTTGGCTGGATCGGAGGAACTGAGACGGAGAAGGGATGGACTATGTCGGCATAAAAGCCTCGGCTTTATTCAGTGAAAAAGAGTTATACTGGTAACAGGTTATACTAATGATGAGCAGCCTAAGAGGTAGGTTCGGTCTAAATACCTAAGCGCGTGCTGAGGGACTCGTAGCTTTGCCTTGGAGCAAGGTTCTACTTCGAGTGACGAAATATGAGAAAAGTTTAAACTGAGTTTGTGCGCGTGAATGCGCGTTCCCGACGAACATGTTTTGTGTCAAAAAAAGGGAGTGAAATACATGTCACCTGTGGCTATGCTGAGTGTGGGGACCTTATCTTCTGTTAACCCTAAATCTAGTGGTGGGCTGACTGTTGTTGCTTTTAGTTGGGGCCGGGGAGCGGGCTTATCTTTAAAAAACTAATTTACTGTTGTGGGAACCTGTGGATCTGGCTTTCCCCTTGGGAGAAGAGAGCTGGTTCTTTCTATGTTCCTAAATCTGCTTTATGGTGGCGTGGCTCTTCCATGACCTGGGGCCCTGTTGATTATGTGTGGTGCTGGTTAGTTAGAGCCTAGTTAGAGTGTAAGGGGCCTGGTTAGAGTATAAGGCCTATAAGGCTGGATTGCACCAACAAGGTTTAACTTTAAAACCAGATTAAATCATGGTTTAAGTTTCAATTCTGTTGCACCAAACTTTAAACATAGTTTAAAATTAAGACAGATTAGATTTAAACCTCCATTTAAACCTCAGTTTAATTTTTACTCTAAACTAAGTTTAAATTCAAACCCGTTGCACCAGAACTTTAAACTCCAGTTTAAACTGTGATCTAGGGTTAATTTTAAACCGACAGTGGAGGAGGTTTAATTTTTTCAATGGCTGCATTTTTGAGGTGGATAGAGCAAAATAATGAAGTTCCTCGAAGAAAATTGAGAGACAGGCTCAATCCTCTACGCTACTGGCTGCTCCCAGAGGGTGGATGGAGACCTGTTCGGTCTACACAACTCAATTGTTTGCCGTATTGTCAGCAGAGTGTCTCGGTCCATTGCATCTCTGAAGAACCAGTACATCCGATTCTCTCCAACAGTGGAAACAGCTGCTGGTTTCTACAGGCGAGCTGGATTTCCAGGGGTGCTGGGTGCTATTGATTGCACACATATCCCAATACAAAATCCTGGTGGTGTGAATGGAGAACTCTTCCGCAACCGCAAGGGATACTGCTCCATCAACGTTCAAGTGGTGTGTGATCAAAAATCTGAAATAACCAACATTGTAGCTCGTTGGCCAGGATCAACTCATGACAGCAGGATCTTTGATAACAGTCCAACTGTGTGCTGTCCTCGAGAACCAAGCCTTTGAGGGCCATCTCCTTGGGGATAATGGCTATCCATGCCGCTCATACCTAATGACTCCACTTCCTGAACCCTCAAACACCAAGCAGAGAGAAGGTACAACTCCCACACACATTGCAGCCAGAGGAGTGATCGAACGACTCTTTGGAGCATGGAAGAGAAGGTTCCCCTGCATTAAAGACGGACTCCGCACAAAGCTGGACACCACCTTAATCATCATCATCGCTGTTGCAGTTCTCTACAACTTTGGAAAGAGGCGTGGAGATGAGCTACACTTTGAAGCTGATGAGGACCTATGAGGACAGAGAGGATGACCAGGAGCACAATGCCAATCCAAGTGGGAATGCTGTGAGGCAAACTCTAATACAGAACCACTTCTTTGAATAATTGTATTAATAAATGTTTTTGTAACTGCTGATATTGTGGTGAAAAGTCTACTTCCACAGAATAATTGAATTATTGCCAACTATGTGTTGGTTGAACTAATGGTAGCTTGACCCGTCAACAAGTGTCTTTTCAAACTATGAAGCACAGAGAAGATAGGCTACACATTGAAGAAAAAGAAAAATATAAATTTTATTTGTTAAATATTGCAATGCAGATAGCTATACATTTTTTTTAAAATTCCCATTCATTTTACATTAGAGGTAGGCTACATGTCACCGTGGATATATTCTCATTTTATTATAAAAAGGTGGCATCTAGGGAGAAACTATCAGTAAGCATCTTCTTCTTCAGCAGCAACACTTCCTTCTGCCGATTTAACACTTCTCTCTGTAATGTGGCATTTTCTATTTCCATTTGAATCTTCTCCTTCTCGAATACTAAAATTTCCTGGTGTGTCACGTAGGGTCGCTTGTTTCTCCTGCAGCTGTCAGATGAGGAGGATGATGACAATAAAGAAGAGGAAGCAACACTGTCTCGCAGATGCTCCTCTTGCTGCACTGGCTGCAGTGTCAAAACGATCTCTATCAAAACATATGGTGAAAAAATAAATTAATTGGATAGGCCACATAATAACTGATTAGCCTTTTGACTGAGGTCCGTGAAGCGTGATTATATTACTTACCATCTTCCCCGTGTGAGTCTGAAGTGAGCTGGTCTAAGATGCCGTCGTCGTCATATGGATTATGTAATGGCTCCATCTGCTGCGGGATAAGGGAATTGATTTTCTCCGCCAGTGAATCGTCTTTCTTTGGCGGAGGACCTCCTCCTGTGAGGAACATCTCCCGTCTCACAGTCGCCGCATCTTTTTTGGCTTTTGTTTTTAAGTTTTTCCAGCAAGCTTTAAGCTGAGCGACGTCTCTTTTCTCTTTCACTCCGGTCGATCCGTTAAAACTGTCAGCCAGTTGCTGCCAAGCTGTTTCTTTCTTTTTCACCGTGCTGTTGTCCGTTTTCTTGTCTTCTATTGTTTGCCCATATTGCTCCATTAATTCGGTCAGCAAGTTTTTCTCAAAGGAGGCAAAGTTTGAGCCTCTCTGCCGAGCCATGTTAACGTAGCCGATCAAGTTAACAAGTACCCTAACGTTCGGCTAACGAAGTTGCTAGCTAGCAACAATGTAGGCTAACGTTTAATCGTAAAAGCACCCGTTGAAACAGGCTCCTGTGGTCAGAGCGCACTTCTGGTGGTGTAGCCTATAAATTTAATTGCATAATGAATTATTAATTTTAATTTAGATGTCCACAATTATCCATATTGATTTAAATCAGTTTAAACTGAGTTTTACTAAACTGAGATTAATTTTAAATTGTGCAACAGACCTCTGCTTAGTTTTAAACATGGATTAACTCATTTTAAACTGAGTTTTACTAATCTCTGATTAGTGCTAATCTTAGATTATATTAAACCTTGTTGGTGCAATCCAGCCTTTAAAGTAGGATGTAAGGGGCTTAATTAGAATGTAAGGGCCTTAGTTAGAATGTAAGGACCATCATATCCCTTCATGGGTCACATGAAATGGAAACTATTGAAAAAAGTATTTAGTATTTATCGATTTTGTATTGATATTTTTACGTGAAGTAATTTATTGACGGTCCCTAAGGCCCCGTTTACACGAGGACGCTTGCTGGTAAAAACGACAAAATATTTTATCGTAAGTGCCTTTCGTTTAGACGGTGACGGCGTTTTTGGGGCATGAAAACGCATAAATCTGAAAACGCCCTTCAGAGTGGAAAAGTTGAATACGCTCTACCGTAGCATTTCCGTCTACACTGCCAAGACGCAAAACTCTGCTCAGATCCGCTCACGTCGCGTACGCGTTTATGTCATATACATGTGGCAGTACAAGGAAATAAACAAACATGTCCGATTATTTCCATGCGTCAGACCGTGAAGCTGCTCTGACAGCTCTAATAAACTTACAGGAGTCTTTCCACGAAATGTACAGGATATGTACAGATAGCTACTAGTATTACTGAACAGAGAAGGATCTTTAATTATGTTTTGGTTTTCGCGGCGTAGGTAAGAGAAGAAGTAAGATTCTACGCATGCGCTCAGACATGGCGGTGTTGTGTGATAGTGTATCAACAGCACCATCTAGCCGCCTGGCATGCATACCCAATCGAATTCCACACACTTTTGCGTCACCGTATGCACGCAGATTTCTTCCCGAAAACGCTCGTCTAAACGCGGAATAAAAAGTGAAGACGCAACGGCACTTTTGCGTCTTCTGTTCAGACCGTCATCGTGTAAACGTAGCCTAAATCAGTTTCCAGCGATTCCCCGCGAGGCTCTGCGAGGTGCGCAAACCGTTCTCCTGCTGCTATTGGCGGGCAAATCTCCGTGAAGTCGCGGCTGGAACTGGACTGAATATCCGTCGAATATATCCAACCTAAAACTACCTCACCGCGGTATATAACCAAGCTTCATAAAAATTAATTTCTAAGCAGTAGGCCTACTACATATTTCTCAACGTAAACATCATGACCATAAGCTATGGCAAAGTTTTCACACCTTTCACACAGTCATACATAATTAACAACACATCAAAGAAACTTTATTGAGGGATAACAGTGAAAAAAACATCTGAGTCTTGGGTAAAGCTGGGCTATGCTTCATGTGAGGAGCAGGGCCCGATTGGAAGGAAGCCCATCCAGGATGAAGTTGAACCGGAGAAGGCAGCAGGCAGATGAAGATGGAGGTCTCTACTTCTTATTACCACAACAGGAACAGAACGCAGCTGTCACGTTAAAATTGTACCGGGGGCGAAAATTGTACCGGCCTACGTCATCGTTTGTTTACATCCTGACAACCTGCCCGGCAACAGACGCCGCGATGCAGAAAATATGTTTCCAAACGACGAAATAACATAATACCATAATATCATAATACAGATAGCGATCCGCTATCTGTATTATGATAGATAGCGATAACAATTGTTTTTACTTTATATTTGTATTGTATTTAATTGTTTAATCGAAACAATAAAAAAATTTGCCCGCGAATGTTCAAGAACCTTCCTACGTCATTTGACGCGTCATTTGACGCGATCGCCCGTTTTGCGGGCAAATTTTTTTATTGTTTCGATTAAACAATTAAATACAATACAAATATAAAGTAAAAAACAATTGTTATCGCTATCTATCATAATACAGATAGCGATCCGCTATCTGTATTATGTTATTTCGTCGTTTGGAAACATGTTTTCTGCATCGCGTCGTCTGTTGCCGGGCAGGTTGTCAGGATGTAAACAAAAGATAACGTAGGCCGGTGTAAATTTTCAGTCCCCCGTTCAAGCTACCCCCGGTAATGAAACTCAGGCTACACGGGGGGTATTTGAAATCGTTTCAAGTACGCCCCCTGTTTTCAAAGTACCCCCCTTTGTACATGACAAGCCCACTCCCCACAAACCGTTTAGCGCGGATGCATGCGTGAAGATGATCATGTCCGAAGATAAGTCTATGAAATAGATGTATACTGGTGTAACTGATATTACACCGAGGCTAAAGCAAAGTTGGAATATAATGCTGATTTCCGTAACGAATGTGGTATATATACGTATACGTGTATATGTGGATTTGTTTCGCGCTAGAGATCTGAATTACTACCTTCTAATTACAAGTGACAGAGCAATTACCGGACAGTTTAGGGCTTTGATAATATTTTGACATGTATGAAATTAGCCTCTATGGTGGGTGTGAGGATGTCCATTCGTTGTGTAGTCAAATTGTTTCCTTGTGGACGTGAAAAGACCTTTTTGTCGATATTTTAAAGCATAATCATTTTCTATATGTATTTTGTTAGTCGCGAAGCGCACATGTATACATAGGGGTAGTGAAATCGGAATTGAAACGTTCAAGCTACCGCGGTACTGAAATCGATTTCTCCACCCGGTAGCCTGAAAACGTTTTCAATACCGGGGGGTAGGATTTATGGGGGGTAGTTTGAAATCGGTACACCGGTACAATTTTCGCCCCCGGTACAATTTTAACGTGACACAGCCAATGAAATCAGCCAAGTCACTGAGAAGTCTGTCTGTGGCTACAACAATTTGGAAGATACAGTTCGTCTTGGCTTTCCATAATTCCGTACGGTTTAGCACTTTTACCGCGCCATTCTAGGGCCGGATTGTGGCCGTCTTGGCTTTCCATAGTGCGACTCATCTTTCTAAATGATAGGAGGAGTCAAGGTGGGGGAGGAGGAGGAGTCAAGGTGGGGAGGGGGGAGGAGGGACAAAACTTAAACGATTTCAAATGTCTAGTTTATTTAATTGTTTGTTTGTTACCGCAACGGACGCTGTCGCATGTAATGCGTCCCTCTGCAGCCCCAGCCCATTGAGGAGGACAAAGTCGAAGAGGAGTCTGGGAGTAACGGAATGAGAACGACTGGGATTGAAACAGATTGCACGCTTTTCCTCTAATTCCAGCGACCAAACCCGACGGTACAATGGCATGTAAGTGTACCATCTTTTGTGTTCGGCTGGGATGTTTTGTATTATGGTTTTTCCTATGTTGTAATCTCGCCGGAATGTGTGATTGAACATATTGTTCACTCGAGCGTGACACAAAGTTTTCCAGCTGCATAAGCGAATGTGAGAACAAGAATTCATTCGTTCAAGACGCAAAACACATGTGTTCTCTTTTACTGTCTCAGCAAAATAAGTCCGTCGCGGATTTAGTTCCGTCAGGCCCTTCCTCAAAAGGCTATTTACGTAATATAAACTAGGAATATTATTAATTATGGGTTCGCTTTGTATTTAGGCTTTTATGGCTTCGTTTACACATGCCTTATCGAGTATCATGTTGCATTTTATAGCCAAAAAATGTTGACACCCCTCTGTGCTCCGGAGGTGTAGGTCCGGACTGTTATATTATGCCAGGCTCATGCATTTAGCAGTAGGCCTACACAGTTCCCGTTATTTTAGACTCGTAACAATAACACTCTAAGTTAACGCAACACAAATAAGGTTATTCATCATCGTTAATGTGTTGGTTGAGTGTGGTTATTATTACGGAGCAGCTTTCTCGTGATGGTCATTTGAGATTGGATAACTTTTTGGAACCACTTTCTTTTCGGAATGTTAAGAGTAACCGTGTGTGTGTGTGTGTGTGTGTGTGTGTGTGTGTGTGTGTGTGTGTGTGTGTGTGTGTGTGTGTGTGTGTGTGTGTGTGTGTGTGTGTGTGTGTGTGTGTGTGTGTGTGTGTGTGTGTGTGTGTGTGTGTGTGTGCGCGCGCCGGTGAGAGACTTACTTGAAACCCTTGGCGACAGGGTTTTTCTGCACTTATTTGCATTCAAATAGCAAATGGGAGCAGGCTAGATGAGGATTATGTGCAGTATATAATGATTTTTATTTCAAACATACAGTAAATTACTCTCATAACATGAAGCCCATGGCGACATTTTAAACATGGACATCAGCTTGATGGCGAAATGTAACTATACTGAACCCTACATGCTTTCTTTTAGTTCATCGCATTGTCTTAATTTATCAACGTGGCCAAATGTACGGATCCATGATTCACTAAACTTATATAGGGAAACCTCAATCGTATAAAGGAAATTATTGAAATCTCCCAAACTGATATATTGTATACATAGGCCTAATATAAACAGGTTTATTACTATTATGTAAGTAGGGGAAATCAAACCAGAAGAATCTATGATTGTTCTACTTCATCAAGTCATAACAGAAAACAACCCTTTAATCAGCCTTCATCCTAGATTTCATCTAAAGGCTCGACAGATGAATTAGTAGGCTATGTGTATATTGTGAGTAAGAAGAATACATTTGAGTATAATTATCCAGACATTCTAGTCCCATGATTCTAGTTCTATTATTTATATTTTGTTAATCTTATTTGACGTGTGTGGGAAATCTAGGCTGTTATGGGTTTATTCACACGTGCCTTATCAAGCCTCTTGCATTTCAAGCCTTTGATCTGACTAGAGCTTGGAAAGATTTGTGTAGCATTTTTGTGTAGCAGTCCTCCCATTTTGGAGTGGGGACGAGAAGATTTCCATATAAACAATCCAGTGGCATTCATTATGCGTTTTTACACTGACAATTATGCCCTTATTATTCGATTTTTTTTTTCCCGGCACGGTCCTCGTGTTTACATAATATACCTTCACGATCACACCCCAATGTCCCCTCTCAAACCCTACACGTATTGGGGGTTTCATTTTCATTTAAAACGATTAGACGGCATCGCGGTACCAGGGGCGGGACTTTTGCCACCCCAGAGATAACCTTGTAGATCCCTAAGGATGTGAACCTCTCTATCTGGCTAACCTCATCCTGACCGGAAGAGAGGGGGAGGGCTAAATGATGGTGTGGTAGAAATGATTGATTATATTCTATGTTAAACCATGATTATTACTAGGCCTAAATATCTAATGGTAGAAAGCATCTGGAACGTCTCTGATTCAGGGCTTAGCACGGCGCCAGGGGGTCTGGGGTCAGAGCGCAAGTTGAAACCCCCTCCTTCCCTGAGGCCGGAGATCACGGGGTCAATGTGTGCTGACCTCAGGCCTGGGGTTTATGATTAGTGTTGCCGGCCACCTCATTAGGGGGATTATGACGTATTGTGGGAGGAAACCCCAAATGAGAGACTGCTGTGCACATGTGGATAAAGAGGAGACCTCGATCTGTTGACCGTCAATGCTTTGCAAACCATTCGGCTTTGTTGTTGCTTTTTTAACGATAAAGTCTTTTTTGTCATACTCAACCCGGACTCCTCAGTTACTTTTAATCTCTAGTTAGTTAAGAATTAGATCGTGGTTTTATTCCACCACAGTACCAGGGGCGGGACTTTTGCCACCCCAGAGATAACCTTGTAGATCCCTAAGGATGTGAACCTCTATCTGGCTAACCTCATCCCGACCGGAAGAGAGGGGGAGGGCTATATGATGGCCATAAAGAACACAGGTGCCCCCTTCATTCTCATTTAAATGATACTTGATTGACTAACTTAATGTTAGTCAAAGTTAAACATTGCTTGCTTTATGAATCTTTTCCACAAAGCCCTGGTCCGAAACTTTCATGCAAAACGATAAGACGGCATCGCGGTACCAGGGGCGGGACTTTGGTAGTGGTCTTGATGCGTTGTCTCTGCAACAGAAACAAGCAGCGACATCAACACGAGACGGGACTATCAGCGAGCTGCTGACCATCATGGAAGAGAAGATGATGAAGTTGCATTTAACGAAGATGGTGAAAGAGGGTGCGATCTCAGAGAAATTAGTATGGGAGAAATTAACTCTTACATTTAATGATATGTATGTAATTATTTTCTTGCCTATACATACTATATGAATCGAATAAGTGTGGGTAAACATTGAGTCAACATGGTACCACTCTCCCTTTTGTACAAGGGCCTCTGGAGCGACCCCTAGCTTGTCCCTTTTAATGTTTATTGCTGACATGTTCCATATGTTGTGGCATTACAGACTGTGGTGTGGTGAAGCAACAGGATGTGGGCAGAGAGGAGGTCTAGGGAGATATGGATGGCTGGCTTGCAAGGGGCAGGATATGACGTAGGTTCTAAGTTTGCAGGAGGCGTTATAGGTGCCGCTGTCATACTAGTTTTCTTTGGTTTGACCACAGCATTGGACGGGCAGAACTCATCGCGATCATCTTAAATGTTGCTGCGATGAGGCATCTTTTTCTTCTGTTTCAACATCCGAAGCATTGATGAAAGATTAGAGCACGAGTTTGAGTTGAATAGAAGTAACGACGATGAAGAGAGGCGTCGCAAACGACTGCGTTACCGGAGGAAGAACGCTTATTGCTGTTTAACCCGAATCAAGGGCCCTATAATGTTCAGCTAACAGTTGAAAATGATGATAATAATAAAAAAACATTGTCCATATATCATGTGCTTACTGCTATAATAGCAGGCCTGTTGCTCCAGTTACTCATGTGGGCATGTGCCAAGCAGCCTGCAGCTCAAACACACATACAGCACGCGCGAACACACCTCGCAAGCACGCACATACCAACCGAATACAAACGAGCACACACACACCACACGTCAAGACAAAGGCAGCGACGCAAACACAGAAGCGCACACGCATGCGCGCACACACTGTACGTCAAGACAAAAGCAGTGACACACTCGCCGAGCTAAGACGTTATGTTTTTAAACGTAATGGCTCCGCCATTGACACAAGCACAGGTTTGAACACGCACACGCACGCGCACACACCACAGTGTGACTGTAGGCTACTGCTGCCTGTCTTGGCTAGGACACAAGAAGAGCTGTTTAATCTCAATGATGATTATTATTTTCTCCTAACCAATAGTAGTTGCCTTGCATTTTAAAATGTCAATGCACTTTTCATCCCTGAGTAACAGTAAAAGCTATTTAATAATTGATTTGCATGCATAGTATACTACACTTTCCATTGAACAATTATCCATTACCATAAATTGACTAATTTTATAATGTTATCAAATGATCACACACAAGCTGCTTTCAGACACATGGGCCGTATGTGTGAACAACATATCCTGACATTTGTACCCTGAAAATCTCCTGAATAATACTACACCTGAGATAGTATTTTCTCTGTAGGAAATGTAAATGACCTTATACAGTCCCCTCCAATAGTATTGGAACAGTGAGGCAAATTCCTTTTTATATTTGCTGTAGACTGGAAACATTTGTGTTTGACACCAAAAGATGAATATGTGACAAGAGATAAACATTTCAGCTTTTATTTCCAGGTATTTACATCTGGATCCGATAAATAACTTGGAAGATAGCATTATTTGTAAAGGAACACCACATTTTTAGGGGAGCAAAAGTATTGGAACATGTGACTGACAGGTGTGTTTTGTTGCCCAGGTGTGTCCTATTACATTGATCATTCAAACAATAAATAGCGCTGAATGTCTATGCTTAGTTTCAAATTTGGGTTTTGCCTGTGCAGACTGCAATAATTATAGTTAGAGGTGTAACCAACATCAAAACCAGAGAGCTGTCTATGGGTGAAAAAGAAGCAATTGTGAAGTTGAGAGAAAATGGAAAATCCATCAGAGCCATTGCACAAATATTGGCAACAGCCAGTACAACCATTTGGAATGTCCTGAAGAAGAAAGAAACCACTGGTGTACTAAGTAACGGACGTCGAATTGGTAGACCAAGGAAAAGTCAAGTGTCAAGTTTCATGGTAGCCAATCGGAGCCAGTGTTTTTACACACACGCAAACAGATTAGATGAAGCAGCAGAAATGGCGAGTCCGAAACAATCCGATGAAAAGTTGGCATTTTCTGTAGTATTCGGCAGATGTTCCACAGCCTTTGCGATCAAGCAAATTGAAATCCAGGCCACATCCACACTAACCCGGGTAAATGTAAAAACGCACATCCGCATTGAAAATGATCTCCGTCCACGACTCCACACTATCGTTTCCATATCGTTTTCGGAATGTTTTGCATCCACATTCCACACTGAAATTATTTTGATAAACAGTTGTCATGGTTACGTAACTCCGCCACGTCTCTCTGTTTAGATTACAGGCCAGCGATCAGATGATATTTACAGTTGATCAGCTGGTTAATCGTATTTGACCCGGTCTTGTCCAGAAAGGCTGCTCCAAGTACGGTTTGAACTGTCGTCTATCGTTTTTTTTACCATCACGTAAGAACATTAAGTACAGCGCTCGCCTCCGGCGTTGGAGCAACGAACATGTTTGAGCCAATGTGTCGAGTTGTTTCTGGAGATTAATTAGTGCATTGTACAGAGAGATCCTCATTTGCATTTCACCTGCCATTTTTTTTAATGAACGTCGCGGTTTCGAGCACAAGCTTGTGGCAGTGTCATGGCAACCGAACGTCATCGTTTCTAAAAGCCTCCGTCTACCCTGTCCAAACTACAACGCAAACCCATCGTTTTCACATTTATCCACCTCAGCGATCGTTTTCGAAAAGCATCGTTTTCAGTGTCGGAATTCTCAGTTTTAGTGTGTACGGAAGGACTAAACTGATAAATATTGATGCGTTTGTAGATTTACCCGGGTTAGTGTGGACGGGGCCTCAGTTGGAAGCATATCAGGGCATTGAATGGGCAGTTCAACCATTTAACACATTAAGGCCAAGTGAAAACTGCTCAGAAAAATCCAAATTCTTTCACATATAGCAGCTTTATTTTTTTTACAGTACCGCAAATAGTTACTTTATCTAGTAAGTAGTTACTTTTATTATAGTAATTATAGTAATTCAGTTACTAACTCAGTTACTTTTTGGAACAAGTAGTGAGTAACTATAACTAATTACTTTTTTAAAGTAACGTTCCCAACACTGTTGATGAGACAAAGTTTAACCTTTACCAAAATGATGGAAAAAGTTTGGAGAAAGAAAGGATCTGCTCATGACCCCAAACATACAAGCTCATCTGTGAAACACGGTGGAGGCAATGTCATGGATTGGGCTTGCATAGCTTCTTCTGGGACGGGCTCATTAATCTTCATTGATGATGTAACACAGGATGGCAACAGCAAAATGAACTCAGAAGTTTACTGGAACATTTTGTCTGCCAATATAAAGAAAGGTCCAACCAAACTGATTGGAAGATCAGTTTGGTTGCACCTTGCAACAAGATAATGCTCCTAAACACACTGAAAACACAACAAAGGAGTTCATCAGGGGCAAGAAGTGGAAGGTTTTAGGCTGGCCAAGTCAATCTCCAGACTTAAACCTTATAGAGCATGCATTTTACCTGCTAAAGAGGAGACTGAAAGGGGCTTCATTGAAAGCCTGGAAAAGCATCACAAAAGAAGAATGCACAAGTTTGGTGATATCAATGGGTCCCAGGCTTGATGCAGTTATTGCAAGCAAAGGATTTTCAACAAAATATTAAGTCTTATTTACTTTAATTTATTTTTAAATCTATCTGTTCCAATACTTTATGTAAATGAGGACTAGAAAGTCTGTATTTCTCACACCACGTCAGTGGGCGTGTTGATGGCTCTTCTGCATGTCATTGAGTGGCCCCCTAAATGATAATCACAAGCCTGGTGCCTTTTGTTCGCTTAATGGTTACATTTTTTTTTTAAATATTGTCACTGCTTTTTAAGAGTCACTTGTGGTGAATGAATGTTATTCTTTGAAAAATTATAGGCAAAGTGTTATATTATGCGCTCAGAAATTTGTTACATTATCGACTGGGGTTTTCACATTATTGCTATGGGTTTATATTAAAGCACCAGGGTATTCACTTGGGTACTAATTCATCATATTATGATCGTCAAAAAAAATGTATTTAACTTTACAATAAAATGGCTATATACTTAACATACACTCAGAATATCAATACATTGGATTTATAAAGTGCTTTGCAATAATCCCAAATTTACAGAACCCGTAAAGGGACATGGGATTAAAAAAAATAAACGTTTCTCGTGAGCACGAGAAAGTATCTGGTGCTCACGCAAAAAAGTATCTGGTGCTCACGCAAAAGTATCTGGTGCGCACGCAAAAGTATCTGATGCATTCTGATCATTCAAATTATTGTGCTTTTTTTTTTTATCTCAAATTATTGGATCACGTATACTCTCTTGCGCTCCGCCCCCAACTACGAGATGGTTAGTTAAACCTTTCCTGCTGTCGGCTCCCAGACCAAGAGCACAGGGGAGTCGTTCCCTCTAGGGTGTGGCTCTCTCGGGGGCCACACCCTTCACTTTGAACGACAGCGGGTCTGCTTATAGGTCGGAATATGGTTGGAATGAAGAGGCCACCGATTCTTGACAGGCTGGGTACTTTATTCTTACACACAACCAGACTCGTTCATTACTTCACTAAACTGACACGCACGCTATCGCTCGCTCTCCTCGCTCGTCCACCCACTCGCTCGTCCACCCACTCGCTGACGTCACACACACACACAGCTATTGCTCGCTGAAAGAAGACAGGATAGCATTATATTATCTTCATTCTGGATAAGCATCTCATCTGAATATCCTGTCTTAAATAATGCATGCATTTATTTTACTACTCATCCCTTTCTCACACACTCACTCACTCTCACTAACCCTACCCCCCCCCCCCCCCCCCAGCCAGCCAGTGATATGCGCATGATATTTCCCCGTGCTCATGAGATACTTTCTCGTGCTCAAGACAAACGTTACATTTTTATTTATTTTCCCCGGTGTCCATTTGTGGGTTCCGTACAAAGTAAAGCGATGAAGGAATGCACTTCCTATCAGATTCTCATGGATGAGCTAGCTTCGCACTGAGATAAAGCACACCCGGTGTCGTGGAAATGTCAATCATAACTATAATATACAATCATATACAAATTATATTAACCTTGTTTATATAATTACTATTCACATTAAAAGGATCTCTACATTCTCCCTGTATCTTAAGACTACTTCCCTTCATCTCTCTGAGAGACGTTAAAGTTTACATTTGCATTCCAACTGGAGCCACTATGTCTGATACTAAGGCCAGGCCAATCGACTGACTACTTTCCTTTAACCTTCTTACAGCCATGCTTGAAGACTTGCAGACATGTCCACTTCTCCCATAGTGTATTGCAGTTAAATTGGCCTCTCCCGCCAATCAAGAAACAAAATTATCCTGCCATGATCTGTAAATTGACCAACCTTCATGACCCAATTCTCAATAGGCCATGTCTATATATCGTGAGAACAAATATGTGCATAAATGAATGTTCCCGAACATTTTTACTGCCATTTCAGCATCACCGTCATGATCTTAAACCAGCCATTTCGAGGAGATTGAATATAAACTGCCAATGTTATTGAAAACCTAGACACTTGCATTTCATGAATTTTTGCAAAAATAACCGGCTCTTATATCTCAGGTTTTTATGTCCTCATATCTCATCTCATCTCATCGTCATCCGCTTATCCGGGGTCGGGTTGCGAAGGCAGCAGCTCAAGCAGGGGGCCCCAGACTTCCCTTTCCCGAGCCACATTGACCAGCTCTGACGGGGGGATCCCGAGGCGTTCCCAGGCCAGTGTTGAGATGTAATCTCTCCACCTAGTCCTCGGGTCCTTCCCCGAGGTCTCCTCCCCACTGGTCGTGCCTGGAACACCTCCCAAGGGAGGCGCCCAGTGGGCATCCTTACCAGATGCCCGAACCACCTCGACTGACTCCTTTCTAAGTAAAGGAGCAGCGGCTCTAATCCGAGCTCATCACGGATGACTGAATTTCTCACCCTATCCCTAAGGGAGAAGTGGCTCCAGTGGGAATGCAAATGTAAACTTTAACGTCTCTCAGAGAGGTGAAGGGAAGTATCTTAACACCCTCCTGAGAAAACTCATCTTGGCCGCTTGTACCCGTTATTTCCTATCATCAGTAAAATAAACACCACCTTCACTAGCCTTTCATACTAAATTCAATGTTATAGGTAAATTTAGCAGAACATGGAAACATTCAGTTCTATCACAAACATGCTTCTTGTTGGAAGGTTTTTTCACTGTACAAAAAGGCTGTGTTCAAGTGCTGATGTTATCCAACAGTGAATCAATTCAAACGGTAAACCCTTCAATTTGTTAACCACGTAAGATAAGATAATAATTTAGCAGCAGGAAGCAAGTTATAGTCCAAATAAGGATAGATACAAAATAGTGCCAAGGTAAGGATAAACGGTATACAAATAGAAAAACGGTAAACGTACGATGTAGTAATTAAAATAAAAAGTAAATGTAGTAGGCCTATACACAGTATAAACATCAGGCACATTATGTTTTCACCTGGCTAATGTGATAGGTGGGCCTGCTTGCATTTTAGGTGTGTGTGTGTGTGTGTGTGTGTGTGTGTGTGGTGTGTGTTGTGTGGTGTGTGTGTGTGTGTGTGTGTGTGTGTGTGTGTGTGTGTGTGTGTGTGTGTGTGTGTGTGTGTGTGTGTGTGTGTGTGTGTGTGTGTGTGAGAAAGGGATGAGTAGTAAAATAAATGCATGCATTATTTAGGAAAGGATATTCAGATGAGATGCTTATCCAGAATGAAAATAATATAATGCAATCCTGTCTTCTTTCAGCGAGCAATAGTGGCTCAGCTCTAACAGCTCTGTTTCTTCAGCAGGAGGTAGTCCTAGCTCCAGCAATGACTCAGCTTTCAAATTCAAAGGGATTTTAAACACACCCTTTGTCACTCAAAATGTCATATCGCCACGTTGGGTCAAACTGATCAAAAGGATCAATGAGAACAACCAGGTGTGTCTGAATAATTCAACTCAGATGTTTCACATCTGTGTCAGTGACATCATTTTCTTCTATCTGCTGTAACCATAGACTAAAAAATATGGACAAAGCGTCTGTGACGTCACCCATAGATTTCTGAAGAACGGTTTATGAAGCGTTATGGGGGTATGGCGGCGCCATCGTGGAAGTATCCTAAAGCCCCGCCCACATCTCGGCCACATATAGTGGGGTAAAAGGGCGGCTTGTGTGAAGACTGTGAGCCGGCCGATTGGCCCACGCCTTCACAGTCAGCAGCCTCAGCTATCTAGAAATCTAAACGTTACAGCTACAGATCGACTATTCTACATTCTCACGCTTAATTAAGCTGCTGGAAGAGCCTAAACCCCAATCTGAATTTGCTGGTAAGTGGTACTCACATATGCGTAACATGGACAAACGTCTTTATCTTAAATGCGACAACTCAAACAACCTAAATCCGTATAATTCCACCACGGACTAGTAATTCACACTTATATGTACAAAAAGGTTTTGGACGAGAAACACCATTGCTTTTTGCTTTGCCCTTAATATCAGTCTGTGTTTGTTAATTAGCACTACAGCTGACTCAAGTACCTGGGACTAGTAACATTAAAGTTAGATGCTAAGCTAACTCACAACAGGGACACAGTGGTTTTCAACTAAACTGTTACACTTTTTTAAGTTAACTTGAAGTTTGTGATCATCATCTTCTTCACAAATAGGCAAAATTAGTTAATTACTTCCAATAAGTTAACATCTTACCTGGGAATTTCCAATAGTAAGCACACAGTTTTGCCGGTTAGGGTTAAAACCTATCTTAGACCATTCTCTTGGTTAATACTCCTACCTCATGACGCTCCACATTTGTCCTGAGTTGCGCATTTATGACTAACGTCCTATCCCCGATCCATTAACATTGAAAGCAAAAAAGCCTGCAAACGTTACCATCTCAGAAGCTATCTTGTGAAAATCCAGAGTGGAAATGTCCCACTTACTCCGACAAAACTGGAACATGAGATGTCCTCCTCTTACAGTGTCGGTTCGTACAGTTATAAGCAGAGCCGCCCACATTGTCATATCAATAGGTTCTCCAATAAAAATGTTCAGAAGGATACGGTGGTTGGTGGTGTGTATGATCGGATCACGGCCGAAGACGTCAAAATGCTTTTCCATTCATGGCAACGTCAAACCTCGATCTTGGTCAGCCGCAATCCAAGTTGACCACGCCCTTAATTATCATGGATTTTAATATCTAAATGTGAGCCTAACGCAAACGAAAAAATTCACCCCCTCAACAGTTGCAGGTACTGGACACTACTCTCGAAAAACGACAATATTACAGTCATGGGACTTCCACGCGCTTAAACCAAGCATGTTATTCACGTCGTGAAAACTGGACATTTTAACCAATGGGAGTCCTATGTTTTCGACAATCTTGCTACGCTTTTGGGACTAGTCCCTAGCCCGGATTTTCGAATGTAGTTGCAGTTCCCTTCGAACTTTCCGGGTTAGGCTCATTGTTTCAGATTCGCATGCTTGCCGGCTTGTCGTAAAAGTGCGCGAATCGTGTTGTGTCTTGTGTTTGACCATCCGGGAGTCGTCGCAACTTGCCCAGCTTGAAAGTAGTTGCATAGTGTCCAGTAGGAAAAGTCGACCGCAACAATAACACAACATACAGTCCGTTCACAAGATTTAATTTCTTCCCACACGTCCCTTTATTGTAAAAACAACAAAATAGGGGATGGGGAATCGAGAACCGGTTCTTCCTCAGAACGCCGGTGCCCCTCTTTCAGCTTTGTATACGATTTCTCGCGTTATCATTAGCATGCCTGCTTAATACTTCGCCAATCCGCTTATCCGGTTCCCGCTCGTTCCTTCGCAAATGCGTGATGAGCGTAACACTACGATGCTCTGGCGTTGTTTTGTTCAGAGCGGCAGCAAACATGGCGACGCGGTCACCGAAGCGCTCTATAAAGTCTGCGTTTACACCTTTCTCGCGAAAAGATCGACAAGATTCTGCCTCACTTGCAAACACTTGTAAAATGTTTAAATTTCATCAAAAGGGGGAACTACCTCCAATATGCATAAACATTTTGCCACACAGCTATGCAATTCTTAATTTGCAGGACCTGTCCGCGTTTTTGATAGATACTCTATTTCTTAGCGTATCGCGTCAAGTCAGTCAAACAGCAAGCGGAGTTAACGAGGCCATTCCTGTATAATTGACGGTAACTTATCTCAACTCTCCAGGCAGGCCCTGTCTCTTATTAATGTGAGCGCCATTTCATTGTGCAGAACGTTTACTTTTAAGAAGACTTTGTTGTACTTTTTAAATGTCAGTTTGATTTTGTTTTCAAGTTGAATGCAGATGAGCTACTGTCTAATATCCAAAAGGCATAAGCTCTTCCCTTGAACTGTTTTTAGTTTTTTCCAATTGGCACATATTGGCAAGTTGGGCTTAAAAACCGTCAAACATGTTATTTTTCTTGTTCTGCGACCAATTAATGTGAAATATCAAGATATGAAAGAGACGTCAATACAAACAAAGAAAGTTTGTTACCTTAATCTCATCTCCTCTTCCTGATTCCCAGTGAAGATCGATAAATAATCGATAAGGAATCGGATCGATAAGCATGTATTCGATAAATGGAATCGGAAATCGTTAAAGTTTCTTATCAATTCGCCATCCCTCACCAACAAATGTATATTGCAATCTGTTTAGACTCTCTATGCTCTCCATTTCCTCGCGCTGCGATTGGGAAATAAGGCTATTAGAATACATTTTTCAAGCACACCAGTGTCGGAGTTTGAACCCTCCCACCTTTTTATATTTATTATTAATCCGTAGTTGCCCAATATGTCCCTCTCCTTTTTAATCTAAATCATATATTTTTTTATTCTGTTGAACCACAATTCAAAAGCAATGTCGATTTTCATTGGTTAATTTTCCGTACCATTTTATTATATCTATACTTTTGTCAGTTTTAAGTTATTTCATGTGACCATTTGCCTGGTTTTTTCTTTCAGTTTAACACCGCACGGGGTACAAACAATTTTGTCCACGTGTGTATCGTCTATGGTGATGGGGTGCGGGCCGCTGAGCAGGCGAGTAGCCGCATGGGGTGTACTGGCATCCAGTCACGGTCAACACAACACTCTAAAAAACAGCACACAATGAGAGGTATAAGACGGGGCAGGGGGACGGACGGACAGCTCAGGGCATAGGGCCTGGGCGAATAATGTCTAAAAAATGTACCACGATATAAGTGTTTCATATCGGTCAATACCGATAATTTGTATGACCTTTTTCAAAAATCATAGGAAACGCAGGACCGAATTTTTTTTATTCTTAATTCTTAACTTTAACTCGGTTGTAGGCAGACAATGAAATCTGAATGTTCAACACACAGCCTATGGAAAACACTCCCAACACTAAATTACCATCACAATGTTAAAAAACTTTAACAATTATTCAACTAATAAAGTGGCTTAACCCAATATAATAAGGTGTTCCACAAAAACATGTGCAAAGTGTAAAATGTAAACATGTAGAAACCTGCCAGACCCGAGGACAGAGCTATCTACATACAACTATATCTTTTACAGCAGCTTAGTGCAAAAAGGCTTTTGTTCACCCTCGTGGTGAATAAAATTTATTCTTAAACTATATCGGCAAGCAGTGTGCCGCAGCCCGCCAGAACAATATTTTAAATGCACCATCCTCAGCAGCACGGGGCTCCCACAAGGAACTGCGCGCTATCCTGTCACGCAATCCTACACAGCGCGCGGATTTACAAACGCAACACTAACCACTAGCTCTCTGCAAGAGAGAGTAATTCAGACGACACAGCTTGTTGTTGGCCTCATTGAAGGGGGTATAACTGTCAGACGACCCCATCGCACAAGACTTTGTGCGGAGTGGAAGTACCACACAATAATCTCCAATCTCAGCACCACCAGACAAAGGAGATAGTTTGTGGATTACAGGAGGGGGAGTAGGAAGAACTCAACCCACCAACAGCCATCGGGGGCAAACTGTGGTGGAGATGGTCGCTAACCATAGTACCTTGGTGTGCAGCCTCAACGTGCGCTGGACTGGAACCAAGTCATATTTGGCTAAGCTGTGACAAGAAGTTGCACATAGTCGACTCTTTTTCTGTGGAGACCTAAAGGGTCATTTACCACATCTGCCCACCCCTACTGTGTACTGTCTCCTACCACTCTAGTGGTTGGCCAAGTGCTCTGTGTTTTTCGCTGTGGCATTGTTTGGGTGAGCAAGGCGCCCCGCACACCGCCGGACAAAAACAGACTGTAACAAAGCTCGATCTAGGAAGGCCAGCCCTCAGTGGTCGGGCTCGAGCAGCTAAAATTCCAGCAAAGGTCGGCAGAGCGCGCAGACATCCTCAAACCCAAACTGGGCCTCATATGACTAACGCCCACTCACCTTCACCATGTCAAGGTGATCAAGAACAGCACCCTTCACTCAGTACCACTAAATTGCCTACCAATGTGCAAAACGGCAGCAGTACAGGAAGTCCTGTAATACCAGCTGGCCATACTTTCGTTTATTAACCTAATGCACACAAAATAACTTTGGCACTTTCCGTAAGTTTTTAATATTTTTTAAGTATTTAGGTATCCTTAGCCATATGAGGGAATGTGTGTTTGTTCATGTTTGTCCTATTTCCTAGGGATGGGCACTTCGATTGTAAGTTGTCTACTGGCGCATTTCCAACTTAGCAGAGGCTCTACTCGGTACGGCTCGGGCTCGGCGCGTCTATTCGCGTGTTTTCCAACCTAGTCACGCAGTATACTGCCACTGGGTACTTTTTGGGTATCAACCTTCACGCCCCGGTTCAAGCGATGTCGAAAGCGTTACTAAAACGTGACCGTCAGCGGCTCGCGATCCTGGCTCTTCCACTCTGATGCCGAATGGCGCCACGTCGTCACTAGGAAGCCGTCTATAACCGCTTTCGCTGAGTTCGACCGCCCTTAGAAAGTAAATAAAAACCAAGACGCCGATGTACAAGACATCCAATTTTTTTCACTGCTTTTGGACCTCGGGAACGAGAATGTGCTTCTCAGAAGTAAAACCTCCACTCCTGGTCGGTTCTGGTATCTTTGAGGTCCAGCCTACGTTCCTGACCCTTCTGGTTGCCGATACTGAACGGATTACAGAGGGAGCTCGAATCATTGCACCAGCTTCGAACGCCAAGGGGTTTTCGCAGAACTTCGCCCAGATACCTGGCCACCTTGCATCGGATTACAAACCGTACTCCTCCAGCAGTGTACGAGAAAAATTAAAGAAAACATGGAAAGAGTGACTACCCGAGGGCAACAGAACCGTTATCACACCGGTTGTCGAAGTGGGTGCAAATCGTTCCCCACTTGGGCCTGGAGGTGGTTCCGGATCAGTAATGGACACGCTATCTACGGGACAGACCAGCAAAATACGTGGACTGGACGCGAGGTTGAATCTGGAATCAGCCACGTCGTTCCTTTCTAAACGATGGTCCGATTATGATGGAAGTGAAGTGTCCATTAACCGCACATCTTGAAAACACAAGGTTACGTTCCGTTGGGTGTAAAACTCACTGATATTATTTACTCGTGTAAAAGTTGCATTGTTGTTTAGTGAGCTATCTATAGCATGCTAATAGCAAGTTAATCTCCGTACACTGCTAGTGTGCTGTGTAATATCTTGCTTTTTCTTGTGTTGCCATTATGCGTTGTGCTTATACTTATAGTTGCTGTTTATTTTTTTGTTTAAGAAACCACGAGCAAGGAAATGTCGTCTTCATCTCCCAGCGCCGACCCCTCACTTTCCCCTGCACCAACCCCAGCACCAGCAGCAGCCTCGACGCCAGCAGAGGCAACAAGCGATACACAACTTGTGGTCAGAGAGCCACGTCCAGTTGCTCCTGACAGAAGCATGCGAGGCAAGAGAACTTGA
>OLKM01000717.1:0-22235 GCA_900291075.1 Melanogrammus aeglefinus
CAGGTGGGCGGTCACACCATGCTGCCTATACGCTGGATGCCCCCGGAGAGCATCATGTACAGGAAGTTCACCACAGAGAGTGATGTGTGGAGCCTGGGGGTAGTGCTTTGGGAGATCTTCACCTACGGGAAACAACCCTGGTACCAGCTGTCCAACAACGAGGTACGCTGTCCGCAAAACCACACCCTATAATATTCCCCTCCTGCCCCCTCTTTCTACTGTTCCATCGACCCTCAAGTCTTCCATCTACTCACTCATAATTCATCCGTTTATCGGCACACATCCATCCATCTTTAAAGTAAACCCTTAATTCCTCCTCATCCTCGTCATCATCATCATCATCGTCATCCCCTCTATTTTTGGAATTAACCCCTTATCGGTGATCAATTTAATCTCCATCTGGTTTGTGAATAATCCCCAAATTCCTATAATCTATTCATTCATCCCATGGATGGCTGAACCATCTGTTCAGCCATCCATCTATTTTTGCAATGGACCCTCGATTCCTAATCAACATCGTCCTCATTATCCTCATTATTATCATCATCATCCCTAAATCTATCCAGCTTTTCATCCAACTAACACCCAGCCCTTCGTTCATCAATTCATCCATCATTTAATCCATCCAATAATATTTACTTTTAAGCATTCATTCATCTAAGCATTCATTCATCTATCCGTCCAATCTTTTCACCTTAAAAGCTTAGTTGAGGACAAGGGGAGCCATAACACAGAACCATCAACGGTTACTTGCATTAGAGTTTTATAAAAAACAAATGTTAGACGGAACGAGCAAAGGTTTCAAAATAAAAAGTTGTAAATATGTTTAATCATAAAACAATTATACAAGAATAGATTTGTTGTGGGAATATCCCAGAATATAATTCCTTACAAGAAGCCCCTCTCAGCCTTTAAGAAGGTTCCAGAAAGGCATGCCCATAGCTCTTCTTACCACATTAAGTGCCGTGTTACACATTTCCTGTTATCTATTTACATACAGATTCTCTTTCAACCCCTGATCTTAACCTCCACCCTCGGGCCTCAACCTTTTCCCTTGACCTTAACCTACACCTTAACCATTAGCAATTCCACCCACTTCTCTGGTTACAGCTAGTTAACTCAGTGTCAGGAGTCTCTCTTCTTCTAACCTTTGACCTCATTAACTCAGCCCAGTTATTCCACCCAGACATTTTCTCCAAGATCCCACTGAAATGTTTTCAAAGCTATCAAAGCAGGGTGGCATTAAAATAAATTCATATAAAATAACTAACACTTACAATAAAGGTACGTTAATTAACCATTAAATAAAAAAATAGTAATTCACTAACACATATTGTTGTATTAAATAATTATAATAGGTGTTATGATCAGGATTAGTGGGTTAGGGTTATTAGATAATGTATACATTAATACCCTAATTAACCTTAGGGTATAATGTATACATGTTACCTTTGTTAACATCATTAGTAGACAAGCACACCAATAATTAATTATAACTAGACCATTAGCTAACTCTAATTATCTGTTATCTTGTAATGCCTACTACTGAATTAACTCATTAAATACTAAGTGCTTTTATTGTAAAAACTGTGACCGAAATACCTAATTAATAAAATACATTCACATAATAACGACTGAACACTCATTAACACAATGCATACAAATGATTGTCTTTCTTCCTGGTATGCTGCTAGTATGGATCAATTATCCCTCACTGTTGATTTACAATATGGTGGAGGCTAATCAATTAAATGATGAACATCGTTTCAAGCACTCCTTCCGAAATATAAACATGCGACTCCTCTCAAGGCTTGGTTAAGGATGCTTTCGGAAATTGCAAGTGTAGCCATTAGCAGACAATGGAGGAGAAGAACATATATAATGAACTAAAAGGTCACCCTTGTTTAATTGAAATACCAAAAAAACAGTCAAATGCTTAAAACATCTCTCTCTCTCTCTCTCTCTCTCTCTCTCTCTCTCTCTCTCTCTCTCTCTCTCTCTCTCTCTCTCTCTCTCTCTCTCTCTCTCTCTCTCTCTCTCTCTCTCTCTCTCTCTCTCTCTCTCTCTCTCTCTCTCTCTCTCTCACACACACAATAATGCAGCATTTTTTCTCTCCCCCTCTCCAATATGTTTGATTGCCACTATTCCTGTATGCATGTTTTCATAATAATCTCTCTTTCTCCCCATCTCTGCCTCAATCTATCTCTCTCTCTCTCTCCCTCTCCCTCTCTCCATCTACTCATCTCTCTCTGTCTCTCTTTCTGTCTCTCTTTCTGTCTCTCTTTCTCTCTCTCTCTCTCTCTCTCTCTCTCTCTCTCTCTCTCTCTCTCTCTCTCTCTCTCTCTCTCTCTCTCTCTCTCTCTCTCTCTCTCTCTCTCTCTCTCTCTCTCTCTCTCTCTCTCTCTCTCTCTCTCTCTCTCTCTCTCTCCCTCCCTCCCTCCCTGTCCACCAGGTGATCGAGTGTATAACCCAGGGCCGGGTCCTGCAGCGACCCCGGACATGTCCTAAGGAGGTGTACGATCTGATGCTGGGCTGCTGGCAGAGAGAGCCCCACACGAGACTCAACATCAAGGAGATCCATTTGCTGCTCCTCAACCTGGCCAAGGCGTCGCCCGTCTACCTGGACATCCTAGGCTGAGAGCCTCTCAGGGAGGGGCCATCTCAGGGGCCCACTGAGAAGAGAGCAGTGTGCTTGCCGTGTGTGTGTGGTGTCTGTATGTTTGAGAATGTGTGTTTGTGTCTGTGTATTTAAGAGTATGTGCACGAGAGGTACAGTATATATGCATCATGTGTCTGGCTCATGTATATCATAACATGTCACGGAAAATGTTTGTATGAGCATGTGCGTGTGCGTGTTCATTGGTGTGTATGTGGGCGTGCGCACGTGTGTGTGTGTGTGTGTGTGTGTGTGAGTGTGTGTCTGTGTGCACATGCCTGCTTGCGTGAGTGTGTGTGGGTGTGTGTATGTGAATGTTATATGCTTAATGTACATGTGTACAGGGCGCAAAGCTATTAACAAACTCTTTAAGGCAATCCATTTTTTTTCTTGACTTCTCCTTATACTGGCTCCTTATACCCCCTGTTCCCCCAATCCCTAGCGTTACCACCCACCGCCTAAGCCCCCCTTCACCCCCCCCCCCCCCAATCTGACATTTTACCAAGGAAATTAAAACTTCGGAAGAAAAAACGAAGAAAAAAAAAGAAAACAACTCTCTCGATTCAAATGCTTTAAACTGACTTAAGAGCTAACATGTGGGAAGTCGACTCAACAGGATTTCATTTAACAGGTTTTTACGCGGTACTGAGCAATGACTCCTTCGCTCGTGGGCTACTGGGTCGCTTGAGATGAGCCGACATTTCGCCCCAAAGTAAGAGCCGGGAATACCGGGAATGAAAAAAACAAGCTTCATCGTTTTTCGTGTACATATGAGACCCTACTGCGGGGAAGAACTTTCAGAGGAAATGGATCTACATTAAACCCAAGCTATAAAGACACTGTGTCCCCCCACCCCCCCCTGTCTATCGGTTGAACTCTGTCTTTCTGTAATGTGTAGATGAATATTAATGACTTCATCGTATCCGAACACAGACCGTAACCCTACTCTGTGGGACAGAACTGAGCACAAGACAGCAAACACAACTGTAATACAATTATAAGTTCTAAAAAAAACAACAAGAATAAATAAAAAAAAGAAAACAAAAGCTTGTATTCCAATTGCCCATTGCAAAGAGTGATGAAGACACATACGTCCTCCTTGGTGGTTTTCAGACCGCGTTTGAAAAGGCTGAAATGCAAAAAGGCTAAAATGCTGAATGGCCATTGACGAAGATGAACTAAGATTAGTTTTTGCATTTAAAGAAGTCTACGACAGTTGTTCTTAAGACACTGTGCTAGTGTAAATGTACTCGCTCCCACACAGCACAGGTTAAATCTTTTGTCATCGGCACTGCTGTGCAAATATATCCCGGATCACAATATCAAAATGTACATAGAAAGATATACGATTATTCACTTCCGAGACGTGCTATTTTAATGCACATCGGTTTCCAGGCACCTATTTATGTATTTATTTATTTATGCATTGAGCCAAGGACATAAAGGACATCACATCAGCCTGTGTTAGAGCACGGGGATGCTGTCTGGGACAGATGCCCCACTTGTGATGTCAAACGCTCAGAGCAGGGGGTCAATTGATTCATTAGTGAGCAGCTGTCTGGGGGAGGGCTAAGGGTTTCATGGGGGCTGGATGTCGGGCGGTCAGATGACATGTCGTATGTAAGGTGTGGTTTGGTCCTTCAGCCTTACATTAAATCACCAAATGCTCTCAGCGCTCCCACATCCTTAAGAGGAGTATCTGCATGGGGGGGGCGAGGGAGGGATCTCCTGATTGCACGTGGAAGACACGTGTGCACTCACTATAGATACATGCACGCGCACACACACACACACACACACACACACACACACACACACACACACACACACACACACACACACACACACACACACACACACACACACACACACACACACACACACACACACACACACACACACACACACACAGACACAGACACACACACACAAAGACACACACACACACAAAGAACCACACACCCAGACACAAACCACAGACGCACACACACAGATATCCTCTACACAAACACACACCATCCCGTCAGCTTCTTACACACACACACACACACACCACACCACACCAACACACACACACACACACACACACACACACACACACACACACACACACACACACACACACACACACACACACACACACACACACACACAGACACCCAGACGCACACACATAAACACCCAGACGCACAAACAAAACACACGTGCATGCGTCTAATGAGAGACACTCCAAACAGGCAGAGAAGGAAATTGAATTGTGCATGTTTTATTATTTGAGCGGTGCAGGACTGCAGCCTGGCGCGCTCCTTTGTAATGGTGTAATGTATATTTCATTACCGACTAATGGGCTCCATTAGCAGTGGCTCCTCCCAGACATTCAACACTTATTGTTTCATGGCCCAGAAGGAAGAAGAGACCGAGAAGGAGGGAAGACTGACGACGAAGAGCAGGGGGAGGAGGCCTGGGTGGGGGGGGGGGGGCGGTGGGAAAAATGAAATATGAAGGTATAGAAGGTTGACGGAGACAGAGTTAAGGAATGAAATATCGTCCGAGGTCAAAGGTGTGGGGGAGTTATTTGGAGAGGAAAAGTGCAAAAGATAAAGCAGTCTGAAGAATGAATTGCAGAGATGTGATTGATGAAAGAGAGACAGAGAAGGAAGATCGCTCCAGCTCGCCCACCCATCAAAGCGCCTACAGGCACAACGTAAATAAAGGAATTTTATTTTCTGCATTCTAGAAGGGTAGCCATTATTTGAACCTTTTCCAGACAGAACAGATCCTTCTATGTTTTGAGTACCTTAATCGAATGTTCATGTAATAATACAGTCCAGAATAATTGGACATCCAACCCTGGACATTGGTTGCAATTATAAAAAAGCTCTTTGTTATATTGATGTTTACATAAAAACCCCAATGTTGATTTGATTACTTCAACTGCTTTCCTCAAGACACATTTTTCTTTGTAATTGACATAAAGGACTGTTTTGATTGATAAGCTGTTGGATGAATTAGTGAGTTTGTGTATAGTGTGTATTGGTCAGTCCTTGTCAACGGGACACTCTACCGAAGGGATAATTCACAAGCTAGTAGATTGATCCTCAGCAAATTGAGTCAATATACTGCAAATATAAAAATGTAATTTCAACATAAAAAAGTGTAGTTTCATGACCCTGTTTGACATTTTAAATCATCCCAACTGAAAATATATGGCTTGGTCCAAAACACAATTTTTTTCGCAATTTTGTGACCTTGCATTATGACAGCCTGTATATGCGACAAGTGAATTATTTTCTTGGACAGTATGAACCAACAAATGCAAATCTATCACTGCTGTACAGGGAGGCTTATAGCCGATCGAAAACAGTTAAGGTTAAGTCAATGCTTGTTACACTAAAGTACTGTGCAATAACATAGAGAAGAGAGGATAAGGGAGAGTAGAGAGTGAGGAAACAAAAACACAAACACTGTGAGACGGTGCACATGAATGTTTTCTAATGTATAGATAGGACGTAGATTTAAAAAGTGTTGTTTTGAATGGGGATTTACTTGTTTGGCTGCACTTTGTCCATGTACCCTCATGTCATATGTATGTTAATGTGTTCAACCGTGTTGAAAACGAATGCACGGATTGTTCAATGATGGAATCGCAGGGGTCGGAAGATGTTGGAAGAATTGACAGCACAAATTTTGGAGGCATTCCATCAAAAGGATCCAAGGAATATGGAAGTTGAACATTTACCCGGAATACACTTGGTGGAAGGATTCAGCAAAAAAACAACAATTACTCCATACACTGTCTGTCTTCACAGTGATGGCACAGATCTCTGTGCTACATACTCAATGGTTAAAAAGAAAAACAAATCAATGGACACCTCAGAAAAGGGGGGACTGACAATCACAGACTTGTTTCTCTCTTATTTAAGTGACCTAATATATAATAGACTATTGTACCAATTTTCCTATTTGATGCTGCCTACTGTACGTGATAGTCCTAAACTTGAGTCTCTAGAAGTGCTATGTTTTATGTCTTGTTTTTCTAAAATGAAATAACAGCAAAAGGAATGAACATTAAAAAACGAAAAATCTACTGTACAAATGTGAATAAGAAGGTGAATTAATTACTCCAGTGTCTGAGACTGTGTGATCACTGGATGGTCTTTTTTTCCGTCAATAGTTACAAAGTAAAGGGCAAAAAAAATGTGACAGTTGGGGCACACTTGACACAAAACGGTTGTAGTCCCCACGAGGTAGGCACTTGTATGCCTATTTCCCTGGTGTGTGTGTGTGTGTGTGTGTGTGTGTGTTTTTGTGTTGTTGTTTTTTTTGTGCGTGTGCGTGCGTGTGTGTGTGTGTGTGTGTGTGTGTGTGTGTGTGTGTGTGTGTGTGTGTGTGTGTGTGTGTGTGTGTGTGTGTGTGTGTGTGTGTGTGTGTGTGTGTGTGTGTGTGTGTGTAAAGCTAATGCTAGCTATGCTGAAGGGGGGTGGGTTTGGCTAGCCAGTTTTTATTTATTTATTTATTTTACAGAGAAATCAGAAAATGGTCGCTTGGGAGTTTTACAAAGTATAATAGCAATATTAACAAACTTAGTTAATCAATTGGCTTTAAATACAAAATGCGACCAGGTGCAAAGATGGAATTTGTTTTCAGAGCATTGGCTACTGTGCAGCAACATGGACCTGAAATTGAGTCCTAACTCGGACCCTAAAACGGACGCTCACGTTCAGAGGCCTCGTGAATTGTGTGTCCACAAACTGGATTGGGAAAAGTGCACATTTTTCCTTCACTCCAAAAAATCTTTGCATTGCCTTATCTCCAAGTGTTTTAGGTTTACCCCTGAGTCATAGTTTATAAAGTTGGACGAAAAAAGGTCAACACTCACACGATGAAATGTGGTTGTTTAAGATCAGCCAGACAAGGATGTTTTTACAATGTCAACACTCAACCGCTTTGAAACACGGAGACGGTGCTTCAAGAGGGGTTTTGCAATTAGTCTGTGTGAGCAGCTGGATGCCTCTGGTGGCCCAGAATACTTCTGCTGCCGCCCACTCTCTGGGAGATTTGATAAAGGATGAACACAAAACCTGAACTCCTACCAACACACAGTCTCGAGCAGATGTGTCACATGTCACAGCACACAGCCAGGTGGGACACCCGTCTAGAGGGGAGGGGAAACAAAATGAGGCAATTCACACTCCATCACCAACCGATTCACAGTCTCTACAGGGATCTTATCAGATTCAGAACAAAGATTTTTATTTGATTTTATGTTTGTTTGTGTATTTTTGCTTTAACACGTTAGTGTCAAAGGCAAATAAGAAGCTTATCATTTCCTGGCATACAAACAGTTTACAAATGGGTAGACTTATTGTAAACAAATGCAGTCCTTCAGTGTGGATGGCAACTGTCTTAATGTGTCCTGCTAAAATGTAACAATGAATTCATAATTCAGATGATGATGTTGGTGAGGATCACGAGTATTTCTGATTTCTCTCTGAACTCGGTCTATTGTGATACTATGTAATTAATAAAAAGTGCTATGTCTTATCTTTAAACCTTGAGTAGTGTGTGTGTGTGTGTGTGTGTGTGTGTGTGTGTGTGTGTGTGTGTGTGTGTGTGTGTGTGTGTGTGTGTGTGTGTGTGTGTGTGTGTGTGTGTGTGTGTGTGTGTGTGTGTGTGTGTGTGTGTGTGTGTGTGTGTGTGTGTGTGTGCTGGGGGGGAGGGATTCTGCATGTGTGAAATAGGACAGAATAGGTCATCCGTTTGGCTGTTATTATGCTCAAAAACTTTATAAAAACATTTTGGCAAAGATTTTAAACCGCAGCACTATTATGATTGATCATATAAATCCCAGTGTTAATCTCATCCAACATGTTAAAACAAAAACAATTTCGTAAATTGCAGAGTCTGAATATATTTCTGAGACAATGGATCAGGAAATTGGTGGAGACTGTTTGTCCAAATCCCCAATGACAGGAGGAAGCAGCTGAAAGAATACGTTCTTGTGAATTTGTATAAAAAACCCATTAGAAGAGAACTAAGAGACACAGGAGAATATAAATGTTACCTCAGTCTACGATCTCTATGTGTTTGTGTGTGTGTGTGTGTGTGTGTGTGTGTGTGTGTGTGTGTGTGTGTGTGTGTGTGTGTGTGTGTGTGTGTGTGTGTGTGTGTGTGTGTGTGTGTGTGTGTGTGTGTGTGTGTGTGTGTGTGTGTGTGTGTGTGTGTGTAAGTAAATGATTGTAGAATCCCTAAACTCAGCACATTTACCTCATAAATAACGCTTTTAATCAGCAAACACAGACACCCAAGTGTGCACAAACACACAGACCTGCACAAATGTGGTTGGATGTCATCGTTGGTATTTCTTAGGTGGAGGTACACAGCAGGTTTGATCCGGAATGCAAAGATTCCTGCAGCAACTTACTGTAACGATGGACCTTCAGTCCCCATCGGATTAGTAAAACCAAAAATTCCTGAATTGATTTAAAATAGAAGAAGCTTGTGTAAGCACTATTTTGGTATAACTTTTATAATAAAGTTACCTTTTGCTCGAGTTTCCATGAATGCAATGCATTCGAGAGATACAGTTAAACGAAAAAAGGGGTTCTTGCATTTCTTTGGATTGTGACATATTCTTTTTTATTTATTTAACATTTATTTATTCAGCAAAGGCCATTGAGAGCAAGCCTCTTTTTCAACGACGCCCTGATTAAAATATACAGTCGATACATCGATCAACCGGAACAATATTACAATATAAATAATACAAAACGACTATTATCAAGGATTGAACTGGCTACGTTCTCTCCACTCTTCTCTTTGGTCATCCTGAAGAATCCCAATGTTCTCCAAGCTTTTTGCAGCCAAAGTTTTGGGGTTAAACCACCCAAGGACAAGGGGTTACTGCTATAGGCCTAACCAACCGTCCTCTCCCTGGCCTTTGCCGTGCTCCTGTGTGATCACCCGTGGAACACCTTGTCCCAGGAGACCATCCTTCAGCCTGGAGAAAATGGCGGACTGAACCAAAGCCATCTCAGGTAGGCTATAGTCACTTTGACTTGCGTTTAGGTCAACTGCCCGAATCAATCCCCAATAAAAAGCTTAATGAGTCTAGTCAGGGCTAAGGCAGCGGGTCCTCTTAAGATCCCAGTTGGTGGACAAACCCTAAACAAGGCAGGAATTGGTCGTCCACCACACCGACTCTTGCCAGCGGTCTGACTGCAGCGCACTGTCGCTCAGGAGGTCTGTGACCTCCATTATAATCCTATAAACTAAGCAGTGCATTTGTCTGTGGTAATCATCACCGTATGAAGCGCAGTACTAGCAGATAATACTGATCGAGAAACACAGACACACGGTTACGTACGACGATTACATGAATGACTTTTAAAATGGATGTAGAGCTTCCACATTAGTAGGTCGTCTCGTTAAGATGTTACCTTGCATTACCTCAAAAAGTATTTAAGGACAGGTAGCTGAGGTAAACTATGACAGTGTTATCTTTCAGGGTTTTTGTTGGATTGCTATATTAATACATTTTAATTATAGTTATAGTTTAATTATAGTTTAATTATTTAATTATTAACAGGTTTAACGTCTTTCATTTATTGTTGAACCACAATACTACTTACTGATTTTCTGCATAGAATTTTATTCAATGTAACTAACGAGGAATTGATTCAGATACATGACATTAATGAGGTTTTTGGCTCAAGGTTGCCTACAGCCTTGCATCCATTTGAATCCACAACCTCGGCTGGTTCAACACCAGAACCACCAAACTAGAGCATCCGGCCCCCTAGATGTTAGACATTGGGAATCAAACCAACCAACCTTCTGCCTCAGAGTCGAACCCCCCCTGAATAACGATTTCCCATCGCCATTCCAAAACTCAAGCACAAAGCAATACACACACAAGAGGACCGACAGCCATCCCTACTTCTATATCTGGTAGTAACATAATTCAGCGGTACGTAGGTGGTGGTAAGGAGGGTGCCACGAAGAGCTCTTCACCCTCACCGTGAACGAAAACCCATGAGTTATGATCACAGCCATCCAGCGGAGCCCCGTGGCAGCTTCAAGGAGACGGTATGATCCGGATGTTATTAGCAGAGCTTAAAGGAGCGATGAGGAGGTCTTCTTATCTGGCTTGGAATCGTGACACCGGAAAGGTCTGGAGGACTACCCACCCGCAAGGACTCACGGGCCCTCCCTGCCTGGCTCTCTCTCTCTCCCTATCGGCCCAATGGGATAGCTTCCAGGTGGGCTTTTGGCAAGTGTAAAAGGGATTGCTATGCATAAATATATGTGTGTGTGTATATATTAATTGAGCGTCACCGATCACCATTGATCTTTTGTGACTTTTCACATAGTCCCTGATGCTTACGCCTCAACATCGTAGACGGTGCTAATCTGGATGCAGATGGCAAATGGTGACTTTTGAATTAATTAAAGATACAATTAGACTCTCTCTCTCTCTCTCTCTCTCTCTCTCTCTCTCTCTCTCTCTCTCTCTCTCTCTCTCTCTCTCTCTCAATCCTCCCTCTTATCTCTCTCTCTCTCTCTCTCTCTCTCTCTCTCTCTCTCTCCTCTCTCTCTTCTCTCTCTCTCTCTCTCTCTCTCTCTCTCTCTCTCTCTCTCTCTCTCTCTCTCTCTCTCTCTCTCTCTCTCTCTCTCTCTCTCTCTCTCTCTCTCTCTCTCTCTCTCTCTCTCTGTCACTGAACCCTCGGGGCTGTTAATCACACAACGCTCAAATGAAAATGTAAATATCTAAATATTAGTTATTGGGCAATCATAATGTATGCATGAAAAAACCTTCTAAACTAGCCACATTTTGCATGGACAAAGGCAGTGCCTGGGTGAATGAAATTATGCTGCACTTATGTCAATCTCAAATATCAGCCATTTCCTCCTTTCAGAACTCAAGCCCTTCTCCTTGTTCATTTATGTCGTTTTGTGTGTAAGTGATTGTCTGCTGTGCACAGTCCCCTTTCATGTTTGTCCGAGGATGCCTTTGACTCCAAAGCCTGATCTTCCGCACAGGAAAAAGATCACAGATTTACATCAATAAAGTTGCCAGCTCTAAAGAAACCAGAAGATTCTTGTGTATAATGGTTGGTCTGTTGCCATGGAAATCTTTGCCTGATGCTTTTCAGACAAAAGAGCGCCAATCTGGAAGGTATTTTGTGTGTGTGTGTGTGTGTGTGTGTGTGTGTGTGTGTGTGTGTGTGTGTGTGTGTGTGTGTGTGTGTGTGTGTGTGTGTGTGTGTGGTGTGTGTGTGTGTGTGTGTGTGTGTGTGTGTGTGTGTGTGCGTGTGTTGTGTGTGTGTGTGTGTGTGTGTGTGTGCGTTGGTGTGTGTGTGTTTGTGTATTTCTGTGTGAGTGTGTTTACATTAATTATACAGGAGCAACCCTCACATATATATCAAATGCTCCTCAAGCACCTTGTGCTTTTGACACCTTGTGGAGCTAGGTTAGTACTTGGCACATAGCCAGTAGGCCGGCGCTCCAATCTTAACCTGGTTATCTGCTACGTCAACCTGGGTAGTCCTTTTGTTTCAATTTCAAACCGCGTTGTCTCCACCCTTGCATGATTCTCTTAAATCCAGTCATGATATTCCAGAATATATATTGCCTGCATAGATCGGCGAATATAATTGAACCATTAACAGTAGGTTTAGTAATTAGTATAAATGGATAATCACGCATCAAATGTGTCTGTGTTTGTGTGTGCAGGTACGCATGCACACACATGCAACACACACACACAGACACACACACAGACACACACACACATATCACACACACACACACACACACACATACACACATACACACACACACACACACACACACACACACACACACACACACACACACACACACACACACACACACACACACACACACACACACACACACACACACACACACACACACACACACACACACACACACACACACACACACACACCCCTTCTTCAGAGATATCGCCTCACTAACCATTGGCTCTTTTGTCTGTAAAGAGGGTCCTCCTAATTCCACATTGTAGCTCCCACTATAAACCACATCATGTCCGCGTGCCACAAAGGAACCGGAGGCAAGAGGCAACTGTCGATGGGAGGAAATGTGTCACTGCCGGAACGCCCAGCTAACAGGGCAAAATATCTGCTAGAAACAAAAGGCAAGGCTACATAAGAGACGTAGCTGATCGTTAACGACGTGGTCCAATTATAGGTTTTTAACAATATGACAGAGTCTCATTAGAGGGGGGTCAAGGCGAGACTGCTGCACCTGGTTAATGACATCATTGCCCCAGCAGGCGGAGGAAACATGCCGGTGTGTGTGTGTGGTAGTGTGTGTGTGTGTGTGTGTTTGTATGTGTGTGTGTGCACGTGTGTGTGTCTGTTTGCCTGTAAGTGTGTGCACAATCCCGTCTTTGTGGTCTGTGGCCATTACATCCTCCATATGGAAGAATGGGAGCGTTGTATGTCTGCGCAATAAAATGGTAGTGGGAAAAGATGCAACATTATAATCGTTATCCAACAATTGAAGAATATCCTGTGAGTACGCAGGAATGCATGAATACTCACAGGACAGAAACAAATGGAAAACAGAGTGGACCGGAGGACAGCCAATCACAATAGAGGCCATTTTTCATCTGTGTCTGGTTGTGCCTTGGCAAGGGCTTCCTGTAAGGTAGCTCCAAAACGGAACAGCCTGTGGCTTTATCAAGATTTATGAGCAGAATCATCATTGGAAATATTAGACACTTGTAGGGGGCTGATGGGGGAAGAGAGAAAATCCGAGAAGGGAAAAGAGAGAGAGAGAGGGAGAGAATGACCGATATAATAGAACAGGAGAGATAGTGGGTGAGTCAGAGAGCGCGAGAGAGAGAGAGAGAGAGAGAGAGAGAGAGAGAGAGAGAGAGAGAGAGAGAGAGAGAGAGAGAGAGAGAGAGAGAGAGAGAGAGAGAGAGAGAGAGAGAGAGAGAGAGAGAGAGAGAGATTGAAAGAGAAAGAGTGAAAGGAAAAGGACAGAGACACAGACAACCAATGAGGAGCCCGGTAGATACTGGTTTTCTCGATAAGGACAGATGTCTAGCCTTGATTCCAATCTAGCTTATTATATCTTCTGTCGCCATGGGTTTGCTCTGAAAATGTGCCAAAGGGCCTATTGGGAAGCTGTTATCAAGGCTGCATGCCTCTAACAGCCGCGCCGAGGGTATCAGAGATAAGACAACACCCGGAATGAAAAGGCACTGAATATTGGATGCCCACATCTGTCACGGCTCAAAACATTGCAAATACTATTTTACCGCCAGGTGAGACTTTAGCTCATAATTCTGAGTCAAAATGAGTTTGTTGTGACATCAAGAGTGGGCGTGTCCCCTCAGATGTCTGAAGGATAGCTTAGCCCAACAGCTACAACACAGCTACACTACGGAGACTGATCCAGCTGATCCATCCATCGTCTGGGAGGACACTCCCACGTGTGATGTTAGCATGTCTCGATAACATCAGCCATGTAGCTACTTTTAACGGCTATCACACCTGGAGGTAAGATGTTGCTAGAATATGGGACAGGTGGATACCTACAGGTGGACTGAGTGTTTGACTCCCCGACAGAAGGTTCTGTGGTCGATCAACCCAACACGGGTTGATCGACCACAGAACCTTATGTCGGGGAGTCAAAAACTCATGCTACCGTTCTGCCTCCTATATCATCATTTATTCAAACTAAGAACTGTGGATCTAGAAGAGGGAGGGAGACTTTTTTTTTTCCCGCCAAAGGTGAGGTCATAGAGAGCCACAACAAACAGATTGTGCATATACAGTAAGAGATGCATAATAGAGAGGGGCCTCACTCAGCCACATTGCAGTCCATAACAGGTAACATGCCAGACGAATATCATTCTGAAAAGTACCCTGCACAGTACAGCCAAGAATGTGCGTAAGTAGAAAATACAAGGCTCTTTACAACGTGTAACTGTTTCACGTTAATGCATTTAAGGTTTTCTTTAGAAATGTAAAAGAGCCAACGAGTTTAAAGAGATTAAATATAGTTCTTAAAACAAGATCTATTTTACGTTTGTGTTTCCATACAATAAAAATCTCCCCATTATAAAAATAAACTAAAAGGAATAACTGTGTTTAGCGCACTTGTTGTTCAGCAATAGTTCGGCCAACCTGTGGTTAAAACAAACGTTTGAAGGAAAGCATTAACACATAACTACATTAATGCATCAATAATATTTAACTTATGGGCCACACGCTGAACACTCCATCAGTATTATCGCAACATCTATTTCATGAAACATCTTTGTAATTACCTGAAGCCATTACTTTGTTCCATTGACTGTGTCGATGGCACTGATGTGAAGACCCAGAAGCCCTTGCCAGACTCCATTACTTTTGCAGCTTTGGCCGTTTTTTAACGGGCTTAGCGTCGTTTGTCAGCTGAACAGTATTCCACTCAATAAAACCACTGTCATCTTTGAGGGATTTCTCTGAGGCCATGTGCTTTGGCATATCCAGTCTGATTGTTTTGTGACTGAACAGTACATGGAAGTCAGTGAAGTGAATGAATAGTAAAACCATTTAGCCTCAGGGATGTTTTGTGGGCAACGGCTTGTTATTGTTATGTCTCAAAGCCATGGCAGTGTAGGGAATTTGTGGGAATAAGAAAATAATGAATGAAATGATTGAAACAAGATTGATAGGCAGGACCAACTGAGCGCATAGTGCACCAGGAGGAAGATAAAAGCAAGCAATATCTGAAAACAAAAGATGGGCTGGAGTGACAATGATAGAGGCAGAAGTATGAGAAACCGCATTGGTCAGGGGTTTAGTTGGAGCAACAAGCACCAAAAGCAGGGTAAAGGATTAGAGGGAGGGAGAGAGAGAGAGAGAGAGAGAGAGAGAGAGAGAGAGAGAGAGAGAGAGAGAGAGAGAGAGAGAGAGAGAGAGAGAGAGAGAGAGAGAGAGAGAGAGACAGAGAGACAGACAGACAGACAGACAGACAGACAGAGAGAGAGACAGACAGACAGACAGACAGACAGACAGACAGACAGACAGACAGACAGACAGAAAGACAGACAGACAGACAGACAGACAGACAGTGGGAAACAGAGAGAGAGCGCGAGAGAGAGAGAGAAAAGGGTGAGGGAGAGAGAGAGAGAGAGAGAGAGAGAGAGAGAGAGAGAGAGAGAGAGAGAGAGAGAGAGAGAGAGAGAGAGAGAGAGAGAGAGAGAGAGAGAGAGAGGGAGGGAGAGAGAGAGCAGTAGAAACAACAGGCCAGCGAACGAGGGACTTTGATGGAGTCTCTCCTGGAGTGTTTATGACGACGCAGCGCCAGCAGACATAATGAGTTGACTGATCAATCTCCCCCCCGCCCAGCCTACTCCATCCCCCCCCCTCCCCCTTCTCCCCTCGGCCCCTACCAGATCAATAGCACTGTTTTGACATCCTACATTAAGCTCTAACTAATTGCCAGATTGCTAAATGCTTTTAAGAAGGAAGAAAAAAAGGGAACATATACAGGCGATCAATAATGCAATCACGTCAGTGACTCTCCTGCACTGCCCCGGACAGCGGGATGTGCTTGTGTCTGTGTTTGTTTTGTGTTAGTGTCTGTGTGTGCGTGTCTATGTGGGAGTCTGTGTCTCAGTGTTCACAGGCATGAGCTCACGCGTGTTGGTTAACATTTGGAACATGCAGGAGTGTTGATGACACACCGTTTCATAAACCTACATCTCGGGGCTGATGTTTGAGCCGTGTGTGTGTGTGGGGGGGTTTTTGTATTCCCGCTGGTAGGTTCGCAGGGATGTATGTGTGTGTATGTGTGTGTATGCAAGTGTGTGTGTGTGTGTGTGTGTGTGTGTGTGTGTGTGTGTGTGTGTGTGTGTGTGTGTGTGTGTGTGTGTGTGTGTGTGTGTGTGTGTGTGTGTGTGTGTGTGTGTGTGTGTGTGTGTGTGTGTGTGTGTGTGTGTGTGTGTGTGTGTGTGTGTGTGTGTGTGTGTGTGTGTGTGTGTGTGTGTGTGTGTGGAGACAGTGGTAAGCTGTGGTCTGGGATGAGGGCAGGGCGGTCTGGGGGTGCATTCAGGGGTTAACCTGGGAGGCCTCGGTGGAACAGTTGTCTCGCTTGTACCACATCACTGTGGCTCAACCACTAAGAAGACCTTGAGGTCTAAACAGCTAACTGGTGATTAGTTGATGTTTACTGTGTGTGTGTGTGTGTGTGTGTGTGTGTGTGTGTGTGTGTGTGTGTGTGTGTGTGTGTGTGTGTGTGTGTGTGTGTGTGTGTGTGTGTGTGTGTGTGTGTGTGTGTGTGTTGTGTGTGTGTATGTAGTGTGTGTTGTGTGTGTGTGTGTGTGTGTGTGTGTGTGTGTGTGTGTGTGTGTGTGTGTGTGTATACATGTGTGTTAGTGAGTATGTTTTGGAAATACAGTTTGTTGTGTTCAACAATCCTCCAAATATCAACATGAACACACTGTTCATTTTGAGGGAACAATGTCTTGTTTGTGCCAGCCTAAGTCGGTGTGTATACTTCTGAGTTTCGCTGTGTTGCTGTGTGGGTACGAAGGTATATGTGTGATAACGGGGATAGGGTGTAGGTGGCGAGAGCTTCCACATGAATGTTTCAGAGAGAGAAGGGGGTGGCAAGGCCTGAGAGCTTCTGGCCCATGTAGCCTCATATATTTTTCAAGGGAACACAGATGGACACAGAGACACGCAAGACAGGACAAAATGCCACGGAGGATAATAACAAGGAGGCATGCCATGCTTCACCTGACATCATGGCTTATAGAACCTAGCCCAGGGCTCCAAAGTGTTAAAATATATCTATGGCTGCAGCACAGGGACACCTCAGAGACAGAGATTTAGCAGCTCAAGGTGGTTCAAGCAGAGAATTAAAGTGGGATCCAAAGTGATTCTTCCAAGAATAGAGGGAGACGATTGTGGAAGATAGAGAGATTAAGGAAGGACACAGATATCAAGAAAGAGCAATTGGAGATAGAGAAAAGAGGAGATAAATGACATGAACAGACCACTCTCTGGTCAGTCACTAGCAGCAGCCTAGTATAAAGCTGGAATGGCAGTAATTTGAAAAACTGGAATTTGAAGTCAACAGCATTGTTTGTACAGGTTAATGTAGTGTTTAACATGCTATTTTTTGATCAAAAGTTTGTTACCTTATAAACCTTTTCATTAAAATCTGTGTATAGAATTACATTATATTAGAATTGACTTTTTTTGTGAGCTCATTTCCCAAGTTATGTAGTTAGTGAAGAGAACAGAGGTCTATCCTGCCTGTGTGGTTCCTGCCACCGTGCGGCCCGTTGGAAATTATAGATTTTATAGATTTTGTATGTACGTCAAGGATGGTATTTTTAGTATGTTTCATTACAGTCACCATAAAAATAGCACACATGATAATATAGACACTACAATAAGCAGGCACTATGCTGGCACACTATAGATAGTAGCCAATTCCATTAGCCAATTACTTGAGTATTATTGGCGTCAGTTGTTGTAATAATAAAGGAGGAATAGTAGTAGTGGTTCAAGTGTTTTTATTATCATTATATAATTGAACTAAGTTAATGTTGTTTTTCTTATTCTTATTATTTTCATTATACATTATCATCATTATCATCATTATAAGTTAACTTCAAGAAAGAACGAAAAAGCCAAACAAGCAAAACAAACCTACGAGCAAAATAAGTTTGAAACTGAATAATAGGCTGGACAAATATTAAACCATTTAAAGCACTACTCATCTCTACCTAGGAGTCCTCTCTGCTTATATCCCACTGTGCCTCTCTCTCTCCCTTTATACCTCTCTTCCCCATTTCCAATTTATGCTATTAAAAAAAATAAATTATTAAAACAACGGTGATAATCAATCAATAACACTCTTTCATAGAGGCTAGGACTGCTTAATAATTAACTAATCCTGTGGGGACGTGTGTGTGTGTGTGTATGTGTGTGTTTTTGTGTGTGTGTGCATGCATGGGTGTGTGTGTGTGTGTGTGTGTGTGTGTGTGTGTGTGTGTGTGTGTGTGTGTGTGTGTGTGTGTGTGTGTGTGTGTGTGTGTGTGTGTGTGTAGGTGTGTGTGTCGGTGTGATTGGTTGTGCGTACATACATCGAATTTAGTATGTGTGATGTGTAGTATTCATTTGCATAGCTTTTGTGTGTATGTGTGTGTGTGTGTGTGTGTGTGTGTGTGTCTATGTATGTGTATGTGTGTGTGTGTATGAGTGTGTGTGTGTGTCTGTGTGTGTGTGTGTGTGTTGTGTGTGTGTGTGTGTGTGTGTGTGTGTGTGTGTGTGTGTGTGTGTGTGTATGGCTGCATGTGTGCATGTATGTGTCTGTTGTGTGTGTGTGTGTATGTGTTGGTCCAGACGTGTGTGTTTGTACTTGATTGCGGTTTGTGTTAAGCAGGTACACAGGCTGTGATGAAAAGAAGATCTAAAGGAGTAATTAACATCTTAACTCTCCATACATGGGAGTGGTCGAAATATCAGGGGGCTCAATCTGCAGAGTGCGTGTGCGTGTGCGTGTGCGTGTGCGTTTGTGAAAGGAAACACTACAGCCATGACACAGCCCCGGAAATTGATTACACATTCAAGGTGAAGGTTTCACACAGAACTATCTGTGCTTGTCTGTGGTGAAGCCAACGGGAGCGTACCAAATGATTAGGGAGCGTACCAAATGATTAGGGAGATGGAGGAGAGACTGAGCCCGGGAGAGTCAATTAAGCCGCTTCAGAGGAGGAGTGATTGAGCGAGTGAACAGGTGAGAAGTCTGAATGATTCAATGGAGGAAGGGATAAATGAATGTACTTAAATGAACACACAAACAATTAAACTAACTACTGATTAAGACGTGGTTAACGCTCCATGGGCACTCTGGTGGATAGTGAAGGGATAGTGCTTAGAGAAGAGGTCAGGTGCTCACCGAGTACCTTACATCATCAAACACCTGGATTGGTCCTCTATTTGCCAATTACACAGGAGGAATTATTTCCATTTCTTAAATTCTGAGATAGTTTACCAATAATTATTAGCAATATACACTTGATAACAGCATGGGAGCATCAATGCAATTTCAATAGCCCTTATAGGACGGCCTTTGGCAATGTTGCACTTCTGTGCTCTTTCGGACAAGTTTATTTATTTAAAACCCTTTTAAGTAAATACTTACTTAAAAAGCAGTTTTCAAATCGAAACATTAGCTCAATTCTTCAAAACCATTGTTTTTACAAGGAAACCAATTAAGAGTTCTGAATAGGGTCAAGTCTATGACAAAATAATTGATCTTAGTTTGTCTGCTCTAATTTTCATATAAATATTCTTACGAATGTTTATAAAAATAATTAACTAAATAGTATAGTATATCATATTATATAATATCCGTTGCGTATAGTTGTAGGATCTTGATTGAACCGATAAATGGAGATATAGGTAAAAATATCTCTTGTTTACCTGATGTGGAACTCATTATTTAAAAAGTGAGTCTGTCTTTAAAGATGGATTTCCAAAATATCTCAAGATGTGAACGCTAAACCTCCTGTGAGGGGGGGGGGGGGGGACAACAAGCTGCTTCTACTTAGTGATGGTGGCTTGTGGAATAATTAAGAAGATCTACAATACCTAGCAGGCTCATAGATAAAGATGTGATAGGTAGGAGTGTGCGATGGCTATTAAAAGCTCCATGAAGCATTTAATTATTAGGCATGCTGCAAAGTGGCAGACATGGCACTTTTACAGAATGTTGCATTGCACACAACTTTACATAAAAATGTCCACACATTCCTGCATAGCAATGATTAATCAGTTTATAAAGCTAAAATTGTTTGTAACGCACTAACTTCTGATAATTAAAAGGTGTGAATAAGAGCAGTTCACAGCTGTCAAATCAAAGTATTCTTACAACACACACTGGTTTGTTTTGGGGGGGGGGCTGTGTGCTGATAATAAGTAGTTTGGATTTAGAGGTCTCAAGTGGACACGTGTTCAAACCCTGTAAAAATAATCAAACATAGGATCAAATAAATTGTTAATTTTAATTTTTACATTTGTTTTAGGTTGATTAAATTTCACAGGGTTACTTTCAAATGTCAGGACCTTTTTTGTTAATGGGGGTCATGCTGTTGCCGACAACCTTATTTAAACTAAACAAACGCCCACACATTTCCAGCCTGCGTTGGCGTTCCGGGGCCACAGTGTCATCCATCTCTGTCCTAAGCATTGATAACAACTCACTTGTCAATAGACAGAGAGAGAGCCTAAGAGTGGCTGCCCGTCTCAATCCTTAAATTACCTTCTAAATCTAGGAAGAGTGCCCCACAGAAGCTTTTTGGATATGGGGATGGGAATGGAAGCGTCTTTTTGCTGACATGTTCAGCTAAACCCACTCACCAGTCCATCACAGTCTGAGGGTCACCTCCCTGTTTGCAGAGTTAAGACATGACAGGGAGGATTAAAGACGCTAACTAAGAGGGAGGGAGAATTAATTTGAAGCAACAGTTTAGCAAGGAATGCATTAGCATGAAGTCATGTCGATGTGAACAACGGAGGAGTGGACAGCATGTTAGAACCCGACGCACGATTGTTAAAGCCAAAGAACATATGAAGACTCTTGGTGCTACGCGTGTTTGAAGTCACTGAGTCAGAGCCCTTACTGTCCATGTCCGGGTCTGACGTTGCATTAGTTCATTACGTCCAAAGCCCAAGTGGCTGAAATATGATTGCATTGCCCCCCAGCCAAACACCTAGCTTTTTTTTTTTGCATTTATTCTTTAGGCCTAATTAATGCACGAGAGAGGAGGTTAACATTGGTTACAAGCACTGGGGAATAAATTACATACAAAGCAAAAACCCATATAATCTAACAATATTACGCATGAGGTTCATCTTAATATACATTGCAGATATTTTTTGTCAATGATTTTTACATATAATTATATTCTAGGTGCAAGACCCCTTTCCAAATCCAAACAACATTTAATAGATATGAGCTTTTATATTTAATGTGTATATTAATTCTACTACTACTGCAATGACAAAATATACTACTACTACTACTACTACTATTGCTACTAATAACAATAATCATAATAATAACAAGAACAAATTCCAAATCCAAACAACATTTAATAGATATGAGCTTTTATATTTAATGTGTATATTAATTCTACTACTACTGCAATGACAAAATATACTACTACTACTACTACTACTATTGCTACTAATAACAATAATCATAATAATAACAAGAATAAATACTCAATCAAATATATTAAGATAAATAATGCTCAATCACTGGAGGTAATGGTGTTTTGCAAAGGTTACAATCTACATAATCAAACATCAATAGAAACCACCTAAGTTTGACGAGTGCCATTTGGGTGCTTTGGGCATGGATGGATGGTGAGTTGTCTATCAACATCTGTCACCTAGCTGTCACAGAGCTGCCTCCCCGGCAGCCTGTTGTCATTACTCAGAGGTCTGCTCCAGGAGCACCCAATACTCTCAGCTCCTCCACATCCCTCTTAACGGAGAGAGACGGGGAG
>OLKM01000717.1:27260-29760 GCA_900291075.1 Melanogrammus aeglefinus
CACACCAGTCGGTAGCATCTACACCATACAGCAGACATTTAGACATAAAGCAGAAAGGTTCTTCATTCCAATATAATACTTTATAAAACACTTTGCACTGTACAGTGTTTTTTTTTAACTTGTTTGTGTTGCAGGGTGGTATACAAATATGGCTTTTGTTATTGGTAAAAAAAAAGAGGCAGAAATTTAAAGTGAAAGTAGCTTTAGGACATGCATGTATCTCCTTATCCAGCAAAAATAATAATGCATTACATGATTGAAACAACAATTTATATTCACAAATGGAGACCTCATCTGTGATAACCAGCATTCTTGATAGAAAAACAAATTAAAAAAATGTAGCTGGTTAAGTGGATAAAATAACAGAAATTCGTATATAACCCGCTCATTAACTGAATATGATAGATTGGAAGAGAGGAATTCATGTTTAATGTGTGAATACATGTTTATTTTGTCTACGCTCTTTTTGAAATAACTCATACAAACACGACATTTTGTGTATTTTACAGAGCAGCAAGCCAACCGCTTTTCACATTCACATTTTATTTCCCATAATTTAGTACCAAGTTTCAGTGCATTTTTATTACAATCAAATTAGCCGTTTGCTATCTTATCTTATGCCTGCAAAAAAAAACAACAGTTTCCCAAAGTAAGGTGGACATAAACATTCTAAATCATAACTTTATAATTGAATACAAAGGCAAATACATTCATACGACAGTGTGATATTATGTCATCAAATAAATAAAACCTTATATAATGAATAAACACATAAATCTAAAACAACTTTCATTTAAATAAGGCAAACATAACATTTACCTAAAACACAGGGGTTGCACACTCAAAACCAATGTAAATTAAACCAGACAAGTAAACATAACATAAATTAGCCATGCACCAACTGTACAAATGCATTAGGAAATTGACCTATAGAACTCCCTCCGTTAAGAAAGCAATAAAATACTACAGCTAAACCAAGACTGTATACTCTGGTTTAGAGCACCACCATTTTGTTCCAAACTGCTCCTTTACAAGCTACGATGATAAGACAGAGTATAAAAAAAAGAAGCTTATAGTGTTAATTTCAAAATAAAACGTCATATACTTATAATCGCTTTGGTTGGGCTACTGGTAATTTAAAGTGGATGAAATGAGTCTGACGAGTGGGATACTGTTCCTGTTGGGGAAAAGTGAGCCTCTATGACATAGGTATATAGCACCCCATGCATTGTGCACCTAGGCTGTACAGCTTTTGATCGTACCGTGTCGATCGTTCGGAAAAACGTGACTAGTGTGTGTATGTGTACTGTACATTTTTTTAATCACTACCTACTTTTGTCATTATTCAGACATTTTTAGCGGTTGCGATCCAACATATAAATACATCAACAAAAAGCGGAACTTCCTTGTGTTAGGTTTGTGGTATAGAGCTGTAGGTGTGGGCACGCGCCCTTACTGTGAAGTACCATTAAGACTAATGTTTTGCTTAAGAAGTGGAAACATTCTACTGAGCGAGTATAGGAAACAACACATGTTGAGTGAGTCGACGCACACAACAGCAGAACATGGAGGAGGGGAATCCAATGAGGTGCCACAATGAAGGAGACGAGGGTGACGACAAAACAACAACACAGGTAACGTTAAGAGATGATCTCATTCAACGGGATGTCAGTGGTGTGTATGTTAATGGCCTATTATTCACATTCAAGAAAAGGCATCTCTTTAAGTGGTCCAGTCATCCCAGGGGCCTCAAGTAAAAAGGGAGGGAAGAGAGGATTACAGAGTGAAAGAATGGAAGTAGAACGATGGAGGATTAAAAAATAGGTAGGGGAGGGGAGAAAAGATTGGAGGAACGCACACTTTTTATTTTACATGACGGGTGTGATAAAGTGCAGGGCGAGAGATGGAGGAACGGTGTATTCATATGAAGGCAAACTGGTGAGATTTATCAGTCAGGAGAGCCAGCGGGTGAGGTACACACTTCCACAATAACTGCAAACGCTGGTTCACACCCAAAACAAAAACGAACGCCTCAGCTCCTATACAAAGCCGGGGCTGTCCTGTGTCTGTCTGTGTCTTGCCTGACTACTCTGGACAGATGCGTGCGGCCTGTCTTCTACTGCTTAAGTCAGACGGGTGAAGCATTGGGATCAGGTAGAGCATTAACAGTGACGGTGCCCGTGGTTTGGTGTTGGTTGGTTTGAGGACATCTCAGAGGCTATACATGGTGTCTGAGGTCAAGGCTGGGAGCAGTGGGTGAACTGTAATGGCATGAGGAAGCTTTACGTGACAAGGTGACACTTCCGGGGGGGGGGGGAGGGTGAATCATTCATTCATTCATTGGAATGCACAGAGTCGGGCGGCCATCCGACTCTTAGCTCTACGTTACGGTAGAAGGGGGCAAGATGTGGGAGCCCCATCGGGAGCCCCATCGGGAGCAACCCCCCCCGATTTGGGCTTCAACGTGTCGGAACGACCCCCACCCACCCCACACCAACAT
>OLKM01000717.1:34760-162260 GCA_900291075.1 Melanogrammus aeglefinus
AGGGAAGGCTTGAAATGTACCGAGCACGTTTGAGGGAAGGCTTGAAATGTACCGAACACGTTTGAGGGAAGGCTTGAAATGTACCGAGCACGTTTGAGGGAAGGCTTGAAATGTACCGGGCACGTTTGTTACACCTTGTATTATTTGCGTTTGCAATTTTAATTGAAACACAATTCAATATGAAGGTATAATTAAAAACACATGTGGGGTGATATTGTTCAACAGGTGGCAGGATAATGCTCACGGACATAGGGGAGAAGCCGCTGAAAGGAAATAAACCACTTCCCTCATCAAGAGGGAGATGCTTGGAAATACCAATTAAAAATCAGCCTGTCGAGACTTGAGGACTTAAAAGCATCCAGCGCAATACTTCCCACAGCACTAATCATAATGCTGGTGTTTATTGCATTACAGTTTAATTGCGCACACATAATTTAATAGTGACACATAGGAAGTCGGGCCAGCATATTAGAACTGTGAACATGACAATGTCTGTGACAGTGTCTCAGGTGACTGTACCAATTGTGACTCTAATTGCAAGGCTGAGTTTAAAAACGATTTCATTAAAGAGACTATCACCTACTGGTGCCCGCATGCACACATCTTGTAAGAGCAAACAATGCTTATATGCGGCCACTCTCAGAGTTTCAAAATGCATCTAGTTAAATACCGTGAACGTTTTTCTATTACTATTACAATTTTCTCAACCTCGACAACTAATGGAAGTTATTTGGCCGACTACTCGCTTACACGTTCTCCAATCTCAAGGTATCCCATATCGATCACAGTCACCCTGGCCTTGACTCCAGCCACGTCATATTTAAAGTATGCCTGCTTGTACACTCTGAAGGAAGGACTCTTTCCTGTGAATGGAACGGCCACAGGGTTGCCTCTGTTGTTGTTGTTGTGCCGCTTGCTGCTGTGTGTATTCTGTGCAGGGAGCTGGTGGCCAGAGCCACACCACTTGGCCAGATGCCACTCACCTGAGTAGGCCTGGCTCAGGAGACTGTAAAGCAGCCCTGGCAGATTGGCATTGGTGTATCCGTGGCTTGCAGACTGACATTTTGTAACATTTGTGTGTGGTTGTAGCACTTATACATTGACTCACATACACTCCTCCAAATGCACACCCACTGCAGACATATTGATCTACTGACAAAGCACATGTCAGGAATGCATTTTATATCCTTTATTAAACATTATGTGTTTAATTCAAGGCTATGGTGGCCTCCCTCTTGTTATTGCACACCGTTGAGCCAGGATGTAACAGTGCATGCGTGTGAGAGTGTGTGTGCACGCACACGTGCGTGTGTCTGTGTCTGTGTCTGTGTGTGTGTGTGTGTGTGTGTGTGTGCTCACCCTGTATCCCAGGTCTTCATGTAGATCGCAGGAGGAGGTGCTGATATTGGACTGCCAGACTGTCTCCTTCACACTGCAGCCATACATGAACACGTTCTTCTTACGAGAGTGACCGTGGTAGTCACAGAAAACCTGCGGTATCACACACACACATACACACACATCTTGACCAGACTGTAGTGCATATAAAAAAAATCAACAGTGCATTATCAATAGTGCAGATCAATGGGATTCATGGTTAACGGAGCAACATGGTAAACACCAGGCAGTTCCAACGATTCAAGAGGAAAAAATGTAATGTTTTCACCAGTGGCGCCCTCTGTATGTGAGCGAGGTACTGCAGGAGGCTCTTCGTGTGGTAGATGGTTGGGTGGAGCTCGTGGCTCGGGTTCTGCCACTGGCGGTTCAAGTCCTCACCGCTCAGAGAGCAGCGGTGACTACAGGGGGGAGAAGAGCGGCGGATGAGAGACCGCGCACGAAGGACGACAGCTGGAGTCTTTCAGGATCAGAACCCATGTTGGAGCAATCTATCACGACACATCCGTATTAAACAAGTTAACGACAGGCCGCATTAGAGGAGATTGTGTTGAATCGTTGTTGCGTGGCAGAATGAAAGTGAAGCGTTGTTCACTGTGTAATATATTGGAAAAACGACACCGAAGCAGCAATTATGTGTCAAAATAAGCCACGCTTAGATGGCCATGTGGTGTTAGTCACGGCCCAGCGACGCGTCTGTAATGAAAAATGTGAACCGTGCGTCTCCCTATTTAAGTCTACGTCGTGGTTGACACGAGCGCGGGACGCTGCGACGGTGAGTGTGTGCCCGCTCACTTTCCGTTGATGACGCCGTCGGGGTTGAGCATGGGCACGATCTTGAAGATGTAGGCCTCTCGCAGGCTGTGGGCCAGCTGGCTGGAGCCCATCAGGAACTCCAGCGTGCCCTTCATCACCCAGCTGGCGTTGGTCTCCCCGGGATGCACCCTGGCCGACAGGAAGATCACCGGCCGGTTCCCTTGGGGCAGAGGAGAAGGGTGGTGGGACTCGTTAGGGACTGTGTCCATTACATCATTTAGCATACGCTTTTATCCAAAAAGACTTCAGACAGACGTCATGGGGTGATAGAGTAATGGGTTAGGGTTAGGCATCTTGCTCAGAGATGCCTACAGATTAGTCTGTGGACTTCAGGGGATCTGACCCAGAACAGCTGGGAGAAGAACACCCTGACTGCTGGACTACCCGGCATGTGATTATGAATGAAGGCCAACATGGAGACGAACACAAGACGTGAACGACAATGGACTAAAACCTGATTAAGTGATGGATAAGGATAATGTTCATTCCTAATGCAGCAAGGCTGCCAGATTGTAATACTGTACTCTCTCACTAACACTCAATCACTGTTCCCATAAAGCATGGCAGAAATAATAAGATTAAAAAATACACGTCAGTGAATCGCTCTAATTATAAACCATAAATGAAGCACACCGAAGATATTTAGCTAAACTGGCAAGATTCGATTTTAGGCTGTTCAATGACAAAGACCAACGCTGAGGTACTTACTGAACTGACAGATGTGGTCGTTGGAGGTGGCCTCGGGCATGGCTGTTATGGTGAGGAGGGGGCAGCTGTTTCCTGCCAGTGTCTCACACAGGACGTCCTGTCTCCAATAGATCTGAGGGCTTCTCAGGTCCTCAAGCTTGGACAGGTGCATCTTCACCAGCACAGAGGAAGAGGGCGAGTGAGGAGAGTGGGAGAGAGAGAAATGTAATCTATATAATTTGTACGACTGCCAACTGCAAGGTGGTGAATCACAAACAGAGCACCACTTTAACCTGCGGTTTCAATAAAGACGTCTCGTGTGATTACAGACCTCAGAAAACCTTTTTACCGCTCGCTTTCTTAATCATCAGCGTCTGGGTAATGTCACAGATTAATGAAATAGCGCTGAGCTCTTGTGAATTCCACAGCAGGCTGCGGAAGCATCACTAGCTGAGCAGCATGATAGCTAAAGAGGCACTAGCATCTGGTAAAACACTAGGGGTTACATGCACGCACGCACACACACACACACACACACACACACACACACACACACACACACACACACACACACACACACACACACACACACACACACACACACACACACACACACACACACACACACACAGGAAGGAGACAATCCTTCAGAGTATACAAGGAGGCACACTTTAAATATGATATGGCTGGGAGTCAAGGCCAGGGGGAAACTGATCGGTATCTGATAGGCATACCTTGAGAGTGGAGTATGTGTATGGGTAGTGGTAGGCAAAGTAGCAGACGTCGTCCTTATGGCTGAAGTTCATGGTGAACGTCATGGTGTAGTACGACTTTCCTTTCTGGCCGCCTGTGGCAATTGAACTCCTGGAGAAATGGTTTCTGCAAGAGCCAATCGAAACTTGCATAAGGCAGTGTGTAGCCGCATTCAAAAAGCGTCACAATTTGTGAAGTTTGTGGATCTTCTACATATCCGTATTATAAAAAACGTATTTGTTGTAATCCTATGTTTTGAAGGAGGGGGAAATTAAGTGTTCACAATGCAGCTACTGCAGCCATATACTCGTACTCAAAACATTTGTTTCTCAAGAAGTCTCAAGAATAAAACGCACCCAGCCAGGAGCCAATCCAAACAGGGAGATGCTCTTTGGTTGATGTTTGCCCACTCCCACCACCAAGGTAAATTCTTAAGACAACGTCAAAATAATAAAGCTAAACTGTATCTACAACCCAAGCCACTAGAGGCTGCTAATGGGAACACATTCAAGGGCAGGTTTAGGTGGTAAGTGCAACGCTATATGATGCGTACGAGCCAAGGGGAAAGGGATTCCATACTTGTAGTAACAGATGTCCTCTCCTGATCTCACCCAGCGAGGTTTACCCCCAATCGCCTCCTGCACAGAATACATCAGTACCTGCATACCTGGGTGGACACACACACACACACACACGCACACACAGATACACACTTAAAACTACAATTCACCAGAATATTTTGGCTCATTTGATGTAGTGTGTTTATGGTTTACTTTGGTATCAGGTAAACTTGATGATTTGGTAGTTTGCTGTGAATCAACCAGATGTATCTGCCACACATCGGTCATAGACAGGGCTATTCCAGGAGGCCTTACCGTAATTAAACTGGCTGTTGGACTTCTCACAGTTGATGATGTTGAAGCGGTAGTCCGTTCCGACGCGCATCCCGCTCACCTCAAAATAGAACCACTGGTGATAGTGGTTACTGTTGATGTCCGAGTTGAGCACCAGGTCATACTCATGCCTGCACATAAAGAAACACCGTTCAGTAACCAAACACCAGCCAGCAACACCTAGAACAAGCCTTTTGACACACACAGACGCTCACGCACAAACACACACACACACAAACATCTTGATTAAACTTCAACGTACTGCCTGACATGGATAGCCTTTCTGAGGTTGCCGGATTCAAATTGTGAGTTGAACTTCAGTGACTCTCCATCGTCAGCAATCACAGGGCCACTAGAAAGCAAACAATAAATCTGGATTTAGGCGGAGAACGGCACTGCAGAAAAACACCAATGGCTGATGGCATTTAAATGAAAATACATTTTCAAATGTCAGATTGGGGCTTTTACACCTAGGGTAGTATTTGTTATGCACAACACATTGTAAAGATGGACGACAAAGCTAAAATGTTCAGAGCATAACGGATGAAAACATTCAAACTCACCTAGGAATATCCAGGTCATAAACGACTTTGTCCAAGATGTCATTTGGGTGAATCAACCTCTCAATGTCCTGGAATATCTTAGCCCTGCAATAGCACCAAGAGAGAGTCTTTAGCACATACATTACCTACTTTGAGCAGATGCTGTTCTCTACAGCGATTGTATAATGAAGTCAGATACAGGTAGGTACATTTAGGAGCAGTTAGGGTTTAGGCGTCTTTCACGAGGAGGCCAACAGGTAGACAGAGGAGTGATGGAATCAAGTAGGGCTGGGCAATTAATCCAATTTCAACGTGATTTCAATTTCTGTGTCAAACGATCTGTAAACTAATATGATCAATATCCTTTTCTAAGCATATTTATTGATTTTATTTATTAAATATTTCCGGTTTGAACACTTTCTATAATTCCGGAGGCCCCCCAGTGCTCGCCCTCTCACAGAGCGCCTCACCTCTGCACGCCGTAGACCCTCTCCAGCAGCGGCTCCCGGAAGGTGGGGGCCACGTGGCCGAAGTAGTCGGGGTACGCCACCTCCGAGTACCGGGGCACCGAGGCGGTGCCCTTCACCATCTCCACGTACAGGTCGGGGTCGTGGAGGGGCAGCAGCAGGGCGGTGTCGGGCACCTCCAGCAGGGGGCCCTCCTCCTCGGGGCCCTCCGAGCCGCAGTCCGACCCCCCGGCGCTGCTGCCCCCCGCCCCCCCTCGGCGCGTGGCGGCGATGCCCCCAACGAGCAGCGGGGACTGGATGTGTCTGGTGGAGTTCACCGGGGACTCGTCCACCCCCCCTCCACCTCCTCCACCTCCGTTCAGAGGGCTGTCGGCCTCCAGGGCCACGCGCTCCAGCACTCGCACCAGCTCCTGCTCCAGGCCCATGGCCCGGGGGGCGGGCCGGCCCCCCGGGGCCACGCCCTCTTTGGCCATGCCCTCTTTGGCATCTTCCGTCAGGTGGATGCTGGCCAGTTCTAGAGGCGGCAGGGGGGACGGGGCCGGGGCAGGGGCCGAGGGCGTGGCAGGGCTACAGGAAGTGGGAGCAGAGGCGGGGCGACCCTCGCCGGGGTCACGCTTAAGGGGCGCGGCTTGGACCGCGGGCACGGTGATTGGCCGGGGGGATTTGGTGGCCGATGTGGTGGACGTCGACGAGGACGTTTTGGCACAGTCGAAATCATACCCCTGTGTTGATGAGATTTTGTACATCTTGTTCATTGATTTTTGAGGAAATACGTTTAATTTCTTTACACCATTTTATATAAACATTATATTGCTGGAAAACATGGATTTTTTTTTCAATGTAGTGCACTAAACTAGTTAGATATATATTATAGATATTGTAAGATTAGTGTCGTAAATGAAAAGTTGAGGTAAATGTTGAAGCCTCAACTCCCGGTTTGAATGGATCCACACGCGTCCTCCCGTAGGGAACGCCACTGACCTGGAAGTCCTCGGACAGCTCCAGGAAGAACTTGTCGTACGCCCTCAGCTCCTCAAACGGACGGCTGTGGATCTCCCTGGGACGCAGCTTGCTGAGGTCCGTCTCAATGTCGTCGTTCTGCGGAATCGGGCCACAAAGGGCTCACTGAGACGAGTGTGGAAGGATATTCCAGAGTTTTGTTACCAAGAGTTTTGTTGTTTTCATTATTAACTACTTCTTCGGTTGACGAGTTTCAGAACTGGTGGTTATACATGAATACGCAATCCTTTTAATGCAAGGTTACATTGCTTAGAGAGCTTAGGCGCATCTCAAAAACCTTGATTACGATCCTAAGGTCTCTCATCTCACAGAGACATCCTGTACCTTGGTTGACCAGTTACCTCCCCAACCATGAATAAATGACCAAGCAGAAGGCAGTTTTAATTATCTCTCGTTGGTATAAACTCAAAGTGCGTGCGTGGGCGTGTGCGTTTTAGTTGTACCCCAGCGCGACAGTCCTTCTCGTCCTCTTCGTTCTCTGTGTCATTCTCCATGTCTGCCTCAGTCTCCTCATCGCTGTCGTCCACGACGTCGTCCACTATGAGCACAGACACAGACACACACACAGGTAAACACAAACACTTAAAACACACACACACAGGTTAACATTTCCATTGACACTAAAGTGGTGCATGTGAGCTGTAGGGTTATTATGGGTGAGTCACTGTGCTGTGACAGACAGGAGAGGGCCAGTGACCGGGGGTGGAACGTAAGCAGCCATGACACAGAGCTTAGCTCCTAATCCGAAGAGAGAGAGAAAAAAGATCTACCCAGAGATATAATTCTTCAAATATACCCTTAAATGCACATTATCCCATTCTGTTGTAATCCCTATTCTAGGGATCGCTGTGTTTAGTTCAGATGAAAACATTATTTGGTGATAAGAAAAAACGAACAAAACTACATTGCTTTCAATACTCTTTAGACACAGATAATAAACGTCACCCAATGTTCTACACTCACAAAATGTTGTAATGTCCTTGCCAAGAATAACAAAGGAACATTTGCTTGAATCTGCACACCCCTAAGCACCTGCATGGCTGCATGTGAGCTGTAGGTCATCTATGGGTGAATGTCACTATTCAGTACAGACAGGAGCATGGGCCAGTGACAGCGGGTGGAACCTAAGCAGCCATGACACGAGAGCTTAGCTCCTAATCCGAAGAGAGAGGAAAATAAGATCCTACCGATGTATTCTTCAAATTAGTACACAGCACTATCCCATTCTGTTGTAATCCTATTCTAGGATCGCTGTGTTTAGTTCAGATGAAAACATTATTTGGTGATAAGAAAAAACGAAAAACTACATTGCTTTAATACTCTTTAGACACAGATAATAAACGTCACCCAATGTTCTACACTCACAAAATGTTGTAATGTCCTTGCCAAGAATAACAAAGGAACATTTGCTTGAATCTGCACACCCCTAAGCACCTGCATGGCTGCTGGGTCAGCGATGGAATTAACTATTCAGACATGGAGCACCTGGGCAAATGAACAGTCTGTGAGCCTGAAGCACATTTCAGCGATGTGGGCGGAGACTGTACCAGGTGTCTAAAGGGTCAGAAGAGACAGGAGAGACCCAAACCAACAGTGTTGGCACCAAGAAAGTGTTGGTCTTCAGTATGCTTTTTGTACGCCAACATATGCTTCAAAACGTAACTATGGAAAGGTCACTTGTCAGCAGTAGAGAACCGTGACTCTTAAACCTTGGCCCTCTGACCCCCCTTCCCCGTCGCGAAAAAGCAGACCACCAGTTTAGCTTACTGTGTCCTCTCTATAGTACTGCAAAAGGTACCTATGTGTCACAATTCCAACTTATTGAAAGATCAAATGAGTACGCTAGTCCAGCCTTAGCAATGCCACGAGCAAACAGCAGGGAGAGAGTGAGAGTTATCACCAAAACTAAAAACAGCTCTCTCTTGAGCAAAATGCAAATCCTCCCGACAAATAATCCCATCATCAAACAAGCTGTGAGAGCACTTCATTAGAATATATAGACTTTTATATAGACAACGGCCTGGGGTGCACAACGCATGACAGCAGACAAATCAAACACCCTGAGTAAAGCTTTTGCTTTTTATGAGTTGAAATGCCTTTCAAAAGCTATGGTTTTCTGAACACATTTTGGCTCTGGTGTGGGATGTTCACCTCGAAAACTGTAGATAATTGATCAGAAACAATGTCCTCCTCACTAGCAGTTAGGTTACTTGCGGCGGCTGCCGTCATGAAGTAAACCAAGTCTCGCCCATAAGCTAATATCCAGTGTAATGGATTTTTGTCCCTCACAGTGGGCAGAACTTGGCATAAAGTTAGCGACAACAAAGCCCACCCATTTAGAGGGAAGATTTTACTCAATTTATCTGTCGTTTGAAATAGGTGTCATCAAATTAATATTACGACCTCTGTGAATTTATAGCGGGTCCACCAATCAAAGAGCTGCCGAGCACATTCCTCCCCTACAGCCGCAGAGTCAGCAGCATTCTGAGGTGACTAAAGGGGCTTCTTTCATTTAACCCGTCACGCTCCAACACAAATTGAATAGGCCGTTTCTAAGGGTTTATTTCCTCCGAATTATTTTTGTTAAATATGGATTGTCAAATAAAATTTAAAAAACCTCAGGCCCTATCTGATTGCTTAGAGGGCCCTGACGATTCCTCTCTGCTTATCAGGATACGCTTTCGCAATGCAGCAGAAGGCAAGTGTGTCCTCTTAACATGCCCATCTATAGGCCATTGGGAGTGTAGGTGTAGTGGAACGACTGAGGTATTTCATCAGTGAGTGAGTGCATGAGTGAGAGAGTGCATGAGTGGTAGTGAGTCAGTGAGTGAGTGCATGAGTGAGTGAGTGAGTGAGTGAGTGAGTGAGTGAGTGAGTGAGTGAGTGAGTGCATGAGTGAGTGAGTGAGTGAGTGAGTGAGTGTTGAGTGAGTGAGTGAGTGAGTGAGTGAGTGAGTGAGTGAGTGCATGAGTGAGAGAGTGCATGAGTGGTAGTGAGTCAGTGAGTGAGTGCATGAGTGAGTGAGTGAGTGAGTGCCTGAGTAAGAGTGCATGAGTGGTAGTGAGTCAGTGAGTGAGTGAGTGCATGAGTGAGTAAGTGAGTGAGTGAGTGAGCGAGTGAGTGAGTGCCTGAGTAAGAGTGCATGAGTGGTAGCGAGTCAGTGAGTGAGTGCCTGAGTGGTAGGGGGTCAGTGAGTGAGTGAGTGAGTGAGTGAGTGAGTGAGTGAGTGAGTGAGTGAGTGAGTGAGTGAGTGAGTGAGTGAGTGAGTGAGTGAGTGAGTGAATATGTGTATGCTTTTGTGGCGCCAACCTCCAGGCATTTGGCTGTAAATCTGTGCCACTGGGCCACCTGCAGGCACGTGTGGTAGTGGGTAGTGAAAGGCCGACTTGATGGTGGGCAGAGGCAGGCGGTTCTTAGGAAAACACTTCCTCATGATGAGACTGGAGGTGTTCACCAGAGGGTCCAGCGTCCGCACTGGGAGGCACTCCTGGGAACCAGACAAACAGGAGGGCAGGAAGTTGAAAAACAAAGACACTCACAAACACTGAGGTTGAAGAAAGGCTTGTGGTACTTATTCAGGCTTGGATTAGGGTTGAAGAGCGTGATGGTTTCTGTTTTGAAGACCCATATAAAGTAGGGTATGACAGATATATTAAGGTCAATATAATCCCTGGGATGATGTGTTCCTTCTTACGTTTGTGTATATTATATTGAATTGTGGCGTAATACAAGCTGAAAAAATATAATAAGATAAATATTGCTTTGTTGTTTTATAGATTTGACCTCGAAATGTATTCCTTCTTTAACTTAGTTAGTTGGTTAATCATAAAATACACAAACAGGAACATAACAATAGTTAGCTTTATTATTTTCCTAAATCTCAGATGAAAGTAAATAAGACATGAGTAACATTGTAGGCTTGGGTGACACGTCGTGTCTGTGATCGGATCTGGCAGATCCAATCACAGACTTGTGTCCAGACTTGTGTCCAGACTTGACAGATAAATGCAAACTCTGTGGCTGGATCTCTGATCAGATTTCTCGTTCCTGGTAAATATTTAAATACTTCCTGGGGAAAATGCTGCTGATTGCCAAAGGAGAAGCCTCTGTTCTTTTCCCTTCATATGCTACATTTTTGTTGCGCCCGCAACAGACATGCAATGTTCAGGAGAGCACAGAAGACGTTGCTGAGAGGTTAAGCGTCATAGTCAACATTTAATTTGACCTTCATTGCTGCAGGTCATAAATTAAATGAAATGATACCATGTAAGTAATTTTACTTTGGTGCAGAAACAAGCATTAACCGCATGCATTACATTCTTACGGTGCATTTTTGGTTGATTTGATGTTCAAGGTGGTATCCTATAACATACCGGGAGGCGCGGATATGGTGGTAACTAAATAGCAAGAAAACCTGTCCACAGCGTGCACACAGTCCACTGCTACCAGACCTGATCACAATGTAGGCCAGACCTCCTCTGTGATCTGGTGTATCGGATCCCAATGCAACCAAGATCTGATTCACGAGTGTCCTGACAATTAATGCATCGCAGCAGGATCGCTATTTCAATACGACAAAAAAATCACATTGAAACCACGAAGAGTAACCGTAGCCCCTACTGCTTCTAGGGGGCGGTCTAACTTAGCGATGCATGCTTAGAACAGGAAACAGTATAGTACTCAGGATTTAAAATAGAAACGGCGGGTGGGATAGTCTGGTGCGTTTGACTCCCAGCCAAGAGGTTCTGGGTTCAAACCCTACCTGTAGGCATCCTAGAGCTAGATGCCTAAAACCTACCTGGTCCTAAATGACACAAAAAAGTACACTGTAAGGCACTTTGGATCAAAGCATCTTCTTCATGACTCAATAGTACTAATAAACAAAGCAATCTCTATCCTCTACCTATTATTGATCTATTATTGGCAGCAGAAACGACATGGACGCGGCGCTTACGTTGGAGGTGTTGTAGAGGACTCTCATGCCATCGGCCTCGATGAAGGCAGTCCTGCCACACTTGATGTTGGTGATGTTCCTGAGGCTGGCCAGCAGGCCCTTCCGGATCAGCATGTGCCGTTGCCGGGTGTCGTTGCGGTGCCAGTCTTGGTAGGCGAACAGCAGGAGGGGGACGTGCCCTCGGTCAACTCCGCCCGCCGCGCGTTGGTCTCTACACAAGAGGAGAGAATGAATGAACGAACGTTACCTGGTGGGCAACAGTCTGGGGGGGGAGGGGGGGGACTGCATCACCAAGAGCACTTACTCATTTTGATAGATTCACCCTTAATTAAAAAATATGACTTGCTTGTCTAAGTGCTTGTTTATTTTGGGTTGTCAAGTGTAATCCAAGTGAATAAAGAAGAAACGGATGCTTCAGTTTGTGTCATTCATGATCCTTTAGGTTGTCCGTCAGGCTCCTGCGGTGTTCTTTCGCCCGCATTAGGTAAACAAGCATCAAGATAATCATCAATTTAGCGTTAGCATTAGCTGTTAAGCAGACCGAGGGATTGAGGTGACAAACCCGGACAGGAAAGTACGCCGGTTTTAAACGGATAGCAAACAAACAAGCTAGGTGACAGCTAGGCCATGGATCGTTAGTGGGGTGTAAATAACTCACTGGATTTGAGGAGGGCTCCCAGAGTGTCCAGGGCCACCCTGTTGATGTGGGACACATGACAGGTGAGTTAGGATGGAGTACGAGCAAACAAGGCAGTGGCGGCGGCCGGCACATGCGACAGGAGACGACAAATGTGTGTTGTGAGTGTTTTGTGAACGTGTGGCTTTACTTGAGCAGGGTGGTGTTCTTCTTGGTGTGCGGCCCTACGATCTTGAACATGAGCTCCACTGCACCGCTTTTCCCAAGAGAGATGGCGTTCACCGCTGCACAAAAGATGCACACATACCCCAAGGACCTCAATCGAAGAAACACTTGGGTCTTTAATGATTTGCAAAGACTCATGGAGGGTAGACGATCTAATGAACTGATTTACCCAAAAGAGAAAGCAAGAAGGACAGAAACGGAATTGAACCTAATCAGACTTCACACTTCTCTATTACAAAATCTGTCTGTCTGTCTCTTTTAATTGAGTCTCGCGGATCGGCTTACAGTTGGAAGAGTAGACCCTGAGGACTTGCAGGCAAGGCAGAACTAGTTTTGAGTTGAGGAGGTTCTGTTTCAGTAGGTTGACGGTGACATTCAGAGCTCCAGTCAAACGCGCCTTCACCCCAAACTTCCTGTCTGCGGCGAAAGAGGGGTCGTCAGGGGAGGATATAGTGACAGGTTTGGTTTATGTGCACTGTTTGTATGTATGCATAATTCTCATGGTTAGATGGTAGCCTGTATGTAGCCTGTTATGTAAACTTTAAATGAAGCCAGGCAAAGACAGAGTTGTATTCAATTATTCATTTTTAAGTTGTCTCAGGCAGGGATACAAAAAAAAAAGTAGAGCCATGTAGAGCTGGAGTCAACACAAATGTTGATATTTCACTGTCATCAATTTATCAGCATGAAAATTAAATGTTTTTCATATCGTTTTAACCACAAATTTGTGATCACAGTTGGTCGGATATTAGTCAAAAGAATGCCATAATGGAGGTTATGTTCTTAAAACAAAGAATTTGTCAAATGAGTTATAAATTCATACCCGTTTACGTGAACTTTACAGGGACTTTGGTAGCTCAGGCCTATGCTTGCGCCTGCTGTGAACATACCTTTTGGTCCCACTTTGGCCAGCAGGGAGTGAAGCTGCAGCATGAGTTCCTCACTGGGAGGAGACTCTTTGCTGGCAGAGATCAGCAGCTTTAGTAAGATGGCGGGGCCCCCCTTGGACACAAACACCGCCACCCTGCGCCCTCCGCCTGAAAAATTCAATTGACCTGTGTGAATGTAGTCAAGGGTAGGAACTCTAAAGTCCTATTTGAAACACCACACACACACACACACACACACACACACACACACACACACACACACACACACACACACACACACACACACACACACACACACACACACACACACACACACACACACACACACCATTCTGTCTGAAAATTAATGTTTCTGTCAACAAGAAAGGGAAATAACATGTCTGGCAAATGCTAGACATTACTACTTTTTTTAGCTATTTTGAGCTACTTACCCACAGTAAGTAGCTCACTGAGGATATAAAGAATGTTCAAGGTGGTCTGAAGATCTCTGGGAATTCTGTAAAAAAAAAACAGACACAATGACAACATCCAATGAATGAATAAATGAAATATTTTTTTTTTTCAAACAAAGTTTCAATTTAATTGCACCGCAGCACTAGAGCTATTCAAGAGCATTCAAAGAAATGCACTAGTGACGACGACTGAAGGAAAAGAAAAAAACATCCTAACCGGAGTATGTTACCTAAGTAACAGCATGTTATTATTAGAAGAGCTTTTTGATATAGGAGGAGGGCGAAGCATTGGATCGTGATGAAAGAGATGTCGAGGAGCGGGCGGTAGAAAATAAAAAGGACCACCTATGCAATAAAAACATTTTACAATTGTTTTAAAATGAGTGAATCTTTTAAAATGTCATTAGTGTACACAGATAGATGGTACATGGCAAAGGAATGCCAATACTGCGACATAGCGGAGAAAAAAAAAAGGGGGGTGCGACCAAATATGTGAGGGGTGCCACCAAAGAAAAGGTTAGTATTGAGCCCTGCATTAAAGCCATCGTTTAAGGATCTAGCGAGGACTGTGTTTCCAGGTCAAAGTGGATGTGAGGTGCATCTCTGACCTGCACAGAATGAACACGTGGAACCATAACACGACCAAGCTGTTTACACAAGCAAGTGCATCCGACGATGATCTGATCTAGGTGTCTTAATAGCATTTTACTCCGCTTAAACCGATTAAACACTTAATACAATTAGGGTTTTCCACATCTCAGCTAATCATTTGAATGATTCCTCCCTGCAGGGATGTTAACATAATGAATGATTCTGAATTATAATGTTGTCACAGACCTCCAGGGAAGCCAGGATGACCTCCATGCCCGTTGAGCCTTTGGACATCACCTCCTTCTTGGTCTTCTCTAAAACACACAACATTCAGTGATTATTTTTCCACACATGTCAAACCTTACATACTTTACACAACTTTAGACATACAGAAATGATTGTGGAATGAAGGAAGCATTTTTTTTATATTATATATCTGCTGTGACAACTTGCACTACTTACACTTGAAGTTATTTTTATGAAACTAGGTTGTGCAGTAATATGCTTTATTTTTTTTTACATGGACATCATAAGCTAAACGACCAAATATAATGTAGATGTATGTCATTTGCACAAGAGATAAATGCAGTCCCTACACATGGAATCAAATATAAAATCAAACTCCCATCACCATGATCAGTATGTACACCAGCATCTCATATAAACATAAAGTAAGAAAGTATAACATTTCGTGTTAGCAGAGCTGTCACAGTGAACACCCTTCACAGCGTGTCATACTGAGGGTCAAAGATGTCTGAAATGATTTGAGCGATTCAGTTGGGAACTCGTGGGCCTGACTGAACCAACACTGTTCAGCTGGGCTTTTTCTACTCTCTCTCTCTCTCTCTCTCTCTCTCTCTCTCTCTCTCTCTCTCTCTCTCTCTCTCTCTCTCTCTCTCTCTCTCTCTCTCTCTCTCTCTCTCTCTCTCTCTCTCTCTCTCTCTCTCTCTCTCTTCTCTTCTCTCTCTCTCTCTCTCTCTCTCTCTCTCTCTCTCTCTCTCTCTCTCTCTCTCTCTCTCTCTCTCTCTCTCTCTCTCTCTCTCTCTCTCTCTCTCTCTCTCTCGAATTCTGAGGCCACCACAGGTCTATGCCCAAGCATCTGCCTTCAGAGCTGAGAAATTCCGACTCTCCTTTTGAGGCAGACTAAATGTGAGAAGACTGCTGACAGCCTCTGCACAGGCCAGCACAGCAGAATTCAACACAAAACAACACCGAAATGCCAAGACGATAATTACACAGACAGATCAAACTGACAACCACAAGTTTCTGAATCAATATCAAAAAGAGGAGAGATATTGAAGATAGTCTTCCAAATAGCCATTTCGGCGGCCTTTATGCTGATGCTGAACAACAAGACATTACCTTTCGGAAGTCTACAAATGTAGTGAGGTATTCAAAACGCGTTAGGTGCAGAGTCGGGGAACAAAACCATGGCATAGCATCATTGTTGCGCTGTGGTAGAAAATAATGAAGGCATAAAAGGATATTCGCCAGTACACACACACACACACACACACACACACACACACACACACACACACACACACACACACACACACACACACACACACACACACACACACACACACACACACACACACACACACACGACAGCGCCTGTTTCTGTTGCAAAGCAACCATGAATCTTCTACATTTAACCTACGATGACGTTCAGCGTTTTATTTTAAGAGAATTTATCTTGCTGTCAGAAACACGAAGAGTTGATTGCACCAAATAACGAGGTGCTCATCAACTCAAAAGCACAGAGGAAAACATTTGCTTCACATTGATAACGCCTATAAAATAGTCACCCCAAGCTGCAATGTCAGAGCCGTTCGGGTTAAGTTTATACAAAGACTTTATTTTCTGAGGCTGGTGAGCAGTGTTTATGATCCAAGTTCCGTACACATCCTTGATTAAAATAAGAATTATATTGATGTTCCGGTAGAACAAATCCATATTTGTACAATTAATTGAAATGTACAAACACCAACAATTCAGATCTAGAGGGAGCAGTATCATTTGATTTACAGGGCAGTAAATTAAAAGGGAGCGGAGCTGCAGCCAGTGCTGGAAGAATCATGTGGTGGTTCAAACATAGATCTGCAATGGCACATGACTTGTGTGTGTGGTACTAGTTCATCTGAGACATGCGTGCACCCACACACCCACCCACAAACACATGTACGCATGCACGCACACATTCACCAATCCCAGGGAGGCTGGGACACTGCTGACCTCTAAGAACATTGCTGTCATACCAGACTTTTTTAAGCTCTTCAAAACAAAATGACATTTCAACACTGATCCTCCAAGCCAAACACTAAATCCCAAGAGATCATAATGTTATCTTATGAACATAGCAAAGAAGCCATCTTTATCCTTTCATTGCATTCAGAATAAGCATTTCCCCCTTTCTACTAATATTTACAAATAAATCATCCATAAATTTGCTTTAAAAGGGTGCATCATGTGTTCATGTGAGGTGGAGGGGGTTTACATCATGTGCTTGGGAAACGGTGGGCTTTTTGAACCAGTTCCCTTGAAAGGGGTAATGTTTGCTCTCAGAGTTTTCTCCATACAAGCAAAAGAGGGTGATAAAGCCATAAAATGAAACCTATAGGCTCTATGCACAACTCCACTACTTCCTGGACTTAGTGCTGCTCCTTTATTTCCTGTCTTACATTATTGGATAAACTGATTAATCCAGGTGTGTCTGACCATTGGGACTACTCAGACACACCTGGATTAATCAGTTTGTCCAGTAATGTAAGACAGGAAATTAAGGAGCTGCAATAAGTCCAGGAAGTAGTGGAGTTGTGCATAGAGCCTATTCAACGTAACATTAGTGACAGTAGCAACCCAAAAGTGGAAAGTTAATGTTTTGAACCGTCATAGAACCTACCAGCACGTGTGCTGAACAGAGAAACTTTGCAGCTGTAAATGTGACTGCTTTGTATATTTGGAAGCAATATAAAGTCTCAAGGTATACATAATGATGTCATACAATCTCAGAAGTTCAACTATATGAATGCACTTGTCAGTTAACTTGGATCTGTGAGTCAAAGGATGGGAAATCATTTTTTTTGCAAGGATATTCGGTCAAAAGAAGATGACCAACAACGATGGTTACCTGATGAGTCTTCGCAGACCAAAGATCCCCTGTATGTCCTGGTGTAACTATACTCCATACCTCAGCTCAGTCCAAGCTCAAGGATCAAGTGCCTGCTGGTTGGTAAAGAGTCAAATATTTTGCAAAACGTCCTAGGCTGGTGTTTCCACAACCGTCTTTACACAAGCTGACACCAGAATAGAGATAGAGAGTACAGTGTCAACCATATATACCTTCCTCTGCATGCTATTGCAAATATAGACCACTCCTTAGGGGAACCGGCGACTGAACAAGCTAACTTCCCTCCCATTTCCTCTTCCTCATGCCTCCAGCGGTAGTTAGCAAAGAAACTAATGATATCAAATAAAGCAAGACCAATGAGTAAAAGAGACCAAGAAAGAAAGAAAAAGGGACCAAAACAGAGTGAAAGAGATAACAACATGGAGAGAAAAACCGCCATGTGCCAAATCCAACCCAAATTCGATGATGCTAGTAACGCCTTGCCAGACACTCCTTTGACCATTAACCAATAGTATCCCTTCTCTCCGTCCCTTTGCAAATGCCAATCATTCCCGCCAACGTCTACAATGTCATGGGAGTGACAACCCAAGAGGCCGGGTCTGTAGTGTGGAACTGAGCTTAGCAAGGCCTAAACACGAGGGTGTATCATTACGTTGAACAGGTTCACCCTCCCTGGCTCCTCGCCCACGCACACACTTCTTTGGATATCCACAACTAGGAACCATGAGAAACTGAGAGGAGAGGAACAGCTGAGAGACCCTGACTGAATGGTACGCAGCATTAGATGTTGGATGCAAGATTGAGATTAATCAAGAATGTCTGTCAGCAGGGTTGCAGTCTTTTGATCCTTTTACATATTTTCTCATCATGCAGACTTTAACTGATGATGCAGGCCGGCAAAGAACAAATGAGAAAGAGGAAGGAAACGCAATAACTCAAATGATGATCTTATGATATTTATACATCAAGGCTGGTCATTTGTGGCAGTCACTTCTCAGATTCCCAAGCAAGCTTAGAAGCAGAGTAGAAGGCCAAAGTACAATGTTTAGGATTATAGTGACAAGTGGTAAAATAATTCAGTCACAGTTTTACATTGCACACAAAAACTTTACATTTTGTAACCATAACAGTGAACAGATGCATTAGCACAGGGCCACCCCTCACCATGCAAAAGCTTCACAGGCACAACTCCAGCCAACTGGCCGCCAGCCTATCCCAGAGAACTACTCCATATAATCTACACAGCAGCTTCTGAGGGACGTGCCCCCTGCCCAGCCCTCTGCTACCCCCTACTGGTCAATTAGAGACATGTTTAGTGGGATATTTAAATCAAAATCAAGGGAGGAATAACCTTCCCTTGACTGTGAAAACGTATTAGACGTGTAAGTCATTATCACCATGTTATAATTAGGAATAGTCCCATCATCCTTTATCACATTTTGGTTTCATCCACAAGCTTCTACCTCAACTAAGCATGTTGTTAATCCACTGAATGGAAACAGAGCCCCTGTGACCAAACATAGATTTTATGGTCTTATATCAGAGAGGCAAGGTTAATCTTCATTTTGGTTTTAGGATAATTAAGTTATACTTTAAGTAGAAAGAAAGGTGAATGCCTACTCACTGATTGTGAACTGCCAAATGTGGACTGGTGCAGTGCCAAATACGTTACACCATATACTATCTATCATTAGCTTCTCCAACATTACATATAGTATAACATTGGAAGGAGTGTGTGTGTGTGTGTGTGTGTGTGTGTGTGTGTGTGTGTGTGTGTGTGTGTGTGTGTGTGTGTGTGTGTGTGTGTGTGTGTGTGTGTGTGTGTGTGTGTGTGTGTGTGTGTGTCTAACCCTGCGTCTGTATGAGGTGGAGGAATCTTTGCAGTGAGTTGCCGTGCGATCTCTGCCTCCGTCATCATGGACTCCCTACTCGTCCTCTCCAGTTGGCCCAGCAACATCAGCAACCTGGAGTTACTGGGTACACTGGGGACGCAGACACATACACAAAAATATAAACACATACACAAACAAACACAAATATTTTACACGAAGGTTGATGATTTTGCCCCTCTCAAAGTCAAACTGTATTCAGTGACTGGAATTAAATGATATAACACAAAATAATGATGGAATGGTATTAAAAGACTTCCCACTATTTCCATAGTCTGCCTTGATATTTACATATCGTTAGGATAATGTTGTGCATGGTATTGTACGAGTGTTAAAGGCCGAGAACATAGCCCTTAAAAACATGCACGTGTGGGAAAAAAAATTCTAAGTACATCTCTTATGTAGAAGATTTACAAAACAATGCTGCAACAACAAGCATGTCTACATTAAACAACTTAAGATTGGATGCTTAGTTTACAAACTATACTAAACTAAATAAGATTTTCCACTGCATCGATATTTTAAGATCATCTTAAGCAAAGGGTGATATGTCACTATAGTTGGCATAGCAACCAGCACCATGGGAAACCAAATTAACCCCAAGAAAGCTACCCAGTTGAGCAGAGTTCCATGCAAAATGTCCTTATAAAGACACAGAATGGGTAGGTGGTTTGGGGTAAATCAAGACAGGAAAGGAAAACATAAGAATAGAGGGAAAATAAGTGAGCTATAAAACATTGCTTGCTTTGCAGACGACTCCATAGGCTGACATTGAATTGTTAGCTTACTTTGCCAGGTATTCACATATTTAACCATTCGTTTACTTAAACACAAATAGTGTAGGTCATAAGGTTATTTTAGTACATATGCTTGTAAATAGACTTTTTATGAAATAAGAACCGAAATAGGTTATATTTAATAACCTAATAGGAAAAGGCTTTATCAAGGCTTTATCTTTCACAGACAATAGGGCCAACATGTAAACAAAAGTGACACTTCTATTACTGTCATGAAAGATGACAGGATAAAACTTGAATTGACAGGGAAACAAACATACATACACACACCACTAAGCACAACCCCAATAAAAAAATAAAATGGACCAGGGTATAAACAGTCCCAGTGAAGTACCCGTGAAAGAATAAGCACACCTAAAGCAGATGGTTGTGACAAGCCTTTCACATCAACAGATACAAACTAGTGTGTGCGGATGTGTGGGTGATCTCTCAATGACTGTTTTACATACGTACCCTTTTTCAGAAGTCATTTTGGGCTTGTTCATTTTCTTTCACCAAATTGACATGTTTTATCCCCTGTAAGAAATACCAATTAAATCAGTATACCTACAGCCTCAAACCGCCATACAAAACCATTTGATAAGTGATAAGCCATACATATTAGCCTATTATTCAACCGTTTTCACACCACTGTAGTTTATGGCCATCTCTAGCATTGCTTCGAGACTGTAGTTTCTCTCCCCTGGTTTGACGAAACACAAAGGTATTCGTAATACATACAATACAAAGGTCTCGGATGTCTTCGAACAAAAGGGCTGTAGACAACGTCATTAAGACTGTGGGTCTAATATAAACAAAGCCTAAACAAACGTTGAAAGCCGCGTCTTTTGGAGAGACGCATAAATAAATGCCATGATCAATGACTTATTTATACAAAATGTTACATAAACAGTCGCTATCTGCACAGTGGCGTATATAGAGCCTCAATAAAGACACACGCTGTAACTAAAGAGACAAAGAAATACAGGCGCATCGATGATAACAGATGAGTCATACACCATGATGTAACATTAGCTGTTAGGTTAGTGTCAAACCAGTTCAAATGGATCTCTCGACTGATAAGACTAATCAATGCAACCGACCACTGAGCTAACCATTTAGCAACTGACCCTCATCTATTTTATTCCAATGGTACATTGCTCTAGCTGCCAGCTCCTGCAGAAAAAGATGGCCTATTTAGCTGCATTCTGCACCATGCATCCCAAGAAAAAAATGTGTTTATTTAGCTATAAATAGCAAAGCAACAAGGGGCTTGCAAGAGCCCAACACAGTTGCTGCACCTGCTCGAGTCACCCATTCAATAACGTCCGCTAGCTGAGGCTAACTAGCGCCGTCTCCGTCCCACTAGGAATGATAACACTAACCCCTCACGGCTGATACGAGATCAATAAACGTCACAGAACGTAACGTAGAAAATGGGCAAATAACACATTTGGGCATGGACATCAATACGAACCTCTATGTGAAGGAACTGTTGTCCCGTAAAGGGCGAACCAATTCCCTGATAAGGAGCTACTGTTTTGAGTGTCGCCCGGAACGCCCCAGTGATGTTGTGATAAAACGACCCCTCGGTGTTCTGGAGGGCTGTCAGGAGGAGCTGTCACCGTGTGGAGACGGCGCCAAAACAACGCGAGAATCTCCCGGTCCCCGAGATATGACGACTGGTTCAGTCAGCGCGAGCCGCAAATCCAAACATCCATGAGCGACGCTAACAAAAACTACATTTCCCGTGTAAATACCGCCCTATGACGTCAAATAAATGCGACTTGGACTCCCCAACGTCCAAGAGGCTATTCCTTTTAGCTAAAACTGCAAGGTATGTGTTCCTTAAAAATACAATATTACATATAATCGTAATCATTAGACACATTTCCAAAGGACAGTGAATTGATATAATCAAATGTTTTATGGTATGTATTATAAGCTGGTTTGTTCTACCTGCATAACTCATTGTAGTTCACTGAAGCCTATTTGACTATTAAATACGCTATAGTTACCATTAATAATTGCAAAAAATAAGTGTTATTCATAGCTTCCTCATTACCATGCTAGTTACATTGGAGCATAAAATATCCAGTGGGCATTCATGTAGTAATGTCCACCTTTTTAGGGCACGATTTACGATGCCAATCAACAGAAAATTGTGGTCCTTGCGCCAGTATACCTCACGATGGATAAGTCATAAATGGGCAAACATAAGACCCTAACCCTACCTGTGATGTACAGCCTTCCCCTAATGCTATGTGGGCTTAGACAATCTCAGTACCACTACACACTAACCTTGAGGGTGTTCAAACAACAGTATTCTGTGAATCCTTTGTTGCCAACTTTAAAATGTTTATAATATAATGGATGATGTTGTTGATCTTGTTTTTATTCTATTGTGGTCCTCCCTCTGTGTTTTGCTAGATTGTCACAATGGTGATGAAGTCGTCAGTTGATGATGATGATGCAGGCTGGGGACTGGGGATCCCAGAGAAAATGAGGAATAATGTCAACTGGGTTGATGTTACACACGAATTCAAGGGAGCTTGCAAAGGTGTGTGTGTGTGTGTGTGTGTGTGTGTGTGTGTGTGTGTGTGTGTGTGTGTGTGTGTGTGTGTGTGTGTGTGTGTGTGTGTGTGTGTGTGTGTGTGTGTGTGTGTCATTTGATAATTAACTCCACTCTATTTGTCTATGCAGAGTTGAATCTTGGAGAGCTTCTTCATGACAAACTGTGAGTGACTACTTTTTCCACCTGGCTCAAATGTGTCTTTAACTAATTCCACATGGTACCATATAATAAAAAAAATGGGTTTGAAATTAAGACAACAAATTATGATTTGGCACATTACTCCCATGTGCTTTTATGTTGCAGGTTCGGGCTCTTTGAGGCTATGTCTGCCATAGAGATGATGGATCCTAAGATGGACGCGGGAATGATCGGGAACCAAGTCAACAGGAAGGTTCTCAACTTTGAACAGGCTGTGAAGGTGCCGTATTTTATTTTCACTAAAAATTATGGATGTTTTTTCATGATAGTGAGACGAGACCTGTTCAAAATGATGGTTGCTTAATGTTCAATGCTACACATCGGATGAATGCTTCCCAGTGGTCCTTTTTTAAGTGTTTGTCTTTGCAGGACAACGCCATCAAGGTCAGGGATCTGAGTCTTCCTGAGCTCATAGGAATCATAGACACCTGTTTCTGCTGCCTGGTATGATCGACCGGCTTAACAAAATATGGAATCTTCCATACAATCAATTGTTTTCACAGTTGCACATCTTTTATTACACAACCACAGTTTGTCCAAATGTTACATTAAACTATGGACTTGTTTTTATTTTGTTTCTGCGTTCATGCATGCGTGTCTAGATTACATGGCTGGAGGGTCACTCCTTGGCGCAGACGGTGTTTACCTGTCTCTACGTGCACAGTCCCGACCTGATCGAGGACCCGGCGCTGAAGGCCTTCGCCCTGGGCATCCTCAAGGTGTGCGACATCGCCCGGGAGAAGGTCAACAAGGCGGCCGTGTTCGAGGAGGTAGGACGGCAGGGCTCTCTGTGTGTCTTCGACGGGTTCAAAATCATGCGCAGGAGATGTGCTCTGTGAGGTATATGATTGTTTTGTACGTTTAGTAGTTGGGTACTGTATTGTTCCCTGGTGGTAATAACTGGAGATAAATCCTGCAGTCGTCACTGTTATCTTTTGGTCAGAAGACCTGAAGAAATCTTGCAGCCGTTGGTAGAAGGTTTTATTCTTCAGACGCACATGATTTCAAATGGTTTTTTTCAAAAGGTTTGCGCAAAGATGATTTCTTGGGGTGTAGACTGCTTCTTTTTTTATGCCTTTCCATTCAATTTATTGTTCCACCGTCAGGAGGACTTCCAGGCCATGACGTATGGCTTCAAGATGGCCAATAATGTCACTGACCTGCGGGTCACAGGTAAGAAATAAGGTTATCGTTTTTACTTTGCCGAGATTTTCAACTATGTCGGAATCTGCCTTTTATTTTATACTGTGTAAGCAATGAGGTTTCTGTTCTCTTAGGTATGCTTAAAGACGTGGAGGAGGAGTTACAGAGAAAAGTCAAGGTGACACTTCAACTCCTCAAAAGTTCAGTTTGAGGCTATTATGTCGCTGATCCTGAGTTTAATTAAAATGTTCCCTCCGTGGCTATTTTCTAACCGACAGAGCACACGCACTCGACAAGGAGAGCAGCGAAACGCTGAGATAGAGACGGAGGTACGCTGCCTATTTTTGTTCAAACATATCAAGTGGGATTTTTGTTTGTCCCATCGTGACTTTTACAAATGACAGAAAAATATATTATTTATTATTTGATCAATGAATGAGTATCCTGCAGCTCAATGCTTTATAAGTAAGAAGACTCAATAATGTGCTTGACTAAATGTGTCTGTTCTTTACATCTTGCTGTGTGTTCCCCAGCATCAGCAGTATTTGGCCCTTTACAACAGAATCAAGTTCATTCGCTTGCTGTTGACTGCTCTGATTGCCTTTACAAAGAAAGAGGTAATTTGCATTGCATATATGGCGACCAGTTGTGTATTTAATGTATTGTTACCCATCATAAAGTGTGTGTGTGTCTGTATCTTAGACCAGTTCAGTTGGGGAAGCCCAGAAACTGATGGCTCAGGCTGCTGACCTACTATCGGCCATCAACAGCAGTATACATCACGGCATCCAGTCACAGAATGACACCACAAAAGGAGGTACCATACACATGAGCTACACGCATTCCCAAATTCAGCCCAAATTCAACACTGTACTAAACACACACACCTGCACATGGACACTAGATATACTACTGTTCTCTGTCTCCCCCCCCCCTATGGCCTGTTCCAGACCACCCTATCATGATGGGATTCGAACCCTTGGTCAACCAGAGATTGCTGCCCCCAACCTTTCCCCGCTATGCCAAGATCATCAAGAGGGAGGACATGGTGGTGTACTTCAGCAAGCTCATTGAGCGCATCAAGACCGTTTGTGACGTCATCAACACCATCAACCTCCATGGTATCCTGGTAAGGAAGAATGGGAAACACACGACCACACGTTATGAACTGACCGAGGAATTTATTTCACAAAGTAAAACCCAGATGAGATATTTTTGGGAAGATGGAAATATTTGGAATAAATGTTCTCTTATCCATGTGAGTCTGTCTTGATCTTTTCATGGTCTTCGTTCATGTTTACTAGGGGTGTTTATGTTCAATAAGGTCATGTCCCTAACCCTTACCCTGTGAAATAATTCACTAATACCATTAGTGAATGATTACCAGACCCTTAGTTAACTGTTAATTCATGTTCATTAATCCTTATTACTGCATTAACTAACTTGAATTAATCGTTAATTATTGAACCCTTATTGTAAGGTGTTGCCAATATACTGAACGTTGACACATTGCGGTAACATAATTGGTTGACCATGTTGCTGTTAGAAGTGATTGGTGTATTTGTGGCCTCCAGGACTTCTTCTGTGAGTTCAGCGAGCAGTCCCCCTGTGTTCTCTCCAGGTCCCTACTACAGGTATGAATCAAAACAGTCTGCTGTGTCTCACCTGCTCATTTATATCATGTTAGACATTTCAGAAAACATGGGAAAATTCGTAGTGATTTACTACCAGACGCATGATAAATTGGTTTTGTTGGTTTATGAAAAACCAACAAATAAATGTTTTTCGCTTTTAGACAACGTTCCTGATCGACAATAAGAAAGTGTTTGGAACCCACTTGATGCAGGACATGATCAAAGATGCCCTCAGGTGTTTCGTGAGTCCACCGGTCCTATCCTCAAAGTAAGTTGAGCTGTTTAGTTCAATATAGGTCATAACAGGAGAAACTGCTTCAGGCATCTTGCGTGTAGTTAATTTAGGCAAAATGTAAAAATACTTCTTTTTTTTGCCCCTTTCAACCTAAAAGAGTGTTTTCCCATTCCGAGTTCATTTTCATGCATTTCTCCTGCCTACACTAGCAAAGATTCTGCATTTTCAAAACCAGGCGTCTTTGAAAAGTATTTTTTTAGTTTAGGCCAAATAGCAGAAAAAAAGTTTCTGATGATGTTTCTAATGATGCTCCAATGCCCAGGTGCTGTCTGTTCAACAACCACCAGGCCAAAGACTACATTGACTCGTTCGTCACACACTGCTCCAGGGTATGGCGGCTCACAGAATATACACTGTGGACATGATGTGTGCAGTTCTATCATTGTTTGATTGGTGTAACTGATTGTCTTCATACATTGTTATTCTTTTTATAAATCACTTTTTGCAAGGGGGTGTTTGCTAGACAGGGATGGGTCAAATGTGAATGTGTCGTGTCTAGCCCTTCTGCAGTTTGATTCAGATCCACGGACACAACCGTGCTCGGCAGAGAGACAAGCTGGGCCACATCCTGGAGGAGTTTGCCACATTGCAGGATGAGGTCATCATCTTTCACTTATCTTTCAAATTGACCATGAAGCTCTGTAAATACACAAACGATTTTATACTGCATCTGGCCACAAGGGGCTCTCAAAGCACATTCTACATTTTGTGCCTCGCATACACGGATATCTACACTTAGTAAAATTCAACTAGTGGGCTATCACTAATGCTGCGTTTTGATTGGCTGAGCTACTGGTAGTCTATAAGTTATAGCCTACTAGTGGCGAAAACGCCGGCTCTGTAAACAAAAACAATGGCGACTGCTTCGCGTTTTGATGAAGTTTCTGATGATTTTTATACGCTCAAATTATTTTCTGGATATGTTTTTACTGCCCTACTCGAGTTGAATTTTACTAAAACAATAATCCCTCTCGCCCTCATGGGCTATGACTCAATAGCCCATTCGGGCTCGAGGGATAATTTTTAAATACACCGATAGCGGTTTCAAGGACATGTGAGACTTCAACCAGAGAAACCAAAGGACGCACATTTTCATAAATGGCGAGCAGCTTCGCCTAACTTAAAATGCAATTAGAAAGGGCAAGTTCCATCCAATCAGATGAGGTTGTACAGTCACTTATTAAGATAAGATGTACTTTATTAATCCCAGACAGGAAATTAGGGTGTCACAATGGAAAGTACAGGATGGAATACAAATAAGATGCGTTTCCACAAAAATGACCCGGAACCCACACCACACACCACACCCACACCCACACCCACACCCACACACACACACACACACCCACACACACACTCTCACACACACACACACACACACACTCTTTAATGATTAAGGTTAGGTATAAACCCCGGCATCTAATTTATACCCTTGTTCCTACGGGGGAAATTTAGCTATAGATTAAAAACTGGGAATTCAAAAGAGGTTCAATATATCCAATATGAATCTGGAAATATTTCTAGTGTGGTGCTCATAAAACGGCCGAGGTCACACTGTGGTCTCTGCCTTCGTCTCCTTGTGCAGGCGGAGAAGGTGGATGCTGCGCTGCACGGCCTGCTCATGAAGCTGGAGCCTCAGAGGCAGCACCTGGCATGTCTGGGCACCTGGATCCTCTACCACAACCTGAGGATCATGATCCAGTACCTGCTCAGTGGCTTCGAACTGGAGCTCTACAGCATGCACGAGTACTACTACATCTACTGGTAGGAACGTACCCATGTGCGCACGCACGCACACACACACACACCACACACAACACACACACACACACACACACACACACACACACACACACACACACACACACACACACACACACACACACACACACACACACACACACACACACACACACACACACACACACACACACACACAGTTATTTGGCAGTAGGTTTAAATGGCTGCCAAGAGAAGTCCCATGGCCTAATTTGTACAGCAAGTGACACTTGCACCGGTCCCTCTAAAGTTCCCATGAAACGGTGCCGGATGTGAATGAGAATGCTGGGGTCTCGGCCGGTCCTCCTCCAGGTACCTGTCGGAGTTCCTGTACGCGTGGCTGATGTCCACGCTGAGCCGGGCAGACTCCTCCCAGATGGCGGAGGAGAGGATTGCGGAGGAGCAGCAGAAAGGGCGCAGCAGCAAGAAGGCCAAGAAGAAGAAGAAAGGTAGACAGGATGACAGACCCACTGTGTGTGGTTGTGTTTGCTGTTGTGTCAATCATTGCTTTGACATTCTCTGAATGTTATTCGTTAACGACGTGCATTCTCGTACTCAGAATCGAAGGCAAACTAAATGTCTGAAAAATATATATTTTTACCATTTCCATATATGAAGATGATCCATGCGCTGCTCTCTGTCCTTCCTTGCCAGTGCGTCCCCTCAGCAAGGAGATAACCATGAGCCAGGCCTACCAGAACATGTGTGCTGGCATGTACAAGGTACATCCCCCTCTCCCACCACACACAGGCACGGGATATGAAAGAACCACATGATGTGAACAAAATTCTCTCTCCGTGTTTCCTTTGCGTCCAGACCATGGTAGCCTTGGATATGGACGGAAAGGTGCGCAAACCCAGCTTTGAGTTGGACAGCGAGCAGGTTCGCTACGAGCACCGCTTTGCCCCCTTCAACAGCGTGGTCACCCCTCCCCCCGTGCACTACATTCAGTTCAAGGTAGTGTTATTCACCGTGTCTTGTACGCACGTGAACTAGTCACTTATATGTACACACAAGTGAGCAGGGACAATCTGCTGGCAGTGTTTTTTCAAACATGAAATGCAACTCCACATCCAAATGAGTCTAGTGTTTACTTTGTTACTAATTATACATTTATATAATTTATGTTAACCATATCTGTGTTTCCAATTGGCCGAGGATAAACATTGGCATGTTTGTATATGTTCAGGGATGATTGTGGATTTCCATGATTCTGGCTCTCCTCTGAAGTAGCCCAAATCCAACATGTGTCCCCCACCATGCCCCCTTCTCCAGGAGATGTCCGACCTGAAGAAGTACAACCCTCCACCGGGATCCTCTGACCTCTACCTGGCGGCCAGCAAGCACTTCCAGCAGGCCAAACTCATCCTGGAGAATGTCACCACGCCGGACCCAGAGGTCCGCAAGTACACTGGGATCGAGCCCCCCGTTCTGCCCCGGTCTTTAGTCACCCAGAGTAGAATCACTAAGCATCAGATCAAAGTGAATAAATTGCCGTTTTCTAAACCACAAGCACCGGAGGTCTGAAGGATGTCTTTGGGTGAACGTGTACACTGTGGTCATCGCTTGGCTTTGATCCCGGCCACTCACTAAGGGAGGCAGTAGTGCTTACCACTGAGCCACCATATCAAGGATGACCAGAGACAATGCAAGATAACAATGATTGAAACGTGGGTCCTAACCCTACATTAATATTTTATACTGGCAATAATAAAGCAACAGTATAATATAGTATAATATATTTTCGTCTTGGCCTGTCGGCGTGTATTCTGTAGTGTGCCTTCTGAATTGTACCTGCATACTGTTACTACTAACTGGTTATTGATGTTTGCTGCTGACAGGTGAACCGCATCCTGAAGGTGGCCAAACCCAACATGGTGGTCATGAAGCTCTTGGCCGGGGGACACAAGAAAGAGAACAAGGTAACACATCCTGGAAAAACACATGCGTCCACAATTTTGCATCAGACATGCGTGTAGTGATGTTGTGTTGTGAGCTGACACAAGGGTCGCGACTAAACGACAATATATCTTCCTTCTTAGGTTCTCCCAGAGTTTGACTTCTCAGTCCACAAATACTTCCCCTTGGTGAAGATCATTTGATTCAGAAGAACCCTTTCAAGACTCGATACTTTGCAGAAAATCCTCAACCAAGTGCGCCTGACAGACTGTCTATGTTCAGACAGTTGAAACCAGACTACACTGCATAAGTCTGAAATCTTGAGTACGACCTTGGTGGCATTGTACACATCAGTATTTTTGCCAAGGTGTGTCTGTTTGTATGTGCGCATGTTTTTGTTCAAATTTTCTTTGGTGAAAGCATGCTTTGTGTTTTTCATGCAAAGGTGTGTTGTTTTTGAGACCATCATCAATGATCCAGACTAAAGTGTAGCCCAGTTCAAACCAAAGATTCTCCTTGTGACTCCTTGTGACTCCTTGCGACTAGACGGGCTGCGACATTCTAAACACTGGGCACTGTGAACGCTCTGGCACAGCTGAGCATCATTTGCGTAGGTTAGATTTGCGATTAGTTTTATTTTGCTTGAGAGTAGGCTAGAGTTAGTGTTTTGTCATTCTCCACTACATCTACATTGGAGTAAATAGCTAGAGCTTACAGTTAGTTTAGATTACCCGTTGTTGGATAGGATACATTGCATTTTTCGTTAGGCCTAGTTGAATTTCAGTTTGATCTGTCTTTCTTTACCATCGGCTCAACTACTACTTGGAGATAGATAACTTATTTATAAACAGGCCTAATTATGTTAGTGAGAGTGAAATGGTGATAAGACGCCTTGGGTTTACATCCAGTTAAAGGTGTCAATGTGACGTATTTCCGAAGTCGCTGCTTGCTTACAGAGACGATCCAGTAAGGGGACAACAACACCACATCAGGCGACCGCAATGATAGACTGAGCGCAAAACAGTTTTTTGGGTTATTTTCAAGCAGTGGAGGGAAACGCAACATTTGGTTTTGAATAATGTAAAGGCGTCTTCTTTTTTGGAAACGCGACCAATATATGGTCTTAACTCTAGCAAGGCCGTGACGTACAAGTTGTGATTGGCTGAAGAGAAATAGTTAAATCGCCGCGTTCTAAAACTGGACCTTGCGATTTGACATGTTCAATCTCTGGCAACTCTGCGACTCCTTGCAACGACCCGTTCACACCGCCCCTGCGACGTTCTAAAACCGTCTTGTTGCAAGTCGTTGCAAGGTGAATGGTCTGAACTGGGCTTAAGGTTACGTATAGAATCATGTCACTGTTTTTGTTTTTATTTTAGGTTTGGATACACATTTGGGGTTTGGGGCAAATTAAGCTACTATTGAGAACAAAGCCTAGTCCAGCTAGGTCTACGTTCTTCAGTATTTACTTTGTCCTGTAAAACTAGGACAGACTCCAATATTTTTTTTATTGTGTATAAATAACTGATGTGATTCTTAAATAAACCTGAGAAATAAACCTGCTGAAGATATGTTTGGATTTCCGATATTTGTGAAAATAAAACCTTTTTTGTTGTAGGCTCTTTCAATTTCCCAAAAACAGATTGTAAATATTTTATAAAAACAGTTGAATGCCACAACTTACTCGACTTACACTTTAATGAACACATAGAAATTCATAAGGAGATACAATTATTATTTTTTTACTGTCGAGTATCTCATTGGATCTAAGAGACTTTTACAGCTCAATTACGGATGTTCACGCATGGTTTTGGTCATCCAGTCCAGGTAGAAGCAGATATCAAGAATCTCCGATACGTTGGTACAATCGTTCTTACGTTTGTTGACAATGATACCATACAGTTTATTGTCGTACACCATCGCGGAGCCTGCATCTGCCTACAAACGTTGAAAGCGGAAAGGAAAGTTATTGCATGCTTAGACATAATCGAAATACATGGGAAGATAATTTATATATATGGTCTGACCTCGCACGACTGGACTCCAGGGCTGTGAGCACACATAAGGGTTGTTGCATGCTTCCCATACTTTTTGTCTTTAGCCTCACATTTGGTTATCTTAGTCTTCGCACAACGATGTTTTGGTTTGTTCTTCTTACCACCTGTATTTGAGAGTTTGTGTTCAAAACAGTCAAGTGAGCCTTATCTATAAACAGTGGTTCCCAACTGGTGTGCCAAAGAGGCGTGGCTAAACATTAGGGATCAGGAACACAGGGCACAAGACCCAGGGCCCAACGTTTTCAGAGCAACAGCAGGTTCTGAAAAATGTCACTTATTTTTATTATGTTATCTCAATTAAATCTGCCCAGCTGGGGGCCTAACAGACTGGGCTCTGAACTTCCACCAGTTCTACCTGGAGCAGCCTAGCTAGAGCCCATCTTCAACACAAGTTCTCTACCTATGTCCCATCTTCACCAGGAGTGCCCTAGCTACCGTCTACCAGGTGCCCTAGCTACAGCCCATCATTACCGGGAGGGGCCCCTACATAAGTCCCATCTTTACCAGGAGGGCCCTAGCTACGGGCTATCTTTGCCAAGAGGGGTAGGGAACCACCATAGAGGAAACCAGTCATCTAAAGGGAATAGAAAAGCATTTTGATTCCTCACTCCTCACCATCTCCCCAGCCTCCGATCTGAACTGTCTGACGCAGGCTGGGGCCAGTGCATTGCTTCACGGGAGGAGTAGAGAGCCCCTCGGGGGAGGTCTCCTCGTCGGCCGCCCCCTCTAGGGTAGCATCCTCGAGGCTAGCCCCCTGTTGGGCAGCATCCTTGGGGCTAGCCTCCTCCGGGGCATTTTCCTCGGGAGGAAGCTCTATGGCGAATTTGGCATTTACTGCTTTGTTTAGTTTAATGAGCATAATATCATGTTTCTCGTCATAGAAATACTGCTGTTTGACATCAATTTTCTGCTCATTGGATACAAAAAGAGCCTTCAATTTGCGGAAGCCTTCAGCAGCAAAGGTTTACTTTCAAGTTGCTGTAAAGAGAAGGAAATTGACTTGTTACAAAGGGATTCAATCAGATTATGATTCACAACAGGGTAACGTATTTGTTTTAAATCAACCAAATGTGTGTGCCTACATATTTTAGCGTCCCAGATAGCTGGGTAAGCACTATATGATTAATTTAAGATTCATATCTCTTCCTCAGTTCAAGATTGTAGAAGAAAGAGAAATTCATAAAAGGAGATATGGTCTCCCATCGCAACCTTTGAAGGCTATAGACAATTCTGATAGATTTCAGAAAAAGATTACAATGCAATTATATCTCCTATCTAGAAAAAAAAAAATAAAGAGATGTCCTACTGTTTTCCGCAACGAGCAGCACTGAGAACCCAATTGGTGTTGAGCAGGGCTGCTCCACAGGGGGATTGGCCATCGTCCCAGCTCACCTTCACATGGTATTTCCCCTCCGTCTCACATGATGAACCGCCCAGAATTCTCTTCTCAACATTACTCCCTGATGCTGCACCTGAACCAAATAATGTGCAGCGAACCAGACAGAAATTACAAAACAAAACAAAAATTGCTTGGTCTTTCTCCAAAAAAGAATAAATACATTTGTGTTTCTGTCAATGTGGTTAGGAAACGAAAGCATACCTGCAAGCATCAGGGACAAAATAAGACAGGACAGCATCATAATGACTGCAGCCAGAGTGCGCCAGTTCTGTCAACTATCTGTCAGCCAAATATTTATATCCTTCACCTGTGACCATAAAGACACCTATAGTTTATCTTGAAGCTTTAGTCAAACGATGGCACACATTACAACTCCAAAGACAATGAAGCAGAACCAGGATGCAAATTAACTTGTAAAATATGAATGTGCAATACAATCTAATTATATAATTATAAATGGTATAATAAATTAGGCATAAACAATGTAGTAATGAATCAAGACTATAAATGAAGACATTTATGAAAGAATAACATGTCTTCTTGTTAGTTTAGATGTAGCCTTACAGTAACCCAGTCATGCATTCAATCTCCTAAAAATTCTTAGTAATTGCTAGTAAGGTTACCTAACCTGGATAACATGAGTTAATGAAAGTCTTTTTAAGCAGTTTTTAAAATTGGAGCAATCTGATCTATAGGGCCTATACTATATTATATACAATACTACATATTTTAATAAATGCAACATTGTAGATGGATTTAACTAATGCTATTATTTACAATTATATTGTATTTGAGAATTTATGAATTTAATGTTTATTTGTGAAAGACAGAAGTCTATTCTTGCGGCATTGTATTGCGTCATTAACATGACTTTCTCTTGCAGAAGACTACCAACTGCAGAGGTGAGCAGTTGATAGTGCCCATATCGTAATGCTTCTTTGAATATTTAAATGTACATATGAAAATCATTTATCGTAGGCTTATCTCATTCTCATAAGAAATTCTCCAACTTCGGCCAACGTTGAGCCTAAATTACTTGATATACCTTTCCTCATTTTCACTGGGGATTGCCGTCAATTGGAAACATTCTCATGTTGTGAAAAGTGATATATCGTATAAACAATGGTAACAAAAATGCTTTATTTGTAATTTTGTCATTTCTTCTATAAAAGCATAATCATTTAAAACAAATTGACAACGTATCTATTTTTCATAAATGATCTAAATAAATATAACATTAAACATTGGATCAAAATCATAAAATAATAACAAGAAAAGCTTCAGCCGTGGGTGCAGACAGCAACCATGATACCTAACTTTTGATGAACAACGGAGGACGTTTTGAACAGAGCATCACAGGGATCCTATTCTTGAAGAAAACAACTTCCCACAAATAGTTTGTTATGTTAAGCCCAACGCTCATATTGACCCAGCGACCAACCTGACCCATCCTCCACGAAAAACTGAACAAAGGCGGGATAAGCATGTTGGAAATGGCTCAAAATATACATCTTTAAGGGTACCATTTTAAAACCACTCGGAACTACGTTGTCCAGTATAAATACGAGGCAACCAGATATGTTTGAATGTTTGACATTAGTTTTGAATTGTGTTCGGTTTTGAGTGAAGGCAACTGCGATGCCTTTCATAACGGCTGTTAGTCAGTTCATAACTCATGATTTATTCTACATGTTCTCTCCAAGATTTTCACATTGTTCCTGATTGTGTTTGTCCCAAAATATCTTCCTTAAAAAAAAAAATCATGGCTAGTTAAAAGCCTACTTTGCAGATCCCACGGGTCTCTTGGGTTCAAAGGCGAATAAGCAAGCCTGAGGGTTAAAACACCGGAATCCTCATCCTTTCTTATAATTCCAGAAATAAAACACAACGAAAAGCATGGGGGGGACAAAATAGAGCTTCTGCTGTCAGCACCGACATTAAAGTTACTTTGACCCATGATCAGCACTGCTTTCACAGAGTCTTTCCTCGCAGCCTGTCCTATTTCTTAAGGCAGAAAAGCTGAGATGCTGCCATTAGTCACAAGGAGGAGGACCGGGTTGGTGATTTAGCGCCTCCCTGTGGAGGAATTCCATCATCAATTATAAGACTTATTTTCTTTCACACCTCGTTTGGATACAGTGTTTCCTTGTTTCTCAGTCACAGCACACAACTGAGCAAGATATGCAAAACAAGCCATTCGTCGTCAAGTGACTTCAAGCGTTGGAAATGTTCAACCAATAATAATGTGGAAAAGTCTTCAGGAGGCTACAGATTTTACGTGATCTTGAGTCCCACGCTTTTCTGATCAGGCAGCTTTGAAAGTTGGAAATACAGCTAATAGAAGATTATGTGTGCTTTTTTGTTTTAGCGGCATATTTAGACTTCGCCAACAGTGTTCAGATACAGCCTAATGGTAACGCAATTACTGGTCATTTTCCATTCAATATTCATTTTCAGTGTATACCTCAAAACTGCAGATCTGTCCTACAGAAAGTCGTTCAGCATGGATTCTTGGATGGATTCATTGGAAGATATGACCTTGACTTGAACTATGCTTAAGCCTATAAGGAGAGAGTGTGGTCCATGGGATAGTCTTTTGCTTTCCTGTTCAGCCCTGAAATACACAGGAAAATACTGTTTATTAATGTCAGGAATTGTAAGTTTTTTTAATCCATACCGTTTCATTTTACTTGCAGAACATATATTTAGCTCACTTAGTAGTATGGATAATTCATGAAAACACCTAATCTAAAAGTCTAAAACCAAATGTTAAATGTCAGAAAATGTGTGTGTGTGTGTGTGTGTGTGTGTGTGTGTGTGTGTGTGTGTGTGTGTGTGTGTGTGTGTGTGTGTGTGTGTGTGTGTGTGTGTGTGTGTGTGTGTGTGTGTGTGTGTGTGTGTGTGTGTGTGTGTGTGTGTGTGTGTGTGTGTGTGTTACCTCAGTCCTGAGCCAGCTCAGCCTGTTTGTCAGCCTCAAACTCCCCTTCGTTGTCTTCGTCTCCATTGTAGTCGGCCACTTCCTCCTCCATCTCCTTGTCTGCGGGGCAAGATTGGTTATTACGGCCCAATAGTGTATGGGGGAAGTACCCCTTTTCTAATCGCATAATTCAAGTACTTCATGGATGTACTTTGGGTTAGGACAGCTAAGGTGTAGAGAGGAGGTGGCCATGGCTGTACTCTCACCTGTATTCTCCGTCCTCTGATTCGGGGCTTTCTCCAAGTCAACCCCGCCCGGCATTTGTTCATCGGCATCGTAATCCCCCGGCTCCGTGACCTTCTGACCGACGGCCGCCTCCACCTTGTCCTGTTCAATCAGCATGTCCTCCAGGCCGGGGTCGGCTTCTGGAGACAGCAACAGCTTAATGATTACCTCTTAGAAACGTCCGGTGTTCACCTTGCATTGAAGTGTGGATTGAAATTGAACAACTGTTGGGGATCCTTGCCTTCAATTTCCTCGTCCTTAATATCCATCACCTCCACCGCATGACCCTCTGTCAGGTTACTTCTCTGTGGTCTCAGAGAGGCTGGTCCCTCGTGCTGAGGCATCACGGCACCCTCTAGTGGCGGTAAGGTGTTGAGGCGTGCTGCAGCCACACGGACCACTGACTCCGACTCTGGTAGGGGGAGACCCTGGTCTGGGCTCTCTGCTCCGGGGGCCTCCAGACCTGGGGAACCATAAAGGACCATGTGAGAATGAGATCTCCAGTTACTGTGCTCATTGTTCCACACGGCCAATTATTATTCAGCAGTATTTAATTATTTAGCGGTCACTTTTATTATATTCAGAGGGACTAACGGCACATTAAGAGGCCGGGCATTAAGGAGCAGGTTGGGGGTGAGGCATTGAATAAAGCTGAGAATGAACAGCTGTTTTTTTCCTTCCTTGTCTATTTTTCACCTTTGTTTACGATGATCTCATTGGTCAGTAGTTCAGGGGCCTCTTTTGCATTGGCTTGCGCGGGGCTGTGGTTTACCACGGGCAGCGTCTTGGTGTCGTCGAGCCCCAGCCTTCCCACCTCTGCTTGTTTGCGTGCCTTCTCTTCCTCTCCTGTCGCAGCCGCGCCCGTGTCGGCCTGCTGGGGATCCAACGTTACCAGGCGTTAAGCACCGGGGAATAATCGTCACCATTTTCATGAATGGATGAGAAAGTGTCTTCTTTGACATGTACTCGATTGGAACCGGATTATTTTGTAAGAATAAGCCTTTTTCTGCCGCGGAGGCCGCCATGCTAAGCCGTATTTGAGAACCTGGCTGGTGGAGCAGATCGGAAGGGAAGTATTGGCTCACCTTTGACACTGCGGGAGCTTGCTTGAGCTTGTCCAGCTTCTTCTGAGCCTCTGCCACCCTCTCATCACAGACCTCCTTCTGGGACAGCATCTGTGTGCTACACTGGGTCCTACGTACACACACACACACACACACAGACTAAATAATGAATGAATGCATGCACACATAATGGCTCATTCAAATCGAAGAAGAAAGGTACAACACTTGTAACACATTTAGATGAAGTTAGATAGTTCTTTGAATGTAGTCATACTTAAATATTCACATCTGATATGCTATGGTGTGTATTTTATGTACACACACACACACACACACACACACACACACACACACACACACACACACACACACACACACACACACACACACACACACACACACACACACACACACACACACACACACACACACACGTTAAAGCATTTGGAATTAGTATGTTTAGTGAAGAGCGTTTCTTACATTTCATAAGTGAACTTCTTGTTAAGTGTGTCCAGGCTTCCTTGGCAACCCTGCAGTTGCTTCTGAAGCTTCCCAAAGTCTCCATTCAGCTGGCTAATCTGACCTAAACACACAAACAAGAAAGAGACATTCATATGAAAAATATGGTTTTTTTTATATTGGGAGATTTGTTTTTGGTCTTTTTCCACCTAATACATACTTTTACCTTTGAGTTGTTGTATTGTTTTAGTACTGGAGGAAATGTTCAGTTGCATTGTGCCCTGAAAGCAAATAAAAGTATTTTAAAAACAAGCTATTGTTTTTGTTCTGAATGTGTTGACTTGAAAGTGACGGCCTCTGGTGTTTTTGTGTGTGTTATCGGCGCTGGTTACGTCTCTTGTGAATTTGTGGATAATACAATTTAACACGAGTCTATGCTTCTATACATGCACGTAAACAAACATGCAACAAATCATTTTTTTTCATGTTTGAATAAAATACCAATGCTTTGCATAAATATAAACCAAAACATCTGATTTTTTTACAATGATTAATTCATTCATTCATTTACAGACAGATGAGTGTGCTTTTTGTCTGAAAGTAAAACTTTCAATGCATGCATAATCAAATGTGTGTGTATGTGCAGGTATGCGTTTATTATATATATTTTTAAAATGTTCCTTTGATACATTGTGTTGTTATAAGTAAAAGAGCCCCATAAATATTAAATATTTCCAACCAGAAGGTTCCACTTAATCCCACAGCACCCAAAGGGAGACCGTTGCCAACTGCCACGGCTTTACCCCAATGACTATCCCTGTGTGCGTGTGCGTGTGCGTGTGTGTGCGTGTGCGCACACCTTGTCTTTGCCGCAGGTGCTCTGAGCCTCCTCCAGCTGCCTCTTGTATAGCTCCTCTATGCTAGTGAGCTGCTCCTTCTGCCTCTGGATCTGCTCCTTCTGCCCCTGGAGCTGCTCCTGGAACTCAATCTTCTTCAGCTCTGCCACCCCCCGCTCACTCGCCCCCTGCCTCACCTGGCCTTCCAGCTCGTACAGCTTGGTCTGACGGGACAAATGTGTTTTAGTAGAAGGCAGAGGGGTGCCTGAGGACAGGACCCCAGGGGACCTCAGCAGAAGAGGCCAGCAGCCTGTTGCACCAGTCTAACATTATTCTGATACCAAGTCCACGCCTAAAGTTCAGTGTAAATCCTACGTTGTCACCAGTTTGAAACTAAAGTCGGATCTCTCAAGTTGCACTGTTCATACTTAAGATACACCTTAACTAAGCTAAATGTAATTTTGTTGCTTTTAGTGACGTCTCCCTCGAGTCAGCCCGATAGGATGTTAGTCTGGTTAAGCAAGAGGGGCGGGATATAGAATTGTAGGGCCCATTTATTTTTCCATAAAAGCCCCTGGCAATTGTCCAGGGTGGGGGAGGGGGGGGGGGTTATCTGTGTTGGGTCAATGTACAACCCAACCATAGGCAAACTACCTATCACGTTAAAGATTAGGATTGTAAATACTAAACAGATATAAAGAAGCTCTAAAGCATATTACCTTTTACAGTACAGAGAATTATTTTATATCAATTCAATTTCCATAATATTGAAATATTTTGAAAAGGTTTTGGAAAAAAAGTCAACAGTAAAATCCATTTTGTTCATCATTTGTTGGCAGTGTTTGCATAATCCAACCCCTGATAAGCATTTTAAAGAATAGGGAAGGAATAAAGTCAATGGCCTTGGTCGCAACTTTTACGCTTATCACATCCGCAATACGACTTCAGTTGACCCATTTGATTGTGGCCGTATGGCCCCAGGCGCAGGTGGCTGGGACTTACCTGAAGCTCCAGGTTGCGGGAGCTGGACACCCAGTAGTTGAAGCCCAGTACTAGGATACAGGCGATCAAGGCACCAATCATTAGTGGAGGGGACCTTCCACCACGACGACCATTACCTAAACCACCCATGGCTGCCTAAGAAAAAAACTGGGAACATCACGCTCTGCGTCAATTCTCCAGCCGTTTCATTCAACATTTCTGTCTTTATTCTCTCTCCTCATGAATTTGGTTGACGCACTTGGTTGACCATCATAAACTTGAATAAATTAATAAAATACGGCAATAAAAAAGGAATACCCTGCAATTAGATGACACTGAAACACAACAGAAAGTATAATTAAATAGTTTCTTCTAGAGCGTACCGACTTACGCAAATGTTAACATGTTTTATTATTTATTACCCTTTTCGATAGAGAATTTGCCTACAGGCCATTCTTGGACATCAATATCGGTTGCACTACAGTTACTATGCTGGTTAGAAAAGTGATTAGAGCTTCCAAAGGACTCTCATGCTAGCGATTCACTCTAGTCTTGTCTTGCTGAATTACATATTTGGGCTATATCGCCAGAGCTTAACTCCTTTAATTTCTAAAACTAATTATAAAAAAAAAAGTGGTTTCTGGACTGGTGCAATCTTTGCAAATATGCCATCAAGATAAAACACGGTCCGTTTTCAAACCCTGTTATAATGATATTGAGTGAAACCACACTTATGCCTTTATAATTGATTGTTGTGAATACTGATAATGTAATGCTTAGGATACCAAGACGATCCACCTGAAGAGGGAAGACATTGTACCATGGGTCTGAAAGCCACACACATCGGTTGCATGGCAAAAAGAAGGTTGCTGGTTTAATCCACGGCCGTAATCCATGGCAAAGTGTGGAGGGTCCCCTAGCAAGACACCCGGATTGGCCGGATGTACGCCCCAATTAGATAATCTAATGGCACTTTAACATCAATTCCATTAGTTGTAATCAGTCTGGCTAACTCATTGTTATTAATTTTGTGAATGGATGAGGATATTAAAACATGGATCCCACGCCTGCCTTTAGGCATCTCTTCTCATGTGTGGTCTTTCGAGCTAACCATGCTTTTTCTGATGAACGATTGAACGTGACTTGGAAGCATAGTTTCTGGGTAGAAGCTGAACAGGCTTAGTTAACAAGTGAACCATTATTTTTTACTGAACAGCTATGATTTTCTTTTTCAATGATTCAACCTATTTTTAGAAGTGTGAGTCCCGAAAGACTACCCTCTTCCACGTTTAACTACGTGAACAATTACGTTTTACATTTTAAGCACATTTTATTTTGATAGCCCCTAATCACAGAAAGAGCTTCAAAGGGCTTTACATGCCATCTATTTATGATCGCCCCTGAGTTAACCCAAGCCCCCTAAAGGACAAGAAAATACTCAAAGAAACTCATGAATGGTGATTGTCTTCATTGACATATAAAGTATTTCAACAAGCAACATTTTTTAAGAATACGAGTTGTCCATGGTGATGGGGGGGTGCTGGCCAGTGAGTAAGCTGACATGGCTAGATTTGTAGTAGAAGCCTCAAAATCGCGTCATAAATACGTGTTTTCTGAAGTAACATAATTAACGATACCCAAGTTATCTTGGATATGATGTTGCTTAAAATACGATTATTTTTCGGCTCTAATGCGATACTCTTAACAATCCTCACCAGGCAACACTTTAAGACAGCCCACACCAGCTGCTCCGTCGAGCTGGCTGTCGCCTTGCGTGGTAACGTAACGTTAACGTCAGAGCCCGCAGTCGGTATAACGGTATGAATGTAATTATGAATGGGTGAATGTGATGCATGTGATTGTAAAGTGCTTCGAGGAGCTACAGGTTGGAAAGACGCGATATATACGCAGTCCATTTGAACAGACAACTTATCACACAGTAAACCAACAAATAAAGCATCGAAGGCGCTTAATGACATGCAGCACATATGAATTGAGAACTCGCATTTCCGCATGCAACGCACCTAAACATTTAGTTACACAAATGCAATGTAGCTCGTGTTAACGTGTATAGACAGTACAGTTATCGCACGATAGAAATATGCTCGTGTATCTTGAAAAAAAAGCGATCACTATTTTCATTTTGGTCCTTGAGTCAAGACACCTACAACCATGCTAACGAGCTAAGCGCCTCTCCCAGAGACGCCAGTAGCTTTGAAACAAGAGCGATAACTAGCATGCGAGCGTCAACATCACTTACCTGGTCAATGTGTGACTTCCACGGCAGCCACTCACTGAACGACGCCTTTAACCCACTTAATGTTATAGAATAAGATCTACTCTCGTCTATTTCTGTCAATATACAGGGCGACAGTACTCCTATCTTGCGCCCATGCTGAACTCGATGTTAAGCTAGTCCTTGTTGTGTATGGGACTGGGACAGTGCGGGAAGGTTGGACGCTTCCCGATCCGCCTGCCTGCCCGGTCTGTAGTACGCATGCGCGTGGTGGGGAATTAAAAAAAAAAAAACACAACAAAACAAACCTAAGCATATGTGTATACGAAAGCTTGAACTTCAATGTATTTGTATTGTATGTTATTTTATTTGTTGAAATCAAAAGCTAAACTTCTCCGCAGTCCAACTCCTCAGGTACAAATAACACAGTTAGAAATCACATGTGCCAGCCTGTCCCCAAGTCATAACTTGAATTGGGCTGACATTGATTTATTCACCTTAAAAGTCTGTGAGTATCAATAAATAACAGATTAAAAAAATGCCTTTGCAATAACGTCTTTGTAAACAACCTTCCATCCAGTAATAAACCTTGGAAAGCCTTCAGTTTTCCATCAGTGAGGGGTTTGCAATCACTCAAAGTTCTCTGCGTTTGACTCCGCTTCCAGAGACACGCCATAGTAATCTCTTAATTTGAATATGGCCAAAGGAGCGCTTTGCTGTTCGTCCTGATTTCACAGAGTGAAAAGAGTGTCCTCTTTCAATCACACATTATCAAAAAGTCTTGTTGAAGAAGGCGACAGCGACAGGTAACGTCCGCCTGTATATCTATGAAGTAGAAATGTACATTGGGTTAGAAATATGTACAAAAATATAGTTAATATAGTACATTTTTGAATGTCATTCTAAAGCTTTGATTTGATACAGATGTTTATCTTCTATGGATGATTATTTGTATTTGTATAGGTTTATTTTATAACCTGTAGATTTATATTTTAGTTTTTGTACATATGTGTGTTGCTGTTGCTGTTATGCTTCAACTTCCCCTCAGGGATGAATAAAGAACCCGTCTAACATCTATCTCTGTTCATATACATTTCATTTGGGTATTGAGTTGAGTTCATGCATCCACTTTTATTTTACTCATACCTCTTGGTTGGTGAGTGTGAGGACAGATCTTCATCACTGTGGCAGGCGGAGGGACTGTCATGGAGTAGACTGGCCCTCTGCTCCCTGTTATCCTCGTCTCCCCAAGACAACCAGGCTATCACACACACACACACACACACACACACACACACACACACACACACACACACACACACACACACACACACACACACACACACACACACACACACACACACACACACACACACACACACACACACAATATAAGCTTTCGCAACTGTTATATTGCAAACTGCCATCTGCTCAATTTTGTGGGCTAGTGTTGACAAGATTGTGTTTCATACTGAGTAGGGGTTAGGTTATAGTTTGTCTTACACTATGTTGACTCCCATTAAGGAGGGGTGCTACATGACTAAAGAGTGAATGTGACACATAAAACCATGCACCTTATCAAAGTAAATGTTTTTTTTTACCATTTTGACTGACTTCTGCAGAAGACGTGTTGTCATCACCATCACCATCTATCTCGGAGTAACCTTTACGGACTTTACCATTGGTCCCCTGGTCGCTGTAGCGTTGCCTCCAACCCTGAGAGAAACATTGCAAACCATCAGCAGCTGGGCAGGTAAAGAGTCTTGAGTAGACGCTCAGGGAGTGATATGAAGAGAACAATGGAGCTGCTTCATACCGATTTGCGATCCTCCCCTTCCTCGGTCCTCTGCCGCTTTCTCCTCTCTTAACAGAAAGCATCAAATGAATCATGTTGCACAACGTAGAGAGACACATGAATGAGCCCATTTCAGAAGTGCCTTTTTAAGCTGTTAACATTGGAGGCTGTCAGAAGTGAACACATTTATAGCTTGTTTGACTTTTTGACTTTTGAAAGTTAGTGTCTAATCAGGATACACATGTCATGGGCATTCGTCATAATTCATCACATTTATTTAAGTTAACTCCATCCAACACTGGGGCTCTTTAAGGAGAGCAAATGATCAAGTTGGATTCGAGAACAATGGCTACCTTTTTATAAAACCGGTCAAATTAATTCAAGTGGTTGCAATGAACTACAAAAAAAACCCCTACCGTTAAGTGACTACAATAAATCTCCTTTGTCAAATAAAAACACAATACAATTATGTTCAAACAATCGCTAAATGACTTACCAGACCAAATTACAAAAAACATTTTACAAAACAAAATAGTATCGATTGAAAGTATGGGAAGAAAGAAAATGGGAAAACCTCTTCTGAGGAGTTCCATGCCCTCGTCCACCAGGTCAGAGGTCAGGTCATCATCTCTGATGTACTGCTGGATGCCTAGCAGGTTCAGACAGCGCGAGCCCAGTCTAAAGAGAAACAACATACACCAATGCTGAACCACCTATGAGGGAGTACATATCCGTCCTGACTACAGGCCTGTCAGATCATTTATCAAATTAATCACAAGTTATGCTTTAGTTATATTAAGATGTGATATAATTAACAATAATAGTGTTTTCATGACATTCATTCATAGTGTGATATTCAAGGATTTGGACTGCATGACCAGTACAGATTTTGATTTGATTTTGTCATTATAGAATGCCCCTTTTTGCCCGCAGTTTCTTTGTTCTATTCAGGCATTAGGGTAGGGCCTGCTGTCTCTTTTAAAGCCCTTTGAAACTATTATTCTGCTGAAAGACTTTAACAATAAACAGAACCTCTTTGAAAAGTTTTGTCACAGCATTTCCTTTGTGCAGACTCACTTAAAATATGTAGCAAAGCAGAGCAGCAGAATCAACATGGGGTAGTAGATGTAAAACCCGTCTGATATAACCGATAGCAGGCGCATGGAGCCCATAATCTACAGAAAACAGGGGAGAGGGAGATTTACTTTACACGGACTGCAGGTAGTACATATGGCAGCATATTTAAAAAAAATATTTAATATATAGATACAAATACTAATTAATATAAAAAAATAATAACAATAAATACATAATACAATACATTCAATAAATTAATAAAATGTCTGTATATGTGTGCATGTGGAACCCACAGAGGTGTAGGATGTCTGTATCCGGCCTTTGTGTGAGATGGCAGAGTCCATGTGAATCAGACCCAGGAAGTTAAGGCACAACGGAGGAGTGAGGCGGCAGAACAGCCTGAGAGGGCAGAGAAAAAGAGCAACAATAAAATGACCCCAGACCCTAAGGGCCCGTCAGGTTACCCTTCCTAGAACTAGAACACAGACATACCTTTGTGTGGACATCTGGCCACTCCTTAAAACTGTCTGAACTAGCAATCATGTAATTTATACATCACTCTCTCTCCCTCTCATTATTGGTCTCTTGTTGAATGGTTGGTGAAGGTTTAATATCGCTGTTTCTCAAAGCAGAGTAAAGATATGCAAGGCGGTTTGCGTGTTAAAACGTCAGGGCCACATGTATAGAACTCTGGGTAGTCTTTAGCGCAAATGAATGGTCCGCCAGTTTGGAAAATCGATGAAAGTTTGGAAATCTATGAATGTGGAGACTTTCTGAGATGTCCAAACTGTGCTTAGCACATCGGCAGTTTCAAAACTGCCATCATTTACCAAACTTGGTTTGAGGAACACCCATAATGAACTATATCACGCAATTAACTGGTTGCATTTTAAGAATCATGAGGGTTTTTTTTCCGTTAATTTAGGATATAAAAGGAGAAGATAAATAAGTGTAAGAGCGGCGAAAAAGTCGATTGCGCCAATGACACTTTGAAAACCGGTTGCTACTGCAAATTCCGTTTTAATGTTGTCCTGTTCGGCTAAATGCAAGTACCGACCAAACTGAAGGCTTTTATTCATATTGTGAAGTCGGGAATAATTGATTTGATTTGCACTCGTTCTTAATGGTAACCGTGTGTTCTGGAAACAAAAAAAGGAAAAACTTCATCTCAGAAGCGCTCAATTAAGGGATGGTCCTTACATGCCACTGAACTGCAGGCTGTAAGCGTCCGTCTGATGGTGTGGTACCAGGTAATAGTAGTTGAATACTCGTATTTGAAACACTGTAGAGTAGACACACACACAGAGGAAGAAGATACTGACAAAGCACGCCATCTGGTGGGAGAAAATACGCAACACGACACAAACAAAAGAGAAAGCGATGCATGAGATCAGGGAATAAGATAACAGAAGAGATTTTGCATTCTAGATTTGCCTTCGCAGTTGCACAAAATGAACCCTCTTGCAAAGAAGAATTAGGAATAAACATCACTGGATATTTTCAGGCCAAACATTTATATTGTTGTATATTGTCCATAAACTAAGTACTGTCGAAAATACTGTTTATTGTTATGAGAAACCTGAAACTATAGACTAATACTTGCATAGCAAATGAATCAAGCACATCTTTTCAAAACATTTGTTCATAGTATTCATGGTCCTTTAGTGTTCCACAGGCGTTTACCTCGATGCAGATGTAGTTGTACTGCTTCTCTGCCATCTGGATGAGGACGGCGAAGAGGGAGAGGACAGGCTGGGAGCTAAAGAAGGTGCACTCAGACCATACCACTGCCAGGGACAGGGCCCCCAGGACCACGAAGGCCAGCCTATAGAAAACTCGCCTAAACACACACTCCCAGTACCACTCTGTTAGTAGAGCGCACACGCAGACACACACACACACACACACACACACACACACACACACACACACACACACACACACACACACACACACACACACACACACACACACACACACACACACACACACACACACACACACACACACACACACAGACACACACACAATGTTCCCATTAGGAGAAATGTAGTCTGATACTATGCATTGTGACGGTGACATTATTTGTTAAATGACTTATTTAATTAGGTAGCAGACATTGAGTGGTAGAAACATGTCCTATGTATTCCAATGAACTAATAAATGGAACTGACACACTAGGGTTTTTATGCTTTAACAGCCGCGGGAGACACTATGTGTGCGCCTCCAATCAAAAGAGACACAGCATACCCTACACCCAAAGTCAACCCTACCTCCTCCTGACCAGAAATAGGGCTGGAGGACATTACAACATGTCGCTCCAGTTGTACACAACTGAAGGAAAATGCCTCCCGATCTGTAGTTAAAACCTCCAGATGCCCCCTCACCAATGGTGGGGGTGTAGATGAACCTGCGCAGGAGGGTTGAGTGCTGCGCTGACGGGAAGCTGTGGACGACCTGCCGCAGTGGGCCACTCTGGCCCTTGGCTACGTCTTCCAGATGGACAGCCTGCTCCAAAAGGATGGACCACTGGACCTGGGACTGCCGCTGCCTCTGGACTGCAGTGATCACCTATTCCACACACATATGTATGTATTGTGTAAGGGATAATAGTATAGAACGCCGGTCATTATCGGGAAAATAAGCCCCGACAGGGAGCGAACAGGACCCCGCCGCGCAGCGGAGGTGTCTTGCTTCACCCAGAAGGGGCTTATTTTCAGTCAATTATACTTAGCAACGGTGAATTATTCAACATAATTCACCGCTGGAAGTTCTGAAGGGCCCATGCAAGTGAACGGAGAGTTCCACGGCATTGAGATGACCTGTGTAATAAGCCGTTACATTACATGTTTTCAAAAAAAGCGGATTGATGTGTGTGCTACACACTGAAATTAGGTGACCTAAATAAGGACCTTTTTGTGAAGCTTTACTAGGCCTCCCTTGGTGGGGGGATCCACAACGGGTTGGTTTTCACTTCCAACACTGCCCTCGGCGCCCCTCTCGATCCGCTCCCGGTAATCCGTGGGACACTGAGAGAAAGAGAGAGTGAGAGAGACCAAGAGAGATTTTGTAAGCAAGTTCAGTATTTCTTGCTTGATCCATAGGTTTCATTTAGAGGCGTTTACACACAAATACATCAGTTAAATTCATTTTACTTGATAAGATGAAGTGGAAAAATTAGGATCATTAAGGGGTCTGAAGTCTTGGAGGCTCTGGTGCCCTCACCTTTTGTAAAATGGTGTCCACACACTTTCTGAGAGTTATGTTGTGCATACTACGTACAGCCTCATGGGCAGACGCCACCTCCTGGGGAAAAGAGAAATGATACAAAGTTTTTATATTTTTGTGATAAAGATGTTTAGAATATAAATATTTGTAGGTCGTTTTTTGAATAATTGCATTGTTATAGGTTTGCAATACCTTTCTGACCAGTCAGGGAATTCCAGAGTTGAAATTATTATGATTGTTAGTGTCACAACTATTGAGTTATTATAAAATATTTTCAATCACCTCCATAGCATCTGCCAAGTTCTCCTCTGCCTCTGCCTTCTCAGTGGCCATTTTAGCTGCTTTGAAATAGGTCTTGGCCAGTAGGTAACCATGGCAAGAGGCGAGCCAATAGGAGCGTGGGATCTCCACCAGGCCATAGCCTAGCAACAGCACCAGAAGAAACAGGCCCCAGGTGTTTGCAGCAGTGATGCCGATGGTCTGAAATTGTCTCCTGGTTCAGGCCGAAAACACAGTATATTGGAAAGACAGTTTGGGACTGGAGATGTCTGATGTCGTTCAAAGTCTTAAGTCTCTTAAATTTGTATTAGATAATAAATTGTTGACGGTAGAAGAACAATGTCTAGGTTTGTCTTAGGTGAAAAGGTCACAATCAAACGTGTGTGTGAGTGAGTGAGTGAGGGATAGAGAGTCTCGACAGTATTGGTGATCCACGCAGAATACCTGTTGTACAGACTTAACAGGTAGAAGAAACTGCTAAAAAATACACAGGAAAAGCATGTAGAGGTGTGGTTGGTTGAACTCTGTCTTGGAGGGAGATAGCAGGGGACATGAAACTGTGTTAAGGGGAGAGATAGGAGGGGGCGTGGCCCTGTAGGGGAGAGATAAGAGGGGGCGTGGCCCTGTAGGGGAGAGATAGGAGGGGGCGTGGCCCTGTCTGTAGGGGAGAGATAGGAGGGGGCGTGGCCCTGTCTGTAGGGGAGAGATAGGAGGGGGCGTGGCCCTGTAGGGGAGAGATAGGAGGGGGCGTGGCCCTGTCTGTAGGGGAGAGATAGGAGGGGGCGTGGCCCTGTCTGTAGGGGAGAGATAGGAGGGGGCGTGGCCCTGTCTGTAGGGGAGAGATAGGAGGGGGCGTGGCCCTGTAGGGGAGAGATAGGAGGGGGCGTGGTCTTGTGTGTAGGGGATCGATTGGAGGAGGTGTGGCTCTATGGAAATAGAGCCAAATTTTCATCGCTATGGAAATAATTCAAATTAACCTGGTTATGCCCTCGGGCGCTTGAGTAAATAAATAAATTAAATATTTGGCAGCCGTTTGTGCAGTTAACTTTCTTTTAACAAGCCTGTTGTACTGATGCTATGACCAGTTGTTTTTTAGTGCTAGGCCTATTAAGAGGTGCGAGTAATCTAGGTAGGTAGGTGTGTAGACATATTTATAATAATGTGTATTACCAGGTGTTCCGCAAAAATTCTTGATTAAAAATAGTGGTCCAAACACACACAAAGGTTGAATATCCTTGCGATACTGGATGGTGTATTCAGTGGAATGCTCTCACAAACCCTGTGTTGACTCCTCCTTCCCAGGGACACATAAGTAACTAGTTTGTCTGATTTGAGTGCGCAGTGTATTTAGTGATCTATAGAGGCCTCTCTTACCATGTGAGGTACCACTGCGGGTGAGCGGCCACATAGATGAGCAGCGAGATGAATATTAGTAGGTAGGTGCCGTAGTAAATCCCGTTTTCAATCAGAGCTGTTTTAATCTTCCCGACCCTGGAGAAAGCCCCGGACCGTGCATAGGATTGCATGAAGGGTATCAGCAGCCTAGATGGAAACACACACACACACACACAAGCACACACACAAGCACACACACACACACACACACACACACACACACACACACACACACACACACACAACACACACACACACACACACACACACACACACACAAGTTTTCAGTATGTATGATTGATTGAAAACCTACCAGCCTACCCAGTACTGTACTGTGTACATTTTTGAAATGGCTGGTGAAGGCTAATCAACACCTCTGCTTGGTTTGCTTGTAATGCGTGTCTTACCAGGTGAGACACTGGGACGTCCAGTAGACCACTCGCCAGAAGACTGGCAGGACACCATCTGGTATGTAACTCCAGGGCTCTTTACACACCTTCAACGCACTACGCCACACACACACACACACACACACACACACACACACACACACACACACACACACACACACACACACACACACACACACACACACACACACACACACACACACACATTTATTAGAGATAGAGGACAGCATAATTTATACTGTGCATGTTGAGTAACTTTGAACCTTTACTCTATAAGTAATCAAATAAAAAATGAAACACAGAATGATGGGACCTAAAAAGTTATAGGTCACTTTTCCTACGATCAAAAAAAGCCTTCATGATTGGCCTACATCAAACTGGTTTAAACATTAAGCCCCAACCAGCCATTATTCTTTGTTCAAAAGACTGAAAATAGAAATTCAGTTTTATTACATTAAGAGTACATCACAAGAGTCACAAGGCTGATTTAATTATTGTATTATCTGCTTTTCTTCAAAATAACTTGAACAACAGACTTTCTCTAACCAGGAAATACATTTGATTTAATACTATTATTGCGTCCTTTGGAATGATGATACTCTGCACTGACGAGGTGTTGGGATGTGAGGGGCGGGAATAGTTCACATTTACCTGCTGGTTGGAAGGATGGATTCGTTGGATTGTGCCTGATCTGTTTTGGAATGACTCCCTGGATCAGGGGGCAGTACATTATTAATCTTGCACTGATTATAAATGGTCTGGAAGAGGACAAAACACGCACGCACACACACACACACACACACACACACACACACACACACACACACACACACACACACACACACACACACACACACACACACACACACACACACACGCACAGAGTGAGCTTAGAGAAAGAGAGTGAGACAGAGTAAAAACAGAAGATATAAAAGGCTCTTGATAGTTCTGGTTCTAACCATCAGAACAATATAAGTCACGTATAACGCTTTGTCTTCCACTCTCTGGTTGTTTTTCTTACCGTGCTAACATCGAGCGGCAGTATAAAGACAATGAGGAAGCACAGGTACCAGGCCAACAGTGTCCCAAACAGGACCATGGGTTGCTGCTTCCCGAAGTCCCCATAGCGATGGAGGAGATACAGGGCCAAGAAGAATACACCTACAACAATCACAGCCAGCGCAGCAACACTCATTGCGATAATGAGGGGCGTCGATTAGTTGTATAGACTCATATCACTGAAAGAAGGAGAGATGTGAGAGGTGGGATAACTTAGTTATTACAGTTAATCCATAGCTCCTTCATACAATATGAAATACCATGATGGTAACGTTACAGGTTTAGGCAGCCGAGTTTAGAGAACAAATTAAAACAGATACCAGATAACGTTATAGAACGGTTGCAAAAATAAAAGCACAACAATTTCTGCCTAATGTTGTAGATGTGAATCCTGCTTCCATTGTTCACAAAACGGCCTCGCAATATAGCCTATTTCTATGTATCTAAAGTTTGGCAGCTGTTCCTGTCACTCAAAAAGAAAAAACGATCACAAAGACACGATAATACGATCACGAAGACACGAGGTAAATAACGTAATGTTAATACATTCCGCTACAAGGTATCATTCATAATGCCATGTCTTTCTAATAGTCGAACATCAGTAGCCTAAGGCTTTTATTATGAAGATCATAAGAACAGACTATTAAAATAGAAAGCTTATTGTAGAACAATGACGGACTTTACCTTGCCACATAAGTGCTTCTCCTCAGCCAACAACATATGTCCAGACTGTCTGATTTTGAATGTAAAATAACACGGTGTTCCCGAAATCCTCGTTCACTCAGTAAACACAACCTTTGGATATTATTACGTAATACGTAACGCGTACACGAGTTCAATTTGGAATTGTGGGTAATGTAGTCAAGAGGATCCAAGAACAGCGCAGAGCAACAGTCACGTTTTATAGATTTATTTGGAGTATCACATAGACATTGGCTTGAAGCATAATTTGCAAGAAAAATATTTGTTATTGTATGTACATTTACAAGAGGGGGTACCCAATCACAATTGCCCTCATATCCTTAAACAATGTGTTTCAATTGAATAATTGAATTAGGGCTGTTGGAAAAAGGTTAACTTAATGGTTTCCCAAAATTCAAAACAGCCACAAAATAATGTCTTCCCCGTGCCCAACCATTACATGTTGCTGGAACATACTCTTCAACAGACAATAATTGCATTGCGTGATTGCATATCGTGCCAATGCTGTTGAACTGAAAATATGCATTGTTCTCCGTGTCATTCAGTTATGTATGAACATCCACAGTAAGGGATCGTCAGCATACAGTGAGCCCAGCAGGTTGAAGCAAACCGCCCTGTGTTCCAGCAGCCCCTCCAATTGACCCAGTAGATCCAGGCACAGGTGCTCCATAAGGGTCAAACAGACTGACCAGTTCTCGCCTGCACCAGAACCGGAGCCCCCCAGGGCTTCCATCCACACCGACCCAAAAAGATCCAGGGACCCTGGCCAATCTTGAAGAATATCATCAAACAGCTCCATGTTTTGATTTACTACCTGGTGATCTAACAACCAAATAGTAGTTGGTCCCTTCAGAGTTTGGTGTTTTTTTCCATGTGTAGGCCTTTCCTCTTCTTACAAAGATTGTCCTGCTGTATTGTTTATTTCTTGGAACAGCCTATCAGGGATAACCGCAAGAACACTCATTTGAAAGTTAGATGTAGGCTTATTCGTCCTGATGTAGATAGGCATGGAGTGCAGCACTGCTGCCACACTGTGAGCAGCGAGTCCTGCTGCATTACTAACAGATTAGTGAGACCATCTGCCATTCTGATCCTGTACTTACATTAACCCTTCTCTATACTATTCTCCTTCCCTCTCTCTCTCGCTCTCTCTTGCTCTCTCTCTCTCTCTCTCTCTCTCTCTCTCTCTCTCTCTCTCTCTCTCTCTCTCTCTCTCTCTCTCTCTCTCTCTCTCTCTCTCTCTCTTCTCTCTCTCTCTCTCTCTCTCTCTCTCTCTCTCTCTCTCTCTCTCTCTCTCTCTCTCTCTCTCTCTCTCTCTCTCTCTCTCTCTCTCTCTCTCTCTCTCATCCGGACACTGAAAACTGACCTTGTCCCAAACCACGACATAAGGATGCAATACCTGCTGATGATATTACAGGTCACATTCAAACAACTAATCCTGACGACCACCCAGAAATGTAAGATGTTCAGTGTTGTATGGCCCCAGGGTTGCACGGGGGGTGGATAACACCCTGGTTAATTATGGCTGCAGAATGGGGGACAAGGCCAACCACACTGGCCAGGGACTTCCCTGGCCAATGGCCTGTTGCTGGCCAATGGTGTTCCTGCTGCTCCTTCTCTTGCTCGCCAGCGTGAACCCTGCTCTGTCTACAAAATGTATTCATAGGGGAACAACCTATATCCACACAATTAATATAAAATAGATTACAGATGCAGGTAATAACGAAAGACTTCGGCAATCATGTTTTTTAATGTGCTCCTGATTTATATAAATTGTTATATAGGGCCATTTAGAGTATATGGCAGATGGCAAGGAGGAGTGAGGGGAACATATAATTCATTATATTAATATATATTGAATTATATATAATCTTCAACTTTGTAACGTGGAAACCCTTCACCCACGACCCTGCTACAAGTAGCATAGTAAGAATTGTGTAAGAATCAGTGCTGTAAGTGTGTGAGTGTACACTTACTTACCGATATCGTTACTCTCTAAGTCCCTTTCTGAGTTGCACTCAAAGGGTACTCTGTACTTGAATCATGCATATCCAGTTGCGATGGAGGACAGGGGCAGTGGTAGAAAGGCTGACGCTGTTGACTCTTTCAAATTTAGTTTATTTGAACAACTCTTTGTTGTGTCACGCAGTCGGCTGGCATTGATCTGAAGCACAATATCAACAATGAGAGCCTCTGGCTATTGGGAGAACAACACAGGCCTTCCACCCTCATATGGTAGTCTTGCCATTCTTCAAAAGGGAAAATATCCTAACAAAAGTATGCAGTATTTGTTTCCTCCACTCCCCTTGTATTGATAAAGTGATAAACAAACAAAAACCAAACCCTGTTATCCTCTCTGAATGTCCTGTTTATGGTGGCTACAGGGAATCCTCTGAAATTGGGCTGTAATCTATCACAGATGCCTGCGTTTCTCCTGAAAGTACTGTTCTTGGTCTTCCTCATCCTCGTGCTCTTCCTCCTCTTCCACCACCTCTTCCACACACTCTTCCACCTCTGCTTCTCAGATTGATTACATCCATTGTTGGTATCAATTATCAATGCACCAGTGCACCCTGAAGTAGTTTCTATTCTACAGAAATGGTTTGATCACTGTGGAGAGTGTGGATGGTGGCTGGTTTAAGCAAGCTCTCCTGGCCAGAGTCTGACTGATTGCACTCAGGGGCTGGCTGAGGCTATCGAGAGGACGAGGCACACCATTGAGCGTCAATGCGCACAGATTAAATCAGCCAACACTCCACATACTCTGGGAGATCTCCTGCCTGGCAGCATGGATCACCTGCTTCATCATTGTCCTAAAAACTCAACAATAAACCAGTTTTTGACATCCTCATCCTGTGTCCGGGTTATCGAAGGGGCCCAGGAAAGCCACCTAGGTGGGGTGTGGCGGCCCCCTATGATGTGTGTAGCAGTGAACATTGTGACACCAGATCCATAGAGATCTGGTGTAGCTATGTTGTTGTGTGTTATAAATGATAACAGTGTTGTAGTTGTGTTTAACTTCTGCCGCCCTTAATAACAATTTCATAACACATTTAATCACAGTGTGAAATTTAGTGTGCGTGAGAATGTGTAATCACAACCTGAACTTGATAAAGTTTTTTTTCTCCAAAATAATGATAGATTCAACCATCCTTACCAACCCATTGGCATAGACCTTGTATTAGGGGTCAACTGTGTTTTCTCAGTAATTGATAACCCAAATAAGCTTGGTCAAGTTGTGCATTTTGTGAATAAATTCACTTCACTAGTTTTGCACCAAAAATAATGATCTACTTTTTGATGCACAAGCTAGTTAAAACTGAGACGAAACCTCCACCAGTGATGAATGAGTTGACTACCAGTGTAGGTAAGGAAAAAATCCTCCTCATTGGTATAACTGACCCTCATTGATGCTTCAGCAGACTCTGGCCACAATACAAGTGTCATAAATCTAATCTATTTTCGATTTTTCAATGTTCAGCCAACTCAGGAAGTCAGATCTGCCATCTCCGGTGCAGATGTTAACAGTCTGTTGCCATGAGTTTAGCACAATGTTTTGGTTACAGCAAAATATATTGTAACTCTTACAGTTGTATTAGTCTATTAGCAACCTTTAATCGATTATTGATCAATTATTGAATACAGTTTATGTATTTCAACTGCTGAGAGTTAGGTTCTGAGAAGACTTATCATTTCTAAATAGTTTCCACTAGATGGCGATAATAGATACTGAAATTGAATGCGATAAACAGCATGGCTGTTTGTATCGATTTGTTATATGTTTCTACTTTCTTCCTTCTTACTTTCTGTCTTTCCTTTTGTTCTTTCATTCCTTCGTTCTTTCTTTCTTTCCTTCTTCCTTGATCAGTGGACTTTAACATAAGGCTCTGGCTTTCTGGCCAGACCTGTTGACATACACCTTTGTTTGGATACAGTACAAAGCTATCCTCATACTATTGTATTGCTAATATCTGTATTATCTTTTAGTTTTCCTATTTACTAAGAGGGCCCTTTGTATGCCGAAGAAGACAATAGTTTAATACCAGAAAAGCATTGTATTTTATCTTTTATGTTTTTAATAGGGAAATGTAACCCTAAACACCTGATTAACAAAAGCCACTGTCTCTGTCTCCAGACACTCCCATGACAGCAGAAGGGCATCGCCTAGGCCCTAGATAAAGCCCTACGGTCTATTACAGCTCACCTACCTGTAACCTATAACCTGATATTAAATAGAACAGATGACACAGGGCTTCATTTTTTGTGCATCCATTGTACAAGATAACCTTCATCCACCGAATTGTGAATTATGAAATATCAGAATTGTTTATCAATATCTTTAAAGTTTGCAAAGAAGTATAACAAAACTCTCTGTAAAGTAGATTGAATAAAAAAAAAGATTCAAATCAAGGTCTTTGCTCCCTCACTTCAACTCTGTGACTGTGTCATGTGTTCTACAGTGAATGTATTTAGGAAGTCTGCCAAGCTACACTTTTCCTCTCTCCCTGAAAAATACCCATTTTCTGTGACCCTTGTTACAGACTTTATTCTTCCTTTTCATTTCCTTTGATACCCCCACTCTCACTCTCTCTTTCGCCCTCTCTTTCTCTTGCTAACTTTATCACTCTCTGTATCAGCCTTTATTCTCTCTCCAATCAGATGAGACGTATTTTTGAATGTGTATGCGATGTCTATTTGTGCACCTGCACGCAAATTTTTGCATGTGTGTGCGCGCGCGTGTGTGTGTGTGTGCGTGTGCGCACGTGGACTCCCAGTGTTGTCCGGCAAACAACAGCCTGAGCACTCGGAGACCTCTGGGTTTGAAGTCCCGATAATTTGATCCATGGGAAACTCAGGTGGACAATGGTAGCGGGGGATAATGCGGGCCCGGTTTTGTATGTCCCCAGAGGACATAGTCATTGGAACCTGTCCTGGATACATCACTCTCATGGGAGCGCCTTTTTCCCGCCTGACTCTGCTCAGCGAGTTGGGCGGTATGGGCCAGCTAGAGTTACTTAAACACAACCCGGGGTGCACTGAGGCCGTAACCTCTCCGTGAGTGTCTTTTTAGCAACCAGCGTCTCTGTTGGTTTCTGTGTGTCTATGTGTGTGTGTGTGTGTGTGTGTGTGTGTGTGTGTGTGTGTGTGTGTGTGTGTGTGTGTGTGCGTGCGTGTGTGTGTGTGTGTGTGTGTGTGTGTGCTGTGCGTGCGTGCGTGCGTGCGTGCGTGCGTGCGTGCGTGCGTGTGTGTGTGTGTGTGTGCATGTATGTTCATGTATTTCTGATTTTCAATTACATATCATGATCTTCATCATCGTGCTCATAGAGAAATGTAAATATATAATTGATTCTACTTCATTCTAACGCTTCCCAATCCCAATGACACAGCTTGAAACTCAACTTTCACATCTTCAGTCAATGTTCAGCCATAACACTTAAAGTGGTGCAGTTGATCTTATTGGAAACAGGAGGAAGGGTTGGAGTTGATTGTAAAAGCTGTAATCTTGTGAGTACAAGAGAACAGTGAAATATTATCTGGTCTCATGAGAGGACGGATAGCAGAAGAGACCGAACACCGACGGATTTCTGGTGGAAACGTTCTTGCTTGGACGAGAGTTTTTATGGCTCCTCCAGCTGTTCTTTCACACACACACATACACACACACACACACACACACACACACACACACACACACACACACACACACACACACACACACACACACACACACACACACACACACACACACACACACACACACACACACACACACACACACACACACACACACACACACACACACACACACACACACACACACACACACACATATTCCAAACATTTGCTGGTTCATGTGGCCCACTCTTCCTTCTCCTTGAGGGACAGGACATTTTACAACTTATCCTTGTGACGCAATTCCTGCTCTGTCTCTGGAAGACAAAGGAGTCTGTTGTGGTGTGTTGTGATAGCTGACAGGGAGATGCCATAGGTCACTGTGGTGAGGGCTGGGAATGATGGGTCCTGCTTTCAATGCATTCCAAATGGTTAGATGGTCTTCTCCAAATTCGGGGCGAATTGGACAATGTGCACACACACACACACACACACACACACACACACACACACACACACACACACACACACACACACACACACACACACACACACACACACACACACACACACACACACACACACACACACACACACACACACACACACACACACACACACACACACACACACACAAACAATCATGCATGTGTAACCACGCTACGCACGTATAATTGTGTAATTAAGGGGGATATGTGTGAGATTATTAGTTTGCGGTAAGTAAGAAAGATTAAAATATCATATCACATCATATATCATTTTATAAATAGTAGGGACACTTGTATACTTCAGTACTATAGCATATAGTGGAAGAATACCGAAATAACAATATGTAACACCAGTTGATCAAGTCCAAGCTGTAGAAGTATTTTTTATGAATGAACGAGCTAGACATAGAGCACAGCAAGAGTGTTGACATGGCAAACAAAACGCGGGAGATATGAGCAGCCAAAGAGGGAACCAACAGAGAAGAAAATCGAAGATTTGATAAGAGGAGTTCATATCTTGGACAACAGAGTGTTTGCCAAAATTGTGTGACTGCGTCATAGAATTGTAGATCTAAGATCGAGAAACTGGAAAACTACACTGGGGACAGAGAGCATAAGGGAAATACAAATGCTGAGAATGATGATTCTAATGACAACAATGGGTGGAAATTATTTTTAGCAGCTGAAAAACCCTTCACATTTGTAGAACTGAAGTGATGCAGACGTCATCAAATGGAAATTGATGGAGCAGCTCACAAGAATTGGGGAACCATCAACACGACTGGTATTTATTGACTTATTATTTCATTTAATAATTTGCATTTTATATTATATTTACCGACAGCACCTTTTGTAAAGGTTAAACGTTTCAGCATGCTTGGGAGTACCGGCTGAACTGGCATAACAGTTGAAGTAAGAGACAGAAATGTAATCTGGAAGATCAGTGACTGATCCGATGAAGGATAAAAAGCAGAGGTGGGTTCCCTCTACACTATGAGTACAATTAAAGGGGACATATTATGAAAACAACACTTTTCTTTGGATTTGGATTTTTTTGAGTGAGATATGCATTTCTGAAAGTACGCCGCCTACAGTTACCAAACGAGCGAGTCCGTTTCAGCGCCCCCTCCTACGTAGGACGGGGGCACAGTTGAATATTACCTCCCACTTCCCCACCCCCCTCCAATCAGAGCATAGCTACGATTTTGTGGACCAGTGGACGAGCGCTGGGCCCAGACGTTTGAGCATTTCAGAAGCAGGGATTTTCGATACAAAAATAGATGTCTAATTTGTCAGTTTGCCATGTGACTGCCTGGCAGGGAGTCTGGCAGCTCCGGCGGGGGGAGCTCGGTGGCAGCCGGCAGCTCAGCTCCTGGAGTTCAATCCCATTCTCCTCGTGGTTCAATATGGACTTCAGAGACTCAAGGCCAAAGTTCCTTTCCCCCAATTCTTCTCAACCATGGCCGAGATAACCGCAACTACGAGTCTTTACTTGTTGTGGAAGTACCAGAGACGTTATTCGCAGTCTTAATGATTCATCCAAGACGCACATAGCTTTTGGCCGTGATATTAGATGTAATATTATATAATACCTATATATTACATAATAATAATAATAATAATAATAATAATAATAATAATTATTATTATTATTATTATTATTATATAATAGATATTATTATATTATATAGATATAGAACGCCGGGAGTCCGCAAAAGGCAACACTCCCTTCTCATGCTGTGGTTCAGTCTGACAGCTCATTGGTCAATAGGCAGCAGCTCATTTGCATACAGACACCAGACACAGCGCCTTCTGAAGGGACTGAAACAGAGGGCGGGAATAGCGGTTGGCAAGATTTTTTTTTCAAAAGCAATTTCCAGGAAACAGCTATCAAAAACATGTTTTCTGGAACTCATATACTATGTGTACTTGTTGGGAAAACACCATATGTCTCCTTTAATCTTTATTATTCTTTCCAAATGTCCGAACTGCTAACTCTTTGATATTTCCATGACACCCGTTTGATTCCAACTCTGTCTCTCAAAAAGAAGCATAGTATTTGCAAGTCTAGAGGAAACGAACACACACCAACCACACACACACACGCATGCAGCCATGCACACACACCCATAAACACACACGCGCACACAGACACACACGCACAAACTCACACAAACATACACACATGCATACACATGCACAAACACACACACACACACACATGCACATACGCACAAACACACATAATTACACAAACACACACACACACACACACACACACACATGCACATACGCACAAACACACATAATTACACAAACACACACACACACAGACACACGCACAAACACACGCACACACACACTCAATGAGGTAACCGTCTTCAAAATAGTCCAATTCTTCCAAAGCCATTGGCTTGGAAAAATTGACAAATGCTAGATATTGGCCTGCTTTGTTTGTTCAAGCCTAGCAGTTTGTGAACTACTGGACCTTGTGCACGACTACTCTACAAGAGTTTGATTGGCTGAATTGGTGTGCATTGAGAAGTATGTTGGTAATACATAAACCACAACACACTTTTGGATGGATAATCCACTCCCGATATTGTGATGGATGGATTCAAGTCTATTCTGTTCCGTTGCATTATACTTCTTCTGGAAACCGTCATCCTGCTTAAACCTGCGAACCTTGAAAAAACATTTTGAAAAGAAGATTGGGAAGAAAGGGCGAAGTAAACAAGAAGGTTCTTTCTCTCCTTTTTTCTCCTGCTTGGAAAGCTCATTATTCCTCAAGCCCCCTTCTGTCTGGAAAGCCCTCCCTCCCCCGACTCCCTGACCTGCACCCCCCACCCCCAACCTTACCCAATACCCCAACCTCCACAAACCTCCATAGTGTTCCGTCATTTCAGTCTTCTCTCTCTCCCTCTCTCCCTCTCTCCCTCTCTCTCCCGCTATGCACCGCCTCCTTGCTCTCACTGGCTTGTTGCTTCCTCCTGCCCCCTTCCTATGCTCCACCCTGCGCCTCCCCGCCTTTGCCTCACACTACTCAGTGCAACTCCGCACCACCCAAACAGTCGCCACGTTTCACCTCCTCCTGTATCCTCTCACCACTCGACAACGTAACAGGACTTAAACTCATCATTCACCAAACTTCATTGGCTACCAAGGGACCTTTCTGTTGTATCACCTTAAGAGGTACAGAACTTTATCTTTTCCGTTGGACTTGAGTGTGTATGTGTGTATGTGTGTGTGTGGGTGTGCGTGTGTGTGTGTGTGTTTGCGTGTGTTTGTGTGTGTGTGTGTGTGTGTGTGTGTGTGTGTGTGTGTGTGTGTGTGTGTGTGTGTGTGTGTGTGTGTGTGTGTGTGTGTGTGTGTGTGGTGTGTGTGTGTGTGTGTGTGTGTGTGTGTGTGGGTGTGTGTGTGTGGGTGTGTGTGTGGGTGTGTGTGTTTGCGTGTGTGTGTGTGTGTGTTTATGTCTGTGTGTGTGTGTGGGGGTGTGTGTGTGGGTGTGTGTGTGGGGTGTGTGTGTGTGGGTGTGTGTTTGGGGGTGTGTATGTGGGTGTGTGTGTGTGGGTGTGTGTGTGGGTGTGGGGGTGGGTGTGTGTGGGTGCGCGCGCATGTGGGGGTTGTGCAATGAATATGACTGCCATAACGGTTGAGTTAGCCACATGTGGATTCATCTTGTTGAGGAAAAATTAGTTAATGCAAATCTACGCATTTTCTGAACATAAATTGGCTTACACAGGTCAATTATGCATGCTGCCTAAACGACTATCTTGTGCTTTAAGATGGATAACATTGTTACATTTGATTTCATCATGGGTCAATATTTATCAGGTGTCCCTTTGAAAATGTTGACTGACTCACTTGTGATGATAGGAAGTTTTCATCAGCCCATTGAAATAACACCTTAAACCTTTCTGATTATGTAAGCACAGAAAATATAAACATAACATACTTTATAATTCAAAATTATAATTAAAATATCTATAGACTACTTACGATTTGTTTACAGATGTTAACTAAGTTGCAGTTGATATTGACGAAAGCTCTTTTCATACATGGTCAAATATCAAAGTTCTCTCATTTGAAAAGTAGGTGAACACAGAATAAAATAGTGTTCTTTTTTTTATCGTTCCCTCATTCAAAGGCTCATTCCACAGCTTTGCAGAGGAAAAAAGGAGTAGAGCGAGAGAGAGCGTCTTCAGGAGACAGTTGGCTCTTTATTGACACTCTCCAGTGGAGCTCCAGCTACCTAGCTCCGACCGGGGGGCGAGAAGAGCCATGACCCAGAGCAACAGGGAAGCCTCACAGCAGGGCCGAGGCAGGCTCCAGCAGATTCAAGATGGGATCCAGGCGCGCTCGCTCAGGGCCAAGAACAGCGTGCAGAACATCACAACGGATGACGTCAAGGGATTCCTTACGAGAAACGCCTTCGTTCTCCTCACCATTGCTGCCGTTATTATTGGTGAGCAGAGCACACAAACGATGTTTAAATTGCAATGGTGAAGTGTAGCTGAGTTTGTGGAGCAGGGCGATATACCGCCAGGGTTAGCTTGTGTTCTGAAAGTCCTATATTTTTTTTATATCCAGCAATTCATCTTCTGTAGTCACAGTTAAACCCAGAGGAAGTAGGAACAAAGAAAACCCAACTCGGATGCATTTCAGAACAGAGGAAACTCAAGTGAAGAGCTTCACCATTTGTTGACCATGCAGATGACCCTTAACATTGAGCTGTTAACCTTCGACCCTTCTTTATAGGAATGAGCAGGCCCACCCGGTGTCTCTGCATCCGTAGTCCTGGTCGAATGACACAGCACTAAGTCAGATTTAGTTGATTGATAAAGTGGTCCTCTGTGTCAACCGCCTGGTCTTAGTAGTGGATTAGTGTTGCTATAGGAGAAGTCATTCTTTGTAGTGATGGGTCTCAAATGCAAGACAGAAAAGAACAGCTATACACAAAAGAAAAGAAACTAATTAGGCGACAGGATTATAGACCACAGATAAAATCAGTTGGGTGTTTTCCCAGGCCAGTCAGGACATGAACGTTGTTATTTCAAGAAAGGAGCAATTTCATTGTTTGGTCTCTTCCCAATACTCTTCTCCAAAGCCTCAAACATGTCTAACGTTGAGACATCAGAAGACTTAGAGGTAAGATAAGTCATTTGACTCACTGCAAAAATGCTATACAACTGGCTGTATTTTAACTAATTTAATTGCTGCAAATGATCACTAACTTTTACCAAGAAAGGCATGGGATGTTCATTATGACAATATGCCCATATCATAACTTATGCTATAATCAGTTAAATAGGATCAATTTGTTCATAATATGATAAAGATAACATGGCAATATCATGAAAATCGATAAATTGTGAAAGCTGATGCTAAATTCGGCAGACAAAATGCCCATGAATGCATGAATAAAGTCCAATCAACCCATGTGTAAATAAAACTTTCTCCTTCCAGGTATAATCCTGGGCTTCGGCGTGCGCCCATACCATCTGTCCCACCGCGAGATAAAGTACTTCTCCTTCCCGGGGGAACTGCTCATGAGAATGCTCCAGATGTTGGTGCTGCCTCTGCTGGTCTCCAGCCTCATTACAGGTGCGGAGGTAGACAACCCAACACCTGGGTATGGAGTGTGGAGTGGAGTCAGTTACGCACTTGTAGTGCTGTATGGCTTCACTGGTACAGCGTAGAGCATTAACACAAACACCCGTGCTAGCCAATGTGTGAGCCCACAGTATTGTAACAGAATTTGGATGTTTGCATCAGCCAAATGGGAATATGTGTACTTTTTCTATTTCTGTCTTTGGTTTGTTTACTCATTTGGACTCGAATGACATACCTAGCCCATAGTGTCAAAGACAAATATAGCTCGACCAAAGCCTCGCAGGGTGTGATTGCCTCAACCATTGTGATTGCCTCAACCATTACACATCCCAACCTGTGCATGGTAAACATGTGAAAAGTGGCAGGTTTCTGTGACAGCTTGGGATAGTGCTGATGGCCACACTGGACCATGGCGTCTGGGGGTGAGGATCAATGCAGACCCACAGGGAGCCAGCGTTATCGTTGTGATACTCTCTCGACTGGAGAGGTTTATTGGTCTTTTGTGCTGTGGGGAAATTGAATTATCAGGACCTCAAAAAAAAGAGAGTGGATGTGGGAGAAACACATGGTCAGAGAGAGAGGGGGGGAGAGAGAGAGAGAGAGAGAGAGAGAGAGAGAGAGAGAGAGAGAGAGAGAGAGAGAGAGAGAGAGAGAGAGAGAGAGAGAGAGAGAGAGAGAGAGAGAGAGAGAGAGAGAGAGAGAGAGGGAGAGAGAGCTGACACCTAGGAAGTAAAGGTAAGTCAATCTTGGAAATCCTTGGTCTCCTTTTCTGTGCAAAGGCAGCAATAAATTAATCAACTAATTTAATTGGGGGGCTTTGTAAGTGTGAATGTATTTATGGTGTGTTTGTGTGTTAGTGTGTTTGAAGGTGCTTTTGAAGCTATGTTCTTTCTGAGAAGTCACTGTATCTTTGCTGTGATCATTTAGCGGTTTATAGATTTTCCCTAGTCATCATAATTACCATGACATCTAGGTTTCAAACAGTCTTTTGAGTATTCTTGTTTTAGTGAGGGTGTGTGTGTGTGTGTGTGTGTGTGTGTGTGTGTGTGTGTGTGTGTGTGTGTGTGTGTGTGTGTGTGTGTGTGTGTGTGTGTGTGTGTGTGTGTGTGTGTGTGTGTGTGTGTGTGTGTGTGTGTGTGTGTGTGTGTGTGTGTGTGTGTGTGTGTGTGTGTGTGTGTGTGTGTGTGTGTGTGTGTGTGTGTGTGTGTGTGTGTGTGTGTGTGTGTGTCTGACAATGCCTAAACAAGTATATCACTGCCCACTGATTGAAAGTTGCTTAAGCCAATCCTCTTCAAAGAGGGGCCAAAAATGTGCTTATTTTTGCTGCGATGCAGCATAGCATCAACATCGGCTTTGAGACGATGTCACATGAGAAAGACGGCTAAATGAGGACGCAAACAAAGAACTCGGTTCTTCAGTCACATCGTGTGTGTGCGAGTGAGTGAGTCTGTGTGTGTGTGTTTTTGCGTGTGTGTTTGTTTGTGTGTGTGTGTGTGTGTGTGTGTGTGTGTGTGTGTGTGTGTGTGTGTGTGTGTGTGTGTGTGTGTGTGTGTGTGTGTGTGTGTGTGTGTGTGTGTGTGTGTGTGTGTGTGGGTGTGTTTGTGTGTGTTGATGTAAAACTATTTTAATCCTTTGTGGTATGGTGGTCTCGTGCTAGGTATGAGACTCGGAGAGTGATAGATGTTCAACACATGGTTTATTCTTAACAGAGACACAAGGTAAACGAGCTTGCGTTCTGGAGGTTGGTTCATGAAGCATCTGCCGAACGCAGGTAAACAAACAGTTAGATTGGAATTGGGCGGAATGGCAAATAGGCCACCCCTACATGTTCTAATTTACCCAGGTAAACCTGTGGTCGGTCTTGATTTAAACGGAAATGGCAAAGTGGCCATGTTTGTAGTCTTTAACTTATCTATAAAATCATTAAAACCTTATATGGTGTTGTCGATTATGTGGTGAAGAAACCATTCATAACTGTGTTTAGCTTGAAAGATGTAATCAGAAATAGCATAGACTAAAATAATTTACATCAGTGTCTGTGTGTGCGTGTTAAAATCATAATCTATGTCATATTTGTATACATTTCTACTAGCAATATATTTGACAATGTATATAAAAAAATATTATAAGAAAGAAATAAGGCTGGTTAAAACCATAGACATCACACAAAAAACTTATTGACATCACACAAATATAGTGTTTAAAAAGAGAACTGAAATAGTAGAGCTTATAATAACCAATCATGAATTCAGAAAAATGTAGGAAAATAATGGGGTGTTAGCATGAAAGGGGTGGGAAAACAGCCAAGAGGGGGTTGTAATTTAAAGAACGAAAACAGAAAAAGAAAGGAAAAAGGGCACACCCTGTGTGGTTTGTCCAAATGTTGTTGCCTTACCCCAGCAGAAGTCACTACTCGATGGCTGCGAGTAGGTACAATGTCAAACAGGTGCTGCCTCTCTCCCTCTATTTCAATACATTTAAATAAATAAAATGAATAACAAATTGGAAAACTAAAATTGAATATGAGTGTTATGTAGGCTGTATCACTATAGATTCTGGTAGTTTTGAAAAGTGTAATGAAAGGCACAATTTATGAATGGTAATCTTCTCACAGTGTTATGTTGTAACATTGCGAGAAGGTTAAGTTAAGAATGTCAGAACATTAGTTGGATAGCATACATTCCATTCATTTGCTGGCAAACACTTGGTCTTAAGGTCTAGATCAAGTGCCCCCCCCCGATAATGTTGACTCCATGGCTCCAGCCATGAGCCGTTATGTTCCAGTAGCAGGTTATCTATTTTGTTAATGATTTGTTATCTGGTTTTATGCTGAACTCCTAGGACATGTTTGACTTTTGTTGAAATGTTATTCATTGTGAAATAAGGCTTGATTGGAAATTGAATTGAATGAACGAAGATTACTTCACAGTAAAAAGTAACTGCTCACTCAGGTTCACCGATATAAATCGGTTTATAAGCTGGCCAGAATGACTGCCCTACCTATTATTTTTACCCATGTAAACGTTTCTAATTCTACTTCACGTAATTTTGCAAATTTCAATAGTCTGAAATTGCACATAGGCCTACATTTCTAATTACCTATGTTATACAAACATACATACCGGAAATAGGACTATGAACAAACACACCATTCATGGGGGCAATTAAAGACTTGGGAGTGAGAAAGACATTTTTCATATGAATCGAGGCATTAAAGTCAGCTACAATCCTAAATGTGGAGCCCTTCATGAAGTGATGTAATAAGCTAGTGAGCTAGAGGATGGTAGTGACCTACAGACCCGGGGGTCTCTTTTATATGAAAGAGGGCCTCAGTAAGATACACACATATACAAGTTGGGGCTCTAATCCTACAGGAGATTTCTCACAAAGCCTCAGCAAATGCTCCATCTCTCACCCCGCGGCCTCCTTCCAAGATTTGAGCAGAAATCCTTTCCAGACCTAAGGATCCACCACACATATCTGATAAATGCACCAATTTTTTTTTTTTTAATCTCCTAATGGCCATGGCGAGAGCCCCTTTTCACCCAAAATATGAAAAACATCTCCACATGCAATCGTTTTTTACACGCATTAAGGAACAAGTTTCTCTATCCATCCCACTGGAAATTTGGAAATTGAAACTGATGTTGTTAAAGGCCTATTCTTTTTAAAGTAAGAGCTCAGGCCCCTTTTGTCCTCTCGAGATTGCTGTAGTGCTTACACACAAAAATTCTTACACACGTTCTCCTCGGCCCCTGAAATGACTCCTCTGAAATTTGGACTTAGATCTCTCTGATCTTCTCCAAAAAATGTATGCGAAAAAAGGCTGTTTTTGTGACATAGTCTCTCAGAAGTGTGGCCCTTGAGATCGAGTTGAATGTGGTGCAAAAGGCTGTTTTGGAGAAAGGAAGTTCCTACTTGACAACCTCGTCGTTGCAGTGCCTGATTGGGACCCCCGCAACGATTCTTGGCAATCTACACCAAGTTATGCCGTTCAAGGACAACTAGGGAAAAGAAACCAACAAGTCATCTTATATGTCCACTTAAAATAAGATTGCTACTTACAATAATAAATACACGCATATAGATATAGGCTACCAGTTCTAGAAAATGTCCTCAGTGGAGTACAGACCTGCGCCTATTAATCTGCATGATAAAAGTGGGCAAATATGAGGGAGAAAGAAAATTACTATCAGATAGGTCGGTACACAGGAAATTTATTGCAGATCAGGCAAACAATCCGGCTGGGAGAAGACCAATTCGAGAGGTTCGGTACACGGGTAATCCATTGGAAATAAGTTAGCGTTTCGATAGAAGGTCCGTAGGCCTAAGAATGAGGAAGAAGGACTGGGAGAAAAAAATTATGAATTTTATTTATGAACTTCCCTCGTGATCCGTAATATAAAAAGAGAGTTCCTCTTCCCCTCCATTTCTCAGTCCTTTCTTTCGTAACAATGAAATTGTTGAGGCTGCATCTGCTGTAACCTTGACCACCAGCTGAGGAGTCGTTGTGTTCTAGCGAGGCCAACTGAGGGGTCCACAGGTTTTCCCAGGCCCAGGCTAGGCCCAGAAGAAGGATTGAAGGAGATAATGTGTGTGTGTGTGTGTGTGTGTGTGTGTGTGTGTGTGTGTGTGTGTGTGTGTGTGTGTGTGTGTGTGTGTGTGTGTGTGTGTGTGTGTGTGGTGTGTGTGTGTGTGTGTGTGTGTGTGTGTGTGTGTGTGTGTGTGTGTGTGGTGTGGGGGGGGGGGGGGGGGGGGAGTTGCTTGATGAATGAAAGAGGATTGAGGCAATCAAGATCAATGCTGGAGACTAACAAGGAGATGAGAGGGGTGAGGAAGTGCAAGAGGTACCAGGAAAGGGTTAGAGGGGGTCCGGGGGCAGGAAGAGGAGGGAAGAGGGTCTGTATGGCTTAAAAACACTGGAGCAGTGGGAGAGAGGGTTGGTAGTGCTTTAATTTAAAAGGATGGGAAGTGAATGCGAAAGGGGAGGATGTGATGGGATAGAGAGAGAGAGAGAGAGAGAGAGAGAGAGAGAGAGAGAGAGAAGAGAGAGAGAGAGAGAAGAGAGAGAGAGAGGAGAGAGAGAGAGAGAGAGAGAGAGAGAGAGAGAGAGAGAGAGAGAGAGAGAGAGAGAGTGCAGTCCAGCTATTGGTCATGGAGGAAGGGCTTCAAATGGGGATCAACAGGCAATAACACACATGCATGCATAAAGCCACACACACTCACCCACACACACCGACACACACACAGGCTTACAATACTTTTAAAAGAATGCATAGATCCTTGTACAGAAGCCAGGGTTGGGAGTCTGCACGGTTGTAAATGAACATAGAAGCAATAATATAGCAGGCACTTAAAAATACAACTTTCACTTCTATTGAGGGCGACATGAGCTGTGGCGGCTCGCCTATAGAGGGCGCTGGGGCGCCGCCCTCCCGCCGACCGGCGATCTTTAAAAAAAAAAAAAAAATAATAATAATATATATATATATATATATATATATATATATATATATAATATATATATATATATATATATATATATATATATATATATATATATAATATATATATATATATATATATATATATATATATATATTATATATATATATATATATTAATAATCTTTCTCATTTTTGAGAATCAATTTATTTTAATTGCATTCGAATAATGAATTTACTTTAGAATATCTTTAGATATTATACCCCATAATTAAATCTTCATTCACTTACATGTTCAACGTTCATTTTGGTGAAGCAGATTACTTCCGTGGGGCGGCTTTCGCTCAGCCCCACAAGCCTGAATGATTAGCCAATGGTTCTCCCGTTGCTAGGCAGAAAAGTACATAATTCCGCCAATCAGCGTCGTCGAATTTTGTGGATTTGGGGCGCTGAAGATTCAGCCCCAAGCGCAGTGCACCGTCCACTGCGCGTAACCGCGCATTTGCAAGTACCGCAGAGATGAGCAACATGGCGACTTCGCGTGCTGCTATCACTGTTTCCATGGGAGTTCAGCTACGCCCTAATTCAGTTAAATCTTTACTTTTGAATCCCTTTGAAAGAAGAACATTCGCAGAAAAACTGCAAGTAAAATAACTCGGACCAGACAAGCCAGAAGTTAACATTAACCAAGAAACAAGAGAAAATGATAAAGCCTCCTACAAGAGAAGTTTTTCCCGAGTTTGGTTCGATCGAAAGGCTTGGTTAACTAGCTGTGGGGATGCCAATGCAATTTTTTGTTTTCCTTGCATACTTTTCAAAACTGGTGCGTGTGATAATTCATGGACACAGACAGGGGTGACAGATCAGGGAGAATGTTACCGGATGTGTAATTCAGTTTTTGTATTGCACTCTTAATGTTGCTGAATTCTACAAGGAAAATATATTAACTTAAAACTTAGTTCCCTGGCCCCATTCGTCTTTGTAAGTAAATGTTCTATTTTGCCTTTATTATTTTGTCAGAATGCACCACAATGCTTCGTTTGTTTGTGAAAATCACAAATGACAATCTTCTGGGGGAGGATGCCCCCAGACCCCCCTACAGGGGTTTGGAATGCAAACGTTCAGCCCCCCCTCAAATAAATTCCACCAGCCGCCACTTCTGATCCCTTTACTGGCAACAGCTTCACAAATTCAGTGGAGGAAGAAGTGGTGGCCAACCCTGGTGCATGACGTTAGAGTTCCTAGCTGGGAAAGAAAGTAAAGATCGAACGGAAAACAACACAACTTAGAGTCTTTAAAGTAGTGTTAAAATAAGATACGATACGTTTTTATTTATTCATTCAAGACACTTAATGAGGGATGAATACAGACCATTGGTTAGATGTTTTACCGGCATACTTGGTCTATGTATGCTATAAATAGGCCTACTATACTCACACTGTAGTTCTAACAAAGGTTTTTTTAGGAGGCATCTAACGAAGGCAGCAGAAAGTAGCTGTTAAATGCAGTATCAAGCTGAGGAATGCAAGTGGAGCTTAATTTGGCTGGCATAATATTGAAACATGTATTAATGATCCCATGTTATAGTATCCTATACAGTTTTGGTCAACTTTAAAGTAGATTGTGCGTAGATGTACTGCTGCGTCATTCATCTCTCTCTGCTGCGACACTGACGATTCCTTATCAAAGAATGGTTGTATGGTTCATTGAGTAGTTTACGTTCTGCCTCTGGATCGGTTTTCACAACAAAAACATGCGCTATTTCCCACTGGCAGAGGTGGGAAATAGGGCGAGTAGTTACGTAATGTTTTGTAACTACGATGGCAGAGTGACATTCACGACAGCTAAGCAAACAGACCAACTAAGAAACCAACATGGAAGACGGGGTCAATTTGCCAATGACATTTACCAGTACTTACTTCACATGACCTGGGAGCTTTGGTTCTCCCCAGGGTATTGATTATTTTTTTCCCAGCAGGAAAGACCTGGATAGTGTTTCTACCTCAAAAGCAGCCCTCTTTCTATTCTCACAATGCGAAGGGTCATTGTCAGCTTGTGTATTATCAGTTACACTACACTTTTCTCAGGCTGACGTATTCTGGTCATTGGGGCAGAAGATTTTGAGGGAGAAGAGAAAACAAAAGTGTTTGAGTTGTGAGTTTAAGTCATAGCTGGAACAGTGATCTAGAAATAATTGTCATGTGTTTTTTTTAATATGTCATGTAATATTAAAACACATAACCAATGACTTAATGGATAAGGTTATTCAACAAAGCCAGACAAGGTTATTTGTATAGCACCGTTCAAACACTGAGCTTCTCCGAAGAAAAGAAAAAGTGGAAAGTTTGTTTAGGCACAATCTGCAACCATGCTATAACTACAACCTAGTGACTCAGTGACGGAGTCAAAGAAACTGTACTTCTGCCTGACTCATCACACACCCAAGGACAAAGATCTGACTAGAGCTAACAACAAATACGTATGTATTCATGAAACATTGGACTAATTCACATGGTCTAAGCAAAGAATTCGCTGTTTTGTATTAATATAGCAATAGACTCATTGCAAAGAAAATGCAAATTAAACTTTCAAGAATTAGTATTTGTGTTTGTGTGGTGAAATGCTTTACAAATCTTAAAATGTGCCTGTGTAGTTGAGTGACATTGAACAAATATTGAGCAAAACAAAAATACTAATTAAAATGGATAATATCACCAATGCCTCAAAGTAACATAAGCTGTAATTTAAGCTTTAATTTCATTTTATTTGTACTTGAAAAATCAATTGAGGGGTGACCCTCAATTGCAATGATGTCGATTCAACAAATGCAAAGCAAAAACAACCATCTACACAATATACAATGCAAATACACCAAATACTGTATACAACAACTGATAAAAACACAAAAAACAATTTGAACATTTACAGAGAGAGAGATGTAGAATGGCTTAAATTACAATGAAATAAGTGATATAGCTTAATTAAAACAGTTAAAGGTAGTTTGGCAGATTTAAGATAATACTTCTAAATTGGTTAGAGGATATGAAGGTATTGATTTTAATTTGTTGTAGTAAGCTGTTCGAGGAGGCACTGAAACTAAAAGCTGTCTTTCCAAGCTCAGCCCTGACTTCAGGAACATGAGGCATCAGCATGTCAGCGGTGCGTTTCCGAAGAAGCCCATCTGAAATTTTTAGCATGGCAATCAAATAATGAGGAAGCTTCCCGGACAGGGCTTTATAAATAAAAATGTGCCAACGTGCGTTTTCCTTGAAGAAGGGACTACCCAGCCTTTCCAAATATGAGACCCAATGGGGTGTGTCATAGGCATCTCCTGTGGTGAAACTGAGTGAAAAACCGGGTCCAGGAGGTTAAGACATGAATAATAATCCTTTTCCTACTGAGTGCATGATTAGAATGAGTAGTAGTATTATAAGTCGTATGATTACACTAAAATAATAACAGGTGGGTTTTTCCATGATGCTGGCCGTTTGCAGGCATGGCTGCCCTGGACAGACATGCGTCGGGGAAGATGGGCCTTCGGGCGGTGGTGTACTACACCACGACCACCGTCATCGCTGTGATCATTGGCATCATCATGGTGCTCGCCATGCACCCGGGGAAAGGCTCCAAGGATGAGTTCGACAGCGCACCCAAGCTAGAGCGAATCAGCACCGCCGACGCATTCCTCGACCTTATCAGGTATGGTTACACACACACACACACACACACACACACACACACACACACACACACACACACACACACACACACACACACACACACACACACACACACACAGACAGACAGACAGACAGACAGACAGACAGACAGACAGACAGACAGACAGACAGACAGACAGACAGACAGACAGACAACAGACAGACAGACACAAACACTGATAGACACAAACACTGATAGACACAAACATATACATAAACACATATACACATAACCGCATACACACACACACACACACACACACACAAAGACTGATACACAAAAACATATACATATGCACAAACACATATGCACAGATATATACACACACACGCACACACAAACACGTACACACATGCAAAAACATCCAAGTAACCCCCAACATGTCCACACCCTCACCTAAATGCTCTCATCCACTAACCCATACTCTGCCCACACGCCCTCACGCCATCCAGAGAGACACCCAAGCATTGGCACAACTAAGAAACGTCCACTTATTGGAAAGCCATTAACTACACACGGATTCAGAAATTCTTCTGCAAAATAAATTTTATGACTTTGGGTGTGACTGGTTGTGTATCCTTTTTCTGATTATGTAAAAAAAAACTAACTTTGTGTTCCAGAAACATGTTTCCTCCTAATCTTATTGAGGCGTGCACCAAACAGGTAACTCCCCCAAGGTTTTAAAGGCTCTGGCCTTATCAATGCATCTCTCCCTGCACTTACCCTCCCTCTCCTTCTACACTACGATGACTACATTGAATGGGGTTATCATTAGGACTGGGATTGTTTTTGTGTTATGATTTGATTTTCATTGTGACAGATTTTTCATATATTATAAGAATAAGGAGTTGCATAGAAAACCATATCAGAATTATGTGACTCTGAATATTCTTGTACTAATTATGGTTCATGAAAACAACCACAATTTACATAATTAATGCATTCTGATTGAAATTCGTACAATAACAAACCTTCCTTCAGATTAACTAAACCCCCCTGGCAGCTATGTACAAATATCTAACTGGTCCACATCTGTTATGTGTTAGTCACATGGTTTAGGGGAACTTTGTGTTATTTCCCTCGTTAATGTTCAGGATACCGCCAAAACTAAAACTATTTGAGAAATGCTTGTGAATCATAGAGCCATAGATTCAATCTCACAACAAAACCAAGACGTATTAATTATAGTTTAGATAATTCAGTTTGTCATTGATACTTATTTGATACCAAATGAAATGCAGTTAAAAAGTAGTCTCAGACCAGCTGACATATACTCATAAAGATAAGGAACTGAGTATGACGATAAAAAAGTGCAATAAAAGCAAAATCACAACAACAACAAAAATGAATATCTATACATTAATCTATTAAAAAAGAATCGATGATCAAATATTTCAAGTGAGCAATCCCCCGCGACCCCAAATACATAGCTGGGACCCCGACCCCTTGGTTGGGAAACCCTGTCCTTATTTGTCTTTGTTTTGGTATGTTGTCCACCTGATTCCAGTTCAAGACGCAGTACGCTAACAAAGTGGTCGTGGTGAGGATGACGGTGAACGAAACCATTTTCGGCCTCAACGGCAGCCAGGAGCTGGCTCACGAGGAGATGGTTCCAGTGTCGGGGTCGGTGAACGGGGTAAACGCCCTGGGCATGGTGGTCTTCTCCATCTGCTTCGGTCTGATCATCGGGAGCATGGGGGAACAAGGGCGGCCTCTCAGAGACTTCTTTGACTGCCTGAACGAAGCCATCATGAGGCTGGTGGCCATTATTATGTGGTGAGTAGACCCCTGGAGGCAGGAGGACGGGAAGCAGGAAGTGGGGAAGGGTTTGCAATGTTTGGATTGCCCAAGGATGTAGAAATAGGCAGATGTTATGAGCGATCCCTGAGAAGCACCCCATCAATGTTTGAGCAATAATATTGATGGATGGATGGATGTGTGAATCGATAGATGGACAAAAGTATAGCTGGATGGATGTGTTAATGGGCGGTTGGATGGATGGATTGACGTGTCTTTGGATGAATGGTACATTCACTTGTGGAAGAATGAAAGAATGAATGTATGGGATGGATGTGTTTGGCTATTAGATGGATTACATTTACATTTAGGGCATTTAGCAGACGCTTTTATCCAAAGCGACTTACAATAAGTACATTTGTCATAAGAAGTGCAACAATATATCACTATCGGTACAGAAAGGATGTTCATAGAACCAATTCCCGTGTTACAGCAATGATAGCAGCTACTGCAATGAATCGATGGATCGAAGTAAGCGATGCATGGACAAGCGTAGAAAAGGACTGAAAGATGCATGTACGAATGCTTAAATGGATGGATAACTGATTGATTGAATGGCTGATTGACTGCTTGAAGTCACAAACATGTCCCTTGCTCCCCTCCTCCACCAGGTATGCTCCCATAGGTATCCTCTTCCTGATCGCTGGTAAGATCGTGGAGATGGACGACATCTTAGCGATGGGCGGTCAGCTAGGCATGTACGTTGTCACAGTGACTTGTGGCCTGCTTGTGCACGCCTTGGTCGTCCTGCCGTTGCTGTACTTTGCCATCACCAGGAAGAACCCGTTTGTCTTCATCGGAGGCCTGCTGCAAGCGCTCATCACTGCCCTTGGGACATCTTCCAGGTGTGTTCCATGTTTGGAGTTTAGGGTGCATTGAAATGTCTCACTCAGTTTCTAGTTTCTACTTAAGTTTCACTCATAAGAATTACAATAAGATTAAAGTTAGAGTTGGCAACTTTGGATAAACTAGCTAGATTCAGGCCTCCCTCCAAAGCAACTCCCCTGAAACACAGGACTAGTTTGCTAGCTTCAGCCTAATTTGCCTAATCTTGTTGGAGAATCTGGTCATGTGCAATGAGTGGTAGGTAAATAGACAGACAGATAGCCATTCAAACATTTAGATTCATAAATGATTGAACAGGCTGATTACAGGCCTGCGATAGCCACATGATGTTTTCCTTATTCGAGCGTTTGATTTATTGATTGCTGTTAGGATGAAGAGAATTTCAACAAATATGACAAGAAATGATTCTCAAATAAATACCTACCCCAATAAATGACTCCCTCCCATTATTTTCATATTCATGAAGTTGTTATGCAAATGATAATGTTATGAATGTCCTAACTTTGTTCTGTCTTTTGTCCATTCTCCTTGTATTATGTTCTCTCCTCCAACCCTCTTAGCTCTGCCACGCTGCCCGTCACCTTTAAGTGCCTAGAGGAGAACAACAAAGTGGATAAGCGTGTGACACGCTTTGTGTTGCCGGTTGGGGCGACCATCAACATGGATGGTACCGCCCTCTACGAAGCAATTGCCGCCATCTTCATTGCCCAGGTCAACAACTATGACCTGAACTTCGGACAGATCCTCACCATCAGGTATTACACATGACTTAAGACATGGAAGCAGTCTGTACTGGTTGATTACTGCCTTCTCTGATGCTGGTTTCAAGCAGTTCTCTCCCATCCTCTCCTGTTTCAGATTCTAAGACCATCATTTTTTTAATACTATACAAATAATTGAGATAAAACATATATAGTTATTAATAATATAATAATTGTTTTTCTTAGTAGTTCATATTAACTAACCAAAACAACAAAGTATTGGCAACATCTAAACAATCAAAACAAAACACAAGTATTGTATTGTATTATACACTAAGGGAGAAAAGTATTTGACATTTATGAATTCATTAATACAGATTATGAAGTGCATTTATAAATTAATAAACTGTAGTTATGGATTATATAGACAAATATACAATAATGTAGAATGCTAATATTAGGTCTTTAATCTGCCCAGTATCACGGCCACAGCAGCCAGCATCGGAGCAGCAGGGATCCCCCAGGCTGGACTGGTCACCATGGTGATAGTACTGACCTCAGTAGGCCTTCCAACTGAGGATATTTCACTCATCATTGCTGCTGACTGGTTCCTGTAAGTATTGGTTGGTTCATCACATCACTATTGCTTAAAACATAATAAATCTTAAATGTGGCAAAATGGTTTTTTTTTCTCAAGCAAGAGAATACAATCCCGCCAAGCCACAACGGGTTGATGTTGATTCAAAATGAGGCGTCAAGTTCTCTTAGAGGGATTTTCATTGGACTCAATGGGGACACTCCCCCCACATTCCATGTCCCTCTATCCATCTGGTTCTGATTGTGTCTACATGCAATTCTTCTAAGAGGTCTACAGCCTGCCATGTGTTGAACTGACTGTGGGAATTTTTCATCCTGATTGTCGGGAACTATCAAATATAAAAAAAGTTCCATCATAATGCCTGGAACTACTAAAATATTACTATTTATCCTCTGCTCTCCTCCTGTCCACAATTATCTCTTCCTTTCTCTTCTCTATTATCTCTCATTGCTCCCTAAATCTTCTCATATCCTCTCTTCTTATTCTCTCAACTTTTCTCCGCCTCCCTCTCCATCCGTTTCTTCTATCACCTCTCTTCTCACCTCTTCACCCTGTCCTTCCCTACTCCCATCTCTTTCCATCTCCCCTCCTCTTGACTCTCTTCTCTCCTCTCTTCTCACTCGTCTCTTCTCCTCTCTGACCATCCCCACATATCTCTCTTCTCATCGTTTGTTTTCTCTCCTCCTCACCCGGCCCATTCCTACTCCCCTCTCTTCCCGTCTCCCCTCCTCTCCTCCCTGCCAATATAAACCGGCCTGTTCTCCCCTCTCTTCCTATCGACTCTCCTCCCTGCACATCTCGGCCCATCCCTCCTTTTCTCCAACAGTGATCGGCTGCGTACCACCACCAACGTCCTGGGAGACTCCATCGGCGCAGGTATCATTGAGCACCTGTCTCGTCACGAGCTCCAGAGAAAGGATCCCGAGAGGGGCAACGTGTCGGTAGAGGAGGCAGCCAAGAAACCGTACCAGCTCATCTGCCAGGAGAATGAGTATGACGCCGCCAGGCCCGCAGACAGCGAGACCAAGATGTAGACAAAGACCATCACTTTTCTCGCCCATTTGACACATTTTATACATGAGAACCATTATGTTGCCGTGAACCACTGCTTTTCTTATTTTGGAGACAAAACATCTATACATATATATTTCATGCATGCAGCTCTGCCAGTTGAACATTTCAAAACTATAACTGAATAAGATCTGGTTCATTGCATTACTGTTACTTCAAATGTAGGCAATAACTCGTTTTGGTCTGCTGAAGAGTGGCGATGGTTGACTTGTTGAGGAACCTTGTATTTTGTGGATAAATACAACCTCTGATCATAAAGTTTAGAAGCTAGCATTGCTGGCTAGATTTAAAGAGAACAGCGCACAAAATACACTGCCACTTTGTCTTGCTATACTTTCTTAAACTTTATTTTTTTTGCTTTCAGAGAATACAGTTTGTTATACATGGTAGAGCAACCCAAGGAAAGTTTTATGAGACCAACTTCAAACAAAATGTTTAATAGCTTTCCATTGGAATAAAAGTGTTTTTATTCAAAGTTTTCCATAGACATTGGAGTTTTTTTTTATATGGACAAGGCTACATGGATTACTGTCCCGAAAATGTTTTATGGAAATTAGGATTAGGATCTGAGCTGTCTGTTTTCCACATTGGTTCCAAATATGTTTAGACAATATAGGTTTATATCAAATATTTGCCTAAAAACGGAATAATCAAAATTGAGAATAACCATTGTTAGTATTCTTATACCAAATTCAAAAATCCCAAGGAGGAGAAAGTAACTTATTTTATAATTAGATAACTTTCTTTCCCTTCATTCCACACATTTGATGTATCTCAGTTCAGTGTAGGCCTATATGTTGTATGCTTATTATTCTTGCGCGATTTTAAATGAATGATAAACAATAGTACATTTAAGAGTTTAATATTTTCAATTGTAGTTGCTTGTTCTATATACATTATAATTTTTTTTGCTCTATAATAACATACTTTTATACGATCTTATTCCATTTATTGAGCTTTTTTTCTAATTCAAAATGCTGAGTACGGAGGACTTAATAGAAGTTGGTTGTATAGAGAAATGTAGCATAGTATATTAACTCTAGAAGTGAAATGTACAGAGAAGAGTACTTGAAGAGCATCCTCCTGCTTTAGAACTTGAAAACCAAACTGAGATTGCCTTGCATTACTGGATTGAAAAACTATTTTGTCTAAACACCCTGAAATTCTAATGTTTACGATGGCTGTCATCATTTTTGATCAAACTTTATCTTTGTAACCCCCCTCCCCCGCAGAGATTTTTTTGAATAAAAAAATGAATGATTAATAATTGTAGTGTTGATTGATAGTCTACATTCAAAACCCAATGACATTTGGTAATAACTGCATCCTTTTAGTACCAATTTGTTTACATATTTGAGGCCACATATACTATTTTAAATTATGTTTCATGCAGCTTGAAACAAATTGTGTGAGTAGTATATTTAAAATGAGACAATAAATAGTCATATCAAACAAAAACGTGTATGTGTAACTAACATGTATGTACTTCCTTGCACCTTTCACCCTTGTTTAAAGATAAATATAGAACTGTGGATCAAAGAATAATGAACTGGCAGAAACAGATAAAATACATCTTTAGTTTAGGGGCATTGACTCCTTAACAAACCCAAATGTTTTGACTATTTGGAAAACCACTAACAGTGAATGAAATCCGTGGCAGCAGGCCTAGTTTCTCAGTAAATAAAATAACATGCATATCAAAGATCTTCTCTTAATAACGTCACATAAAATGCTATTCAAACGTAAATGCTGTTTGTTCATGGGTTCCAACTACTTGGTTTGTTGTCTTTGAATTTATTGACCACCACACGCCATGATCATCATCAAGTCCGTCAAAAGCATCCTCTTATGTGGAAATATTTGCAGAAACTTGTTCAACACTACCCTCTAGCGGTTGTTACACGACACATTACATGGCATTTCGTTTGGCGCCGATGGAGGGAGTCACTCCTGAGATCTTTGGTCAGTCCGACGACAGAACTTCCGGTCGGCATTTTGTTCTACGAGAGGAGAGACTCTCGATCATCGCAACAATCGTCAAATTTCTCATTTATTGTCGAAATTAGCTCCATTCTGTATTGATGTCGGCACAGACCGACTAAAAGACCGAAGAACGAATGTTTTCCCATACATTAAAGTTGAAACATTCCCCGCTGGTTGACGAATGAAGAACGAATCGGTCCGACCCGGATTATTGTTGATAGCTAGCGGGCTAGCTGAGCAGCTAGCTGGCGAGCCAGTCGAGAGGAGCTGCGAGAGAGAAGAAAGGGGGAGCTAGAGACACGGACACGGACACAAACCAAGCTAAAACATTATTCCCCTCCCTTTCAACGCAACATCCGAAGGTAAACATATACGGCTACCCACTTTGATGGAGTAAACTTCCAAATTTCGTTTTTTTTTTAATCAATCCTACACAAATGTTTCGATGCATACTTGCTTTGGCGTCGTATTCGTTTCCTGAGATGTAACAGAGCAAAAACACACCTAGCTAGCTGCTCGGCTACTTCGTTAGCTTCCGTTGGCTACTTCGTTAGCTTCCACGGCACGGCCTCAACTGGATGTCATCTGTCGAGCCCGGGGATTGGGCCGTTGCCACTGGATGTCATGTGTCGAGCCCGGGGATTGGGCCGTTGCCACTGGATGTCATGTGTCGAGCCCGGCGATTGGGCCGTTGCTACTGAATTACAATCTATGGTCGTTACCCCCATCTCATCGGCAGACACCGTAGCTGTTAGCCTTTTTTTTTTAATCGATTTCACGTACGCTGAGCTAGTGTAAATCACCCTGGTTTATTGTGCAAATTCTCCATTTTACTTGCAGGTAGTCTGCATTGGTGGAATATTGTTATTATCTAAGATCAATTGCAGGCTAGTTAGCGTGTCTAGTTAGCAATTAAACCTCGACTATTGTTGTTGGAAAAACGTTAGTCTGTTAGCTTCGTTAGTGAGTTTAGCTGAAAACATTAGCTCCCGTATTAGCTGGGGAGCTAGTCAGGCAGTTTGCTCCGTAGTAGTTGATGGGTTAAGTTGAAAAATAAGGATTTGAATTTTCGATTGCTGTGTTGCTGTTTGTGAATGGTCCATCTAAACAGCAGATATGTTCGCTATCGCTATTTGGATTTGACTCTCGGATGGTAAGGGGTGCCATTCTGGATTGCTGTTAACTTGCGTTAGTTGTGAATGGTGTTGGGGTGTTTTGACCTGCTGCTGGCTGAACACGGCCAGGTTTTGATATGCAATGCTATTGCAATCAGTGTAACGCCTTACCGGTAGCAATACAACTCGCCAACGGTGTTGCATCTTACAGCAACAACAACACGTCCCGTTTGGTTTCTTCCTGCGGGGACGTTGGCCCCAATGCTAACTGAATACGGTAACTGTTAGCCACTGGAGGATGCAGCCCCCCCATTACGGCCGCCACCATCACGGTGCATCTGTTCTTTTGTGCTGCCTCCTGCCTGTCAGTCTCACAGCTGTCAGCCAAGTCCCTGCATAGAAGAGAGGGAACGGAGTCAAGAGTACGACTGGTGTTTACATTATTGTTTACATTACCCATCCATGGACTTCCTTTGCGTACATGTAGTAAACAGTTACTGAATTGGTGTCGGCTATTGGCCGCAACTGTTTGATGCATTTGCAATACTTATGGATCTTTTAAGTAGATGGGATACATCTATAAAATTGTGTTTTCTATATATCTATATAATTTATATGACAGTTATATGTGCATGTGTGACAGTGTCCATTAGAAAATGTTGTTTTGGAATGAGGAGTTCAGAGATGGTGCTTCAGAAAGAGTTTCACCTTGTTGTAAGGGGATATACAAATGTCCTTATTTTTCTTCCAACAGAAATAAGGAAAGGACTTTTCTCTGAAATGTCAGTGGGTCCGAAGGAGACTGAACACAGTTCTTCAAAAAGGTATACATTTTTGGTTCAGAAGCTAATGTTCAGTTAGCCATTTACAATTGGTACAGGTTCACTGGAGCGCATAATACGTACACAATTGTTTGTTTTCATATAGGATAACTCAAATGTCATCCTTTCGTGCAAAATGAAGTCACTACTGCTCCTATTATATTGGTAGAAATTGAGATCCCTCTCATGAGATAAGACCGATACAGCATCTCACTTTTCTGCAAGCTTTCTGTAACCTCTTCATCATTTCTGAGAGGGGTCATGGGCTTGTAAGAAGAAGTGGCAATGCTATAAAGGACATTGTGAATGCAATAGGATATTAGCTCATTTCAATGCTAATTTGACAGCAGTAGCCTTTTTAGGGAGACATTTATTAAATGTAAGGATGATTTGCAACCGCTTGATAGCTTGGTATAGGCGGTAAAGTAGGGGGCCACTACCTACTAGGCCATCTAATTGCAGCCATGAAGAACACATGTTCCTATATAAAAATGAAAAGGTACAGCTAACCGTTTTCCGTTAGAAGAATCCGTAGTTATGACTATTCTGGTCCTCTATGTTAAAGGAGCACTGTTTATAAATCTCCAGGGCTGTGCCCTTTTCCCACGAGCGGTGTCTGTTTTTAAACAGATAGACTGGGATACATAGTGAAGAGAGAGAGAGAGGAGGGGGCTTGTGCTCTTCATTATTTTTTCTTAAGTTTACATATCATTTTACCTCATCCAGTGGCCCAGATCTCTTTCAAGATCAGCTTAGGACAAGGCAAAAGTCCAAAATTTCTATTATACCTACCTACCTACATAGTGGTTTAACGGGGGACAGAAAAACTGTAAATCTTGAAATAGAGATTAAATGAATATGGATTATTTGCATTGTTAAGTTTAATGCCATAACTTGTTCATGTCAACTTGGCAGTAGTTTATCAATCAAATTGGATTTTCATATTCTAGAAAATAGAAGTTAAGCTAATATTCATTCAGGCTAATAACAATGTATTGTCTGTTTATCAATACTAGTGCAAAACAATGGCAATGATGGCAGCCAAGGAAGAAGAAAAAACGTAAAAATGGACACAAATCAAATAACTTGTATGTATCAGAATGTGGATTGATGTCTGATTTTACAACTATATACATAAACAACAGGATAGTGTTTGTATATTGGCTCCATCTGTTCCCGTATCTCCTCACTGTCACCTTCACGGGGATTCCTTCCCCCCTGGTGCTTCGGTCGCCTGCCGTTCTCTGCTCAGCCTCATGCTGACCCATGCTTTCCTCTTTTGCCAGGTGTTAGGAGATGTGAGGACGGGTGTGTCGCCCATTGACCCCCCTGAACTACCTGTGTATCGGCACACTCCCCACCCCCACCTTCAGCATGAATGGGGATATGCCTCATGTTCCCATCACCACTCTCGCTGGGATCGCTAGCCTCACAGACTGTAAGTTAGATTCCCCCCCCCCCCCCTCCCAAGTGTCAAACTTTGCCGACGTCCACCTGAATCCCATGTGATCATCTGCCCCCTTTCTCTCCATTTCTAGTGTTGAACCAGCTGCCCCTGCCCTCGCCACTCCCAGCTACCACCACTAAGAGCCTGCTCTACAATGGGAGGATTGCAGAGGACGTCACCTGTCTGCTAGCATGTCGCGATGAGAACCTAGTGTCCCAGCTAGCCCATGGCCTTAACCAGGTTTCCACAGAACACATGTGAGTTTAATCATGATGCATTATCAGGTTTAGTGCTTAACCCACCTCAATGTCAGTGTTACCTTTATCACATCCGTATTACCGGATCTATCACTTTAAACGGCATGCTAGTTAAGAAAAGAAAGAGGATGTTTGAAAGCAGGAATTGTCGATTTTGTTTTTGAAAAACTAAATCGTAGGATTATGGTGCACACAAATGTTTATCCCAGCCCAAGTCAAAATCCTGTTTTGCCGTTGATATGAGTGTTTCTTTATCGATGTTTTTGTTTGTGTTGTATTTGGTTGCGTAGAGCCATAAAACATGGGTTGTAGGCGGCTCACTTTCTGGGAACCTCTCCAAGCCCATCCAGTTTGTTGTGGGTCCAGGGCAGCCTAGTGGCTGATTCACTAGTGGCTGGTTGACTAGTGAAGTGCATTAAGCTGCAGACGATGCTGCTAAAGGATGTTGTAATGTTATTGTTATGTTACTGATTTTATTATTTTTATTTTCTAAATATTTTTAACACAAACGTAAAACTAAACTGAGCATGTTTTATAAAGGCTATTGATATTTTAAAGCTTGGGTAGGCAATTTATTTGTAATTAACTTTGGTCATATTGTCAAAATTCTCACTATATCCTGACAGTATCCTTACATCAAGTACACTGAATAAAAATATATGGTAAATGTGGCTGTCGCCGACCTGTTATACGGCCATTCAATAATGAAATAGTACCCAAATGAAACGATTGCATGGGCTACCCGTCTGCCACCTTCCTGCCAAACTACCTGCATGTCCTCTGTTCATGCTCATTGTGCATCACCAGTCTTCCACAAGGCCCTAATAGGCTGCTGTTCTAATATTTCTTCCAGAGAGCTGAAGGACAACCTGGGCAGCGATGAGCCGGAGGGAGACGCCCCGCTGCTGCTGCAGACCATGCTGGCCAGGAACCCCGGCATCTTCAGGGAGAAAAGTATGGAGGGATACACACACTCATGCATGCTCCCCCCCCCCTCCTTTTTTTTCTCTTATTGCAACAGGTTGAAAATTTGCGTTGTTTTTCTTTCCTCAAGCAGACGTCATGCAGCAGCAGCAAATGGTACCGCAGTACAAACTCACCCAGAATTCCATGCATAGTCCAGCACAGTCGGGAAACTTTCAGCAGGCAGCCATTTCTCCCAACCCACCAAGGTGAGTCAAGATTAAATAACATGGTTTTGAATCACGTAATTGATAACTTCTGCAGAATCCCATTCTTCTTTCATGTTAACTCACCAAAAACACTTCCAACTTAACTTATTTTCTTCCCTTGGTTTGCAGCCGCTTCGTGTCGCCCCAGACTGGTTCCAGTAGCAGGTACATCGGTCAGAACAGCCCCGTGCCCAGCCCCTACACTCCTCAGAGCCCTGCGACTGGCTACATGCAGCAGTACCCTCATCCTCAACAGCCCCCAAGCTACAACCAGCACCAACAGATACAGCAAGGTGAGGCCAATATACACTGTTATGCCATATCAGGATGGTCTAAATATAGGATTTCTGAATGTCATTCATATATTACATCCAAAAGAAAATTTACAAGAATGCACTGAATGTAAATTCTGTTTGTCAATATATTTTTGTTAAGGACTTTAAGCTCAGTCTTTAAGCTCATTAACTCCTGACAGATAGGACAACTCTGTGCTGTCTTAACCAACGTTAAATTATTTTCTGTGACAGTATCTGTGGCTAGCCCCATGGTTTCTGGGGGCATAAGGAACCTGCATGAGGGAAAGGTTTCTGGTCAGATGGCAAACGCTACCAACCACCACCCCGACCGGCATGGCACTGACGACTACCTGAACATTGTGCACCGACTCGGGAATGAGGTAAATAAATGCTTCATTAAATATTAAGTACAACATTTGGAAATGTAAAAATTGCAATGTGTTTTAATTCAAATTTGTTTGTCGTAAAGAACGTCCTAAAATCAGCAGTGCTTGGAGAAGGAACTATGCAATCCATTTGCCTACCTCTTGTGTGATCTTGTTGGTTTGTCTCCAGGAGGGGGACGCATCCATGAGAAACGCTTCCCCCTGAGGTCTCCCCAATCTGGCTGCTCTCCAGCGGGAAGTGAAGGGACACCGAAACGTAAGAAAACTTGCACTAGGGCGCACACATACAACTCTTCACTTTTTGTTTTTTTTGCGGGTTCTCAAGGTTATCGCTTCTTTTCACATGCTGATTTGTGTCAACTGATTTCACTGCATGTCAGATCGCCATTCTAAATTTCCCTTTCACTTTTCATATTTGTGAAACAAACCTTCCTCTCTGGGTCTTTCCTCTTCACTGCTTCTCAGCGGGTTCCCGGCCTCCCCTGATCTTGCAGTCGCCCCCTCCTTACGCAGTTTCTCCGAGGGAGGGCGGGCCAGACCAGAAGCAACAGGCGCAGCAGAGGAAAAAGGGCCCCGCTGTCAAAGAGGAGAAGGATATGTATGACATAGTCAGTTCTCCGAACAAGGACTCCACCAAGCTCACGCTCAAACTGTCCAGGGTCAAGTCCAACGAGTCGGACCCCCCAAGTAAGTGATCGCTATGATGTATATTTTCTGGCATCCGTTTAATGATTTGATTCCACCTTTTGATTAGTTCCGGTTTTTGCTGGGGTTCCACTATTATCAAAATTTTTCATAGATTGTAGAATCCTTTCCTGACTAATTTGTCTTGTAGGTTTCAAAAGTTCTAAAAATGCTTTGTATGATGTGATGGAACTGGTCATTTATGCACCAGTGTATAGGCAAAGTGGTATCAAGCCAAAATCTAACTGCCAACCAGCTGTTGGAAAACTTTAGCTCACTCTTCCTGTAGAGAAACAAATCCAAGGAATCTTGCTCTTTTTGAATGACTTTTTCTTTCATTCATTTATTTTCAGGTTGTTTGACTAATAAAAAAGTAACTTCCCCAAATCCTCAAATCCTCAGCCCAAAGATGTCGGTGTGCCACAATTTCCTGCTTGAAAAAATGTGTAGTTCTTTCGGTTCTTTTGGCCCTCTAGTGGTCAGAACAGAATGAATACTGCTTTATGCCACAATAAACAAAATTGCATTTTTTTCATTAAGGTGAGGCTATGCCAGGCATGGACCAGAATTCTGAAAACATGGAGACTGAGCTGGGCTTCCAGCAGGTGCCTGTGCTTAAACAAAACCTAGGGGCACGCCAACAGCAGCAACAGCAGACGGGAGGCTCCAGCGGCCTTCAGCCGCCCTCTTCCCCTTATGACGAGGCAGAATTGGATGCTTTGGCTGAGATCGAGAGGATAGAGAGGGAAGCTGCCAGCGAGAAATGTTCCAAGGAGGTGCAAGACAAAGGTGAGTAAAACATAACACTGATGTTTCCTGATCCAATTTCAATGCATTTCGGCGTCTCGTCGTTCATTCTGGGAATCACCCATTATTTTGTTAGTAATTTCTTCAGATGCCAGTGTCAAAATGTAGGGGCTTTCCTCAGCTTTGAAGTCACTTTTTGTTCTCTCTCTCTCCAGACAAGCCGTTGAAGAAGAGAAAGCAGGACTCTTTCCCCCTGGTGCCTGGCGCAGGGGCCCCTGGAGGCCCCACAGGAGCCCCAGGCAGTGGCTCGGCAGGAGGCGGCAACGCTGGCAAACTGACCCCACAAGAAGCTACTGCTGCTGGGAACGGAGCAAGCCGCCCTCCCCTTATGGTGAGCATCGACCTCCAGCAGGCAGGCAGAGCAGACGGCCAACTAGACCCGTGTCTCGCTGCACCTATTCCGGCCCTCGAGGCCCAACGTTGGCCCGAGGAGCCAGCTAGCGGCCCGGCCGCGGCGGAAGGCTCCGACACGGTCTTGCGGTTGAAGCCGGACGGGAGACCCGAGGTGATCAAGAACCGGGTGGACAAGCACGAAGGCAGGAGAGAGGGCAGGGAGTCGTCGAAGCACCGCCATGACGGAAAGCCCAACTCGGAGCGACGCAGCGAGTCGACAAAGTCGTCGAACCGCGGGGAACATGGCCGGGACAGAGAGCGCGACAGGGACCGAGAGTCGGAGCGGGACAGAAGGCATCGACCCGAGGCCGGTGGAGAGGCCCGCGACAGGCGGTCACCTGAGGCACGCCACCGTGCTGACCGTGCGGATCGCGGTGACCGCGGTGAACGCCCCGACCGTAGCGATCGCCCCGAACGAAGTGACCGCGGAGATAGATCCGGGTTCAGGTCCAGTTCCGCTGGAGAGCCTGGTCGGAGCAGCGGCCGTCAAGAAGGGTCCAAATCTTCTTCCTCTAGTTCCAAGATTCCAGACTCCTTCCCTGTTCACCTGCTGGGAGGGCAGAGTGGCTCGCTGAAGAACTTCCAGATCCCTAAGGTGATCTGAGCCAAATCCAAAACCGAATATCGACCATTAAACTGCCTGCAATTTTACAAACACGATCACACCACTGTTCGCTCTCTTCCGTTTTCATTTTTATGTCATCATCATCTCTAAGCTTTTTGGTTATCCTTGGGATATCAGTTAAGAAACGGTTTACTTTCTTCATTTGGTAAATGTAGTTTGGCCGACTCATGAAGAGCATCATCTTTAAATTATAATTATTGTTAATTGTTTTGTTTTTTTGGTACTGGGTTTCATGGTATTTGGGTTGAATATTTTTACATAATTAGTCCTCACTATAACCACAATTCGTTGGACACTAACCCCATTATTTTTGGTTTGATTTGAGACAGTTAATCGCATACTGTTTTAGAATTGACTTGCACATCGGTTAATTTTTTTGGAATTTTGCCTTTTAATTTGCCCTGCCTAAATAATATTACAAACCTTACGAGCCATACGAGCCCCTAAGTTATATCTCCAACCATGTTTTTTGATCTTACACCACCCCCTTTCAGGTGAAACGGGACAAAGACGGCAATGTGTCGACGCCTGCGGTAGAACCGCACGGCTGGACGCAGCCCAAGGTGAAGCTGGAGAGACTGGGCCTGGTGGAGGACTTTGCAAAGAGGCCAAAGCCTGTTGTGGTGCTGAAGAAGCTCTCCATCGACCAGGTCCAGAGGATCATCCGTCACAGCAAGTCTGGAAAGAACAGGCACTCTTCAAGCAAGTCTGGGAAAAGTAAGTGTGATGCCGTTTATTTCTTTACTTGCCGTCTCAACCTTCCATTTAGTCTTTTACTTTTATTTCATTTATTTTATTTTACTGATTACTTTAAATTAGGGCTGCAACAACGAATCGATAAAATTCGGAATTCGGTCATCGATTCGTTGAGTCGCGCGATTAATACGTCACTCGTAGGCGCGGCACTGTTTACAGCCAGCCGCCGACAGGTTGGTTCTTTATAATATGTCCAATATGTCCAAGCTTTAGTGTGAGCGACCACAGCTTGTATTTTGGTCATACCTTAACACTGGAATGTGGGGCTATATAAAAGAGTTGTACCTTCACTGTCTTCGGGTTAAAAAAACTCTTCGGTATCCGTCTAGTCCGACCGAAAAGCTGCTGCTATAGACGGTGCGCAGACGGGCTCGGAGTCGGCAACGCGTGCATCAACAGTCATTCAAAGTAGCAGTAGTAATCACACAACCAGACGGTATAGAAAGTCCCATCAGTTAAAAGTGTAATCCAGTTTTTAAATCCATGTTAAAATCGGCAGGATATAGAGCTAGTTAGCTTAAAAAAAAGTCGCAAACAGTGTCAAATATGATGTGTTCAGATCGGCTCAGTAATACGATTGATGCGTTCAAATGCAACACAAAAAAAAAAGAAATTTGAGATTTTGGCGAAAACCTGTTTTCCCAGCAATATAAAATAGATAGTAAAGATGGAATTATGACCTGTTTAACGTCCTATCTTGAACTATGATGATCTTATCAGCAATGAAAGCAACAATAATACAAGTTCTATTTGAAGGAGTCTCGAAAATGGTATCAATATCAATAAAAATTAACGATCTGTCATCTGAGAGAAATGAAGATGATTTACTGGTAATTTATTTAACCGTTTAAAGATCTTATCGGTTGACCGGTTAACCATGGACATCCCTTGTATACTGTGTGTGTGTGTATGTATGTATATATATATATTATGTATTATATATTATATATAATATATATATATATATATATATATATATATATATGTATGTCAAACATTGTATGTTTTTTTGTGTTATCCCAGTTATGTTTTTCAATTTGTTTATCATTTAATATTACTTTTAATAGTTCCGGGACGTTGGAGCAATAACCTGGTGTTTTTACACTGTGAAATTTGAAGTTATGTTCAGTTTTTGAATAAAGATGCGGCAATTACAAATGTTTCTTTTTTTTATCCGATTCATCGATTAATCGAAAAAATAATCGACGATTAATCGATTATTAAAATAATCGTTAGTTGCAGCCCTACTTTTAATACTTTTTTATTTTTTACCAATAATATGTTAAAAGATATATATCTATCTATTCTTTCCTTCTCTTATTGGCATGTACTTTCGGCTGAGACTCAAATCCTTAAGCGGAATTGATTAAGTACCTATTGCTTCTGAATGGCTTGACCGTGAGCATGGAGACTCATGAAGCCCTGTTGGTTCGCTGTGTCAGGTGGCAGCATGGACCCCACGGTGCTGAAGGAGCTGCCTCCAGAGCTGCTGGCCGAGATCGAGTCCACCATGCCGCTGTGCGAGCGCGTGAAGGTGAACAAGAGGAAGCGAAGCACCGTCAACGAACGGCCAAAGTACGCCGAGGTGGACTCGGACGACGACAACGCCGACGCCAATGGAGAATGTAAGCACCCGGGGCTCCGCGGAGGCCGGCGCGCCTGCGGACCAGTTAAACAAACCATAAATCACACAGTGGGTTTTAACAATACACTCCGTGGTCCCCCACAGCCGCGAGGAAGCGCCAGAAACGGGACAAAGTGGAACGCGTGGACAAACCGTGCGAGCAGGAAGAGCGGGAGCGGCGGGGGTCAGGGGAACACCGGCGCAGCAGCGGCGGCCACCGCGAGAGCAGTGGCAGGCGGGGCTCGGGGAGCCGCTACCGGGACTCTGAGGAGGACGAGTCTCCACCGCCCAGCATCAGTGAAGGTGGGGTCTGCGTCCTGCTTCCAGCGCCGGTTTAGTCTTTACCGTTTGGTTGTTAACAGACGCGATTTTACGAGGACCAATCTGGATCTTGAAAGTTAATGATTAGTTGAAGGCAGCATTGGAGATAGGAACACTGGATGTGCAGTTAACATGGAAAATATTTGAACCCGCTTCTTTTTTAACTTGAACACTTTGTTGAGCTTTGCGTCTTATGCTTTGGCTTATAACATATTGTTGACGTGACTGAAAATGATTCCGTGTGTTAATCTGTGATCTTCAGTTGCCCGAAAGATGAAGATGAAGGAGAAACAAAAGAAGAGGAAAGCGTACGAGCCTAAGCTGACCCACGAGGAGCTGATGGACTCGTCGACGTTCAAGAGATTCCTGAACAGCATCGACAACATCATGGAGAACTTGGAGGACGCAGACTTCACGAATATAGGTGAAGATGTCTATATGCTTTGGGTCTTTTTGATCCGCAGGCTCTTCTCTCACGATTTTCTTTTATTTACTGTAATTAAAGGATCTACCTCCTTTTGGAATAAATCTAAAAAGGTGTGCTTTTTTTCTAATGTCATTTGGGCAGATGATGATGAGATTCCGCAGGAGATGTTGCTGGGTAAACACCAGCTGAACGAGTTGGGCAGTGAGTCAGCAAAGATCAAGGCTATGGGCATCTCCAGCAGGGTACTCCTCTACTCAATATCCACAAAATCAATACTCATAAACCAGTTTATTTTTTTGATTCATTTTGGGCGAAGCAAGCCAGAGCTTTGTTCCAATGGCCGGTAAATGTACATGCTAACTGCCAACCGTGAGACTAAATGCGTTGCCTGTCTGTTTTTTATCCAGATCCCTTCTGATAAACTGGTGAAGCTTCTTAACATCCTAGAGAAAAACATTCAGGATGGCTCCAGGCTCACCACACTGATGAACCATGTAAGCTCCATCTCTTGTTCCAAATTTTGGAACAAGATTATTTATTTATTTATTAGATGTACATTTCTTAAGATAATTAAACATGTATGTATACATTTTTTTATAAAGGCAAAATCTATGTGAATGTTTTTACAAGGAATCAATACAAATGCGTTTTGAATTGCTAGAATGTTATAGGGTAATAGATTGTGGTAACTAACGTTTTACCATTCCTCACGGTAGCTGGTCGAAATGAACCATGTTGTCATAGTAAAATGACAACAAACCGTGTGTGACCAGAGGGGGCGCTGTCCCCCGTGTATTTGACTCGAAAAATGTTTACCGTTGCTCTCTGGGACAGACCTCTGCCAAAGGCTGTGAGACGGTAATTGTGCGAGGGGTGCATTGCAGGACCACGACGGCGAGGACGAGGAGAGGCTGTGGCGAGACCTCATCATGGAGAGAGTCACCAAGTCGGCGGACGCCTGCCTCACCGCCCTGCACATCATGACCTCTGTGCACATGCCCAAGGCGGTGTACATCGAGGACGTCATCGAGCGTGTGCTCCAGTACACTAAGTTCCACCTGCAGAACACTCTCTATCCTCAATACGACCCCGTCTACAGGGTGGACCCCCATGGAGGTAAGACGCACCTCCTCTCTTTCCTCATTCGCGCCGGATGCTACGTGGCGCAGCAGTGCCCCTCCTACCGGGAGCTGCATAGCGCAACATTAGCATTTCTGTCGCCTGCTGCGTGGCACAGCATTTTGTACACTTGATTGTTTTCATGACGAATGCAGCAAATAACTCACTTTGGTTGGTTAAAATAAACATGAGGTGGGTCTTAAGGCTTTGGTAAGATCGGCTGACCACCAAAATGCATTGTGGTTGGCTGAAAATCACTTCGATCAATCAGATATACACATGCTTTTCTGTTTTGTTTTTTTTAGCGATACGGCTAGCTGGCGACTGAGAAAAAGCTATGAACATGGAGTATTTTGATAGCAATGGCAGTGATATTGACATAGAATTCAAGGGATTTGAGTCTGAGAGGGAGGACGAGAATGATTTTTTGCCGGTTGATCCACTGGGAGCATGCTTTAATAAAACCTGTAGTTCTTACCTTTACAAAGCTTCTTATTTCATGTTTCTAGGTGCTCCAGAGGCTTAGATATTAAGGTTTATGTAGACGTTGACAATTCTTACTATTTTCTCTGAAAACCCTCAGGCAATGAGGTTCTTTTTCCTAGAATTGCATAGGATTTTAGCAGGCGTTTTCAGCAAGCGTTTTAGGAGTAAATGGTTTAAGAGTACTGGATTGGATACATACAAAACTGGTTTGAATGTTTTGGAGGAACATGGTAAGATTGACTCATACGGCTTGGCACCCAGAACTATAAAGCCATTTTAAGATTACTTCGGAGGACAAACTAAAGTAATCATTGAATGTCATCAAATTATTGTCCTCTTTTCAGGAGGGTTGTTGAGCTCGAGGGCCAAACGGGCTAAATGCTCCACACACAAGCAGCGTGTGATCATCATGCTGTACAATAAGGTCTGTGACATTGTGACAAACCTATCGGAGCTGCTGGAGATCCAGCTCCTTACAGACACCACTATCCTCCAGGTGAGAATCCGAACACTCACCCGCCTCATTACATAGGTCTAAAGCATAATAATGTTCACGTGCCATATGCACTCACTCTTTCAGGTTTCTTCCATGGGGATCACTCCATTCTTTGTGGAGAACGTGAGCGAGCTGCAGCTGTGCGCCATCAAGCTAGTCACGGCGGTAAGCAGTGGTCTCCTCATTGACTCTTGTGAATCTTAAAGGCCGGCCCCCCTCCCAAGGAGACGTTCATCTCCCTTCGCCTGGATCTGGTATTCATCCCCTGCTTGTTGTCTGCAGGTGTTCTCGCGCTACGAGAAGCATCGACAGCTCATCCTGGAAGAGATCTTCACCTCTTTGGCCCGGCTGCCTACAAGCAAACGATCCCTGAGGAATTTCCGGTAGGGAGTTAAAATAACCCGCTTTCTTATGCGATGCATAAGAAAAGTATGCCACCTTTAAAAAGTATGCCACATTTAAGACAAATCTCTTTCTCTCCCTTGCTATTTTTCTCTAAGCCACAGTAAATTCCTGCATACTTTTAAACCGTTGTGTGTGTGTGTGTGTGTGTGTGTGTGTGTGTGTGTGTGTGTGTGTGTGTGTGTGTGTGATTGTGTGTGTATGCTTCTCTCTCCAGACTGAACAGCTCGGACAAGGACGGAGAGCCTCTCTTCATCCAGATGGTGACTGCGTTGGTGCTGCAGCTGATCCAGTGTGTCGTCCACCGGCCCAACGATAAGGACGCCCTGGACGAGTACGACAGCAAGGTGGGAGTTCAGAGGCCGTCTGCCAACACACTTAACAGAAGCTATTGACGCAAGTGGCCCGTTTTGAAGGGGGTTTATAGCACGATGCCTCTGGCTGTTTTTTGTGTGCAGATGGACCAGGATCTGCTGATTACCAACTCCTATGAGTGCGCCATGAGGACAGCACAGAACTTCCTGTCGGTCTTCCTTAAAAAGTAAGACGCATACAAGCCCAAGGCGAGAACTCCAGACAATGTTATTTGTATAGCCTAGTCACAGTTACAGTCTGAAAGGGTGTCATGCCCTCTAGGTATATAAAGGGAAGACAAAGGATCGACTTTCTTGCAAAAGGCTTTAACAATGTTTATTTTGAACCGTTTGTTTTTTAAGTGATGGACAGGAATATCTCTGTTCGAGACAGTAATTTTAATTACTCATGTCACTACAAAAGCTGCACAAAGGGGTTGTTGCGCTACTGCTTTTGACGTGCAACTGCCGGTGCCTTAATATTTTTGCACGGTCATTGCTTTTATTGATGATTAACGAAATATTTGCTTGTGCATGTCTTTTTCAAACTCTTGATGTATAGTGCCTACCTCTTCGACATTTACCCACTCCGTCACTGATCTCAAACCACGTTGCGTCACCACTCTCTCCAGGTGTGGCAGTAAGCAGGGTGAAGAGGACTACCGACCCTTGTTTGAGAACTTTGTCCAGGACCTGCTGTCCACAGTCAACAAGCCGGAGTGGCCCGCTGCGGAGCTGCTACTCAGCCTGCTTGGCAGGCTCCTGGTGCGTCTGGCAGCCCCAGAGCTTTCACTTTATTACTGGACATGGAGCCCTGCTGGGCTGTTCCAACTTAGCACTCTGTCCAACTGTGGATGTCCAATTGGTCTTGATGAAGTCCAGAAACTTTTTTCTTCGCTGTGATTCATTGAAAGCATACACCGTTGTATTTCATAAAAGGTTAATTCAAAGTAAAAAAAAACAATAATAAATCCAACCTCCCTGGGAGTCTTTGCCAATGTGCTTATTTAGAAGCTGGGCCCAATTCCGTGAGGTACGCAGCCTTTGGGTGCAGTAATGGAGTGACTCCAGGTGTGTGACTGCTCGCTCTGGTTTCAGGTGCACCAGTTCAGTAACAAGCAGACTGAGATGGCTCTGAGGGTGGCCTCTCTGGACTACCTGGGGACCGTGGCTGCTCGTCTCAGGAAGGATGCCGTCACCAGCAAAATGGACCAGAAGTCAATCAACCGCATCTTGCAAGAGGTAGAGATAGGGCTTTCCTAAACGAGATGAAGTAAGGGGTTGGAAACATTTAGTACCCCTGTGAAATATGTTTTTGGATTTTAATCAGTTGGCTTCAAAGCGAATCTGGTCAAAAATGGATAGCGCCGACATATCTTGTGTGTGTGTGTGTGTGTGTGTGTGTGTGTGTGTGTGTGTGTGTGTGTGGATATAAATATATTCAGAATTACTTTTATTACATTCTTATTGTACAAGTACACAAGTAAAATAATTATGCTTGGTACCTCAAAACACACGCATAGCATCAACAAAATAATATAAAGTTAATTGATATTTAAAAAAGGTGAAAAAAAATAAGTAACAGAAATGTAAAGTGATCAAGTGGTAGTGGTACCACCCATGGTTGATTTGTAATGCAAAATACAGTGCAGTGAAAAAATGTTCTGCAATTGCAGTAAATATGTATTTAAATAGTCTCTTGTATCGTACATGGGGCCTGACTGCTTGGGGGGGGGAAAGATGGATATCAAGATGTAGACATCCATATATATATATTATATTATTTGAACTGCTTGTTTATCATTCTTTTCAACAGCACATTTAGTTTTAATAAAGTTTCTCTGTTGCAGTTTAACTCCATTTCATATCCTTTTTCATATCTTACCGAGTGCTTGAGCTTAGGCTGCCAATCTGCTGCTCCTCTCCAACAGCTAATGGAATCCCTCTCTCTCTCCTTCCCTCTGTGTCTATAGGCGCCAGGTAATGATGAGACCCAGAAGCTGCAGAAGGCATTACTGGACTACTTGGAGGAAAATGCAGAAACCGACGCGTCCTTGGTTGTAAGTGTGGTACCTTACAATGCTATGGCAGTGCTTAATGACGTGTAACATTGTCTTTAAAATTCACTTTCACACCCTCTCTGGCCCCCAGAGGCACCTTGCATGTTTTGAATGCAGAGGTGCTTGAAGTAGCCAATATTATTTAAAGTGAATATTTTACAAATCCACTACAAGCCCCTCACAACCGCCCCATTTTTTCCATCACTACCCAGTTTGCCCGAAAGTTCTACATCGCACAGTGGTTCCGGGACACCACCACGGAGGCGGAGAAGTCCATGCGGAACCAGAACCCCAAGGACGAGGACTCGTCCGACGACAAGCACCACGCCAAGGAGGTCGAGACCACCGGCGAGATCATGCAGCGCGCCGAAAAGCGCAAGAAGTTCCTCCGCAACATCATCAAGACTTCGCCGGCGCAGTTCGCCACACTCAAGTACGAACCAAAGGGCAATCGTTGTAACTTGACCACATGCTGTATTGTTAATCTGTCTCAACACATTAGCGTCTGGTGGGGTTATAGGGGTCTCCCCATACGTGATGTGGTTTCATCCTCTTCCCTGTGCGGTTCCTAACTGTTTCTCCCCTGTTGTTGCCACCTTGTTTTCCACAGAATGAACTCTGACACTGTGGACTATGAGGACTCCTGTCTGATTGTGCGTTATTTGGCCTCTATGAGGCCGTTTTCCCAGAGCTTTGATATTTATTTAACACAGGTAAGGACCCACACCCTTCAACACCCTAACATTGTCCTAAATCCTTTGAGTGACTTCGCCCTGTTGACACGGGTGCCTGTTGGTCCTGTGCTTTAGATCTTGCGAGTACTCGGGGAGAGTGCCATCGCTGTAAGGACTAAAGCCATGAAGTGTCTCTCTGAGGTGGTGGCCGTGGACCCCAGTATACTGGCCCGGGTACGTGCCAGACGATCATCTGGTCTCCTGTCACTCACACTAGGCTTCTGTGCTGTACAATGTGCTATGTTATTATTAAAATGATCCTTTCTTCTCTTATTCTTGCCTTGTTGGCAGTGGCTCTGGCGGTAAAGGATTTTGTTCGGGTTGCCAGTCTGCTTCTCGGTTAAATTGTATTGAGAAGTAAACGTAAAGATAATTCCCAGAGCCACTCGAGGTACTTGGAACACGGGATCCTTGTGTGGCGCAGCCTTGACGGGTCCCTCTCTCCCCCCCCTATGCAGTCTGACATGCAGAGAGGCGTCCATGGCCGGCTGATGGACAACTCCACCAGCGTGAGGGAGGCCGCCGTGGAGCTGCTGGGTCGCTTCGTGCTTAGCAGGCCCCAGCTCACCGAGCAGTACTACGACATGCTCATAGAGAGGATACTGGTAATTGGCTTGTGTGCACTCACCAAAACGCAATCCGTTGCGAGCACGCACGCACGCACACACGCACACACACACACACACACACACACACACACACCACACGGTACAAGGAGTAAACATGTCCTCTGAACGACCTTACAGCGAGGAATTTGGTTAAGGCTAACAAAGGGCTATTTTTTTTTGCTTTTCGAAATTGTATTGTGAGGGGTGGATTAATTTTTTTGTGGAACACTTTTTGGAGTGGGGGTTGGAGGGGACAGGTTGGTGTTTTTTTATCTATTGGCTGTGGAATACCCTCACAAGCTGGGAGTCTCCCATTTCTATAGTGCTGGCTTTGGCGTATACGTTTTAATCTGAAGGGCCACCCGATGCACAGCGCCTCTCCTCTTTGTGCTCGGCAGCGTCCCGAGTGTGAATAGAAATTGTTGTGGCTGTTGTCATAGAAACAGGAGTTCATAAGTTCACCCCCTGCTTGGTAAACTTGTATTCTACTGCCATCTATTGGTAGAACACAGGCACTGCACTTTGTGCTGCCGCTTTGTAAACAAAGAGGGTTGTAGTTATAAGACTGGGTTTATTTTTCAGATTTGGTTTTTGAAACGTTGCCAGGTCAAAAATGTTAATTCTTTCTTTTTAACTGCCAGTGGAAAAATATATCGGCCTTAAAAATATTTCAATATGTAATCCTGAATCGTTTGACCTGCCAAATGATCCAATCTATCTGCCATTGGCAGGTGGCCGTTGTTCTTTTTTGACAGTATTCCTGCATTTCTTTTTTCCAGGACACTGGTATCAGTGTCAGGAAGCGGGTGATCAAGATTCTGAGGGACATTTGTCTGGAGCAGCCCACCTTCAACAAGGTTACTGAGATGTGTGTAAGGATGATCCGCAGGGTCAACGACGAGGAGGGTATCAAGGTAGGAGTCCTCCCTGAACACTTTGGTTTTCACCTGCTGTGGATTCTTCAAACGATTCTTTTTGATTTTGAAAATAAAATGCATCTAAACTACACAGTACACAAACTGTTATAAAAAAAGTTCAAATTGAAAATAATGTACGAATAAATATGTATCCAGCTGTTCTGTAATTTCTATAAAACTTTCAATGAATAAAAGAAATATACTAGAAAATTAAATAAGACAGAACAATCGGTTGTAATCGACTTCTGTCCTGCTGTTTGTGGTCTTGTGTTTTTGTTTCTTTGCCAATTCGTCATAAGCGACTTTGTGATTGCGTCTCAGGCCCCGTCCACACTAACCCGGGTAAAATGTAAAAATGCACATCCGCAATGAAAGCGATCTCCGTCCACACTATCGTTTTCATATAGTTTTCGGAATGTTTTACATCCACGTTTCACACTGAAATTATTTTGATATCCAGTTGTCTTGGTTATGCAACTCCGCCCCGCCTCTCTGTTTAGATTACAGGCACGCGATCAGCTGATATTTACAGTTGATCAGCTGGTTAACCATTTTCGACCCGGTCGGGTTTTTTACCATCACTTAAGAACATCAAGTACAGCGCTCGCCTCCGGCGTTGGAGCAACGAATAGGTTTTAGCCAATATGTCGAGTTGTATATGGAGATAAATTAGTACATTGTACAGAGAGATCATTTGCATTTCACCTGCCTTTTTTTGATGAGCGTCTCGAGCGCAAGCTTGTGGCAGCGTCATGGCACAGTGTTATGGCAACCAAACGTCTTCGTTTCTGAAAGCCTCCGTCTACCCTGTCCACACTAAAACAGCGTTTTCACATTCATCCACCTCAGCGATCGTTTTCGAAAAGCATTGTTTTCAATGTCGGAATTCTCAGTTTTAGTGTGGACGGAAGGGCTAAACCGATCAATATTTATGCGTTTGTAGAGTTACCCGGGTTAGTGTGGCCTTGAGGTGATTAAACTCGCGCTGTTTTCTGAATAAGGTCACCACCACACACACGGCTCTCGGGCCGCGTTAGGAGGGACTGAATTGCGCATGCGCATCTCTTTTACAAAACCTCATAGACAACGGAAAATTCCGAAAGAATCCTTCCAGCTCGATTTTATTAATTTGGAGATCGTTTGACCCAAGAATCGAAATTGTGATCTAAATTCAATTAATCGCACAGCCCTATTGCTAATATTGTGGTTACGCAAATGCTTTACAGAAACTGGTAAACGAGACATTCCAGAAGCTGTGGTTTACGCCCACCCCAGCCCACGATAAGGAAGCCATGACCAGGAAAATCCTCAACATTACCGATGTGGTGGGTCCTACCTTCAGCTTTCATTCATTTCATTTTATTATATTCACTCAGTCCAGTGTTTCCCATACATGGACCAGTGTGTGGCGCAGTGCCACAGAATCAACACCGAGCGCCACAAATTGATTCTGCTTTTTTTTTCTTTTTTTTTAGCGATTTTGAAACATAATTATCGTTCCGTTCATTCATCTCCGCATAGCACTTTCTCCCTGTCATTCTCTTTCACACACGCATACGTGCCAATGGTGCGCGGGTACACTATCACTTATCGGATAAACATCCGCGTATCATACATGCAAACGCACTGACGGGAGACTCGCCCGCTCCTCTCAACGCGCCTACAAAGGCAAACCCGAAGCAGCGGGATATGTAAGGGATAATGTATAGAACGCCGGTCAAAATAAGCCCAGAACGGGCTTATTACACGGCTACTTGCCAAAACGAAAAAATAACTTTTTACAATTTATTTGTTACCAGCATTCATAATGTTGATCAGCAGAGAAATAGTCAGCCGAAGACGTTGACGTCTTAGCAGCCGAAGCCCTGGGGTTGACAAGTTACCGGTACTTACAGAGTGATACCAAAGATGTCATTTGAGGCAAAAAATCCTTTGTTTTCCTTGACAGCGGTCAATTATACTCATGATTATACTTGGCAATGGTGAATTATCAAATTATCAAACTGAAGCGCGGAAGTTGTGAAGGGCCCATGCAAGTGAACGGAGCGTTCCCTAGCATTGAGAAGACCCGTGTAATAATTGCGATTAATGTGAAATGCGGTTATAGTTTATGTATATGACGGTGTTAGACCCCCAGGCCGTTCATTTTAATTCGCTCTGCAGCAGAGGCTGGCCATCAGGTAAGATCGGGAGGTCTCCTGGTGGGCGCGGTCCACTTTGAAATGTATTTTGTGTGCAATTGCTCGATTACGCAAATGATCCCCCCCACCCCCACACACATTGCTACCTGGTCTGTGGGAAACACTGCAGTCATATTGTCTGTATTAGTAGTCTGAAGCCTTATGTGATATATAAGTACAGTTTTTCTTACTGTTGTGTGTGTGTGATGTGTTTTATCAGGTGGACGCATGCAAAGACACTGGCTACGACTGGTTTGAGCAACTGCTTCAAAACGTAAGTGTTGACTGTTTTATTCCATAATCACATGTTGAAAGCACGTGTTGAATTCATCAGGGGCAGAATGCAGATTTATGTCATTTAAACTCGTATTTCTGACCTCGCTTCAGTTGTTCAAAACTGAAGAAGACGCCACTTACAAACCTGCCAAAAAGGCTTGCATTCAGCTCGTGGACAATCTGGTGGAGCACATCCTCAAGTATGAGGAGTCCCTTGCAGGTGTGTTCCTTTTGTCTGCCAAGAAAGAAGGAGTGTTGTATTATTATAACATGTCAATGTGTTGTCAAGCATGGTACAAATGCTACGTTGGTTTGCTCTCTGATTTAGGTGCTGTGCATGCCCCTGTAGAGAGCAAGGGGGTGAACTCGACACGCCAGGTGGCTTGCATCACCACCCTCTACCTGTTCAGCAAGATCAGGGCCCAGCTCATGGTCAAGCACGCCATGACCATGCAACCCTACCTGACAACCAAGTGCAACGTAAGCCCCCGCACTCATGAATGTGTCAAGCCCACGTTTGTGAATGTCACCCTCCGGAGATGTTTCACTATATGACATGGAGTGACTGCATGAAAGAGAGCCATAAAAAGCAAGATAGCGCAGACACGGTTGTATTTTTTTCCAGCCAGAGCTCAGAGGTCTGTATGTAATGTAATGCTGACACTTCCCTCTCAACAGACTGCCAATGACTTTATGGTAATTTGTAACGTGGCAAAGATCCTGGAGCTGGTGGTGCCTCTGATGGAGCACCCCAGTGAGACCTTCTTGGTCACCATAGAAGAAGACCTCATGAAGCTCATCATCAAGTATGGCATGACGGTAGGTGGCGAGCACTGGCTCACAATGGCTTTTGCTACTCCAGCTGGCATGTGACAATATCCCTTTGTCTGTTTAGGAATATATCTGTATAATGATCGGCCTATCTCCCCCGTCAGGTGGTGCAACACTGTGTGAGCTGCCTCGGAGCGGTGGTTAACAGAGTCACACACAACTACAAGTATGTCTGGGCTTGCTTCAACAGGTTTTATGGTGAGTTGCCCCCCTCCCCCAACAGACTAACATTGGACGTAAACCCTGAGGAACGAAAGCGGTACTGAAAGTGCTTGTGTTTCCTCCGCAGGTGCGCTGAACAAGTTGAAGGTCCAGCACCTGGAGGACTCAACCACCACCACTCTGGCCGCCAACAAGCCCTTCCTCTTGCGCTCGCTCTTCACCGTGGGCGCCCTCGGTCGACACTTTGACTTTGACCTGGAGGAGTTCAAGGGCCCCAACAAGGTGAGCACACCTGCATATCTGTTACGCTTTTCATTCACGAACCCAACACTCCCCACCTCAACTGGTTTGCTTACCTTTCAGCGATGTAGTATTGTAAGGGACCGTAGCGTGAATGTGTTTCCTCATAGCCTGTTGGTTTCGTTTTCAGGTTGTGATCAAGGAGAAGGTGCTTGAGCTTCTGCTGTACTTCACCAAGCATGAGGATGAGGAGGTCAAGACCAAAGCCATCATTGGTTTAGGTAGGTCCACTATGTGATATCATGTTTAAAGGATTTGGACATCTGTGCCCACTATTAATCAAAACAATGTAAACTATTTAACGGAGCACTAGACAGCTGATGTTCTGTATATTTTTCCTTAAATCTGATGCATTATGGTTCCAACCCTGTTGTCATATTGTTAGGGCTAGCTCATTTTAATATACAGATGATTTTTATACTTGCCTACCAATGCTTACGATGCTATGCTGGCCCTCCATTCCCTAGGCTTCCTTGTGATCATGCACCCCAGCCAGATGTTTGTGCCCGACGTGAAGAACCTGTACAACGGCATTTTGGCCGACAGCGCCTCCTCCATCAACCTCAAGATCCAGATCCTGAAGAACTTGCAGACCTACCTTCAGGAAGAGGACTCACGGATGCAGGAGGCTGACAGGGAATGTAAGTACAGCACCGTCTGGCCGATCCCTACCAGTAGAGCTATTGGTCACTAAAATCCCATGCCTGGGTTTTATATAAGATGTAAAAATGGTGTCCTCTATGCAAGGAACAAGACCCATGGATAGATCCTGTTCAGGTTTCACTCTTGCAAGCCTTGAGCTTTTCTCTGTAGGCCGTCTGGCAGGATAGTCAGGCAGTTCGGATGTTTGTCTCCCAGGAGAATGGTTCTGTCCACCCCACTGTCCAGTCCAGACTTTTAGACATCGTTGAGCAGTCACTTTCCTGTTCCTAAATGACAATCTTAAAAAATGCAGTATATGTCACTTTGCTAAAAGCATCTATTTAAAAAATCGTGTTTGTTCGTGTTTGTGCAGGGAAGAAGCTGTCGAAGCAGGAGGACCTGAAGGAGATGGGGGACATCTCCTCGGGTATGAGCAGCTCAATCATGCAGCTCTACCTGAAGCAGGTGCTAGAGGCCTTCTTCCACGCCCAGTCCAGTGTACGGCACTTCGCACTCAACGTCATCGCTCTTACCCTCAACCAGGGCCTCATTCACCCAGTGCAGGTGAGCAAGTTTGCAGCGTCTCAAAGCCACACATACAATATGCAGCCCGCAGTAGAATACTTGCTTGTGTCAGTATTAAATGTTAGTGAAGTATATCATAATGGGATGCAATTAGAAATGTAAACAACATACTAAGAAATTTGAAATGTATATGGTTTGGAATTTCACACTGAGGACAGTTTGCTTTGTATTTAAACCATAATCCATAATTTAATGCATTACAATATTTCCTTTGAGATGTATTATTTTGTTGTTGTTTGCAGTGCGTTCCATACCTCATTGCCATGGGAACAGACCCAGAGCCCAGCATGAGGAACAAAGCGGACCAGCAGCTGGTGGAGATCGATAAAAAGTACACCGGGTTCATCCATGTAAGTCGGGCTTCTCATTGAGTGTACCTATGAAGCATTATGCCCCAATCAAAACGTGACGTAAAAAAAAACAAATGTTCTTCTTTTCTAAATGCCCCTGTGAACAAGTGTCATGTGTTGTGGTGCTCAGATGAAGGCGGTGGCGGGGATGAAGATGTCGTACCAGGTGCAGCAGGCCATCGTCTCGTCGCGCCGTGCCCTGATCAGGGGCTGGCGGCAGGACGAGACCAACTCTGCGCTCTGCGCCCATCTCTTCAGCATGGTGCGGAGCAACCGTCAGCACCGCCGTGCCTTCCTCATCTCCCTCCTCAACCTCTTCGACGACAGTGCCGTGAGTCCCCCCCCCCCCCCCCATCTCTCGTCTCTAAACACCGGCGCTGCGGATGCCCTGTTTACGTCAAACGCTTCCTACCGCGCTCGTCGCTCGCTATTTTTGGTCCAGTATCACTTTACCTTAACCTTTCGCAACAACAGTTTGGAAGGAAAGCGTAGTATGTGTAAACTTCTGAGTTCTGAACCCGTCGCTCTTCCCTTTGCCCCACCTGCAGAAGATGGACGTCAACATGCTTCTCTTCATCGCCGACAACCTGGCCTGTTTTCCCTACCAGAGCCAGGAGGAGCCTCTCTTCATCATGCACCACATAGACATCACTCTGTCCGTGTCTGGAAGCAACCTGCTGCAGACCTTCAAAGAGGTAAGACTCAAGGGCTCTGTAGACCGATGTTCACGCAGCCTGCCTGCAACTGAACCTGTAAGGAAGAGGGAAATAAAAGGAAGTGATCAGGTTGTTTAGAGTTGGGTGTATTCCTGTGCCACAGTTTTTGCTAAAGGAGCCCGGGAGGAAGGAGAGGAAGGAAAAGAAGGAGAAGAAGGTGAAGAAGGAGCACAAGGCCGTGTCAGACAGCGAGGAGGAAGAGAAGATGAACTGCGACTCTTCCGGGAGTGACGAGGCCAGGAGCGGCCACAGCGAGGACGAGGAGGAGGAGGTGGTACGGCGGCCCAAGAAGTCCAGAAAACCTGTCGCGGAATCCGAGAGCTCGGAGTCAGACCTGGAGGATCTGGACATCGAGGACGCGGAGAAGGTGTTGAGGCGGCTCCCGGAGAATCCCACTGCGCTGATGGACTTTGCCAACGCCGTGCAGGGGATCCTGCTACTGCTGGTGCTCAAACAGCACCTCAAGAACCAATACGGATTTTCTGATAGGTACGGTTCTTCATGTCTGCCACAGGTTCAATTATTCTGTGAAAAAGGGTATAGATAACCATGTATTAAATCTTTTTTTATCCAACAGTAAAATTCAGAAGTACTCGCCAACGGAGTCCGCCAAGATTTACGACAAGGCGGTGAACAGAAAAAGTACGGTTCACTTTAACCCGCGACAGACACTCGACTTCATCTCAAACAACATCGCCCACGCCACGCTCACCAATGACATCAAGAAACGGATAGTTAAGCAGTACCTAGACGTAAGTAGAAGGGTTTCACCAATGCGTCTGTCCATATGCTGTTTTCTGTGAGGAATAAATCGACTTAAATGATGACTTTCTTAGACATGTTTGCTGTTTTGAACCCCAAAACACCACTATGTTTACTGATATGAAATACTTCTAGTCATCATCAAAAGAACCAATTTGGTATTTGCTTTGGTACGTTATACCTGTGTGTGTGACACCCTTCCTACTCAGTTCAAGGTTCTGATGGAACATCTCGACCCCGACGAGGAGGACGAGGAGGGCGAAGCCTCGGCCAGCGCTAACATCCGAAACAAAGCCATAAACGCCCTTCTGGGAGGCTCCGGCCCTGCAACGGGCGCCAACACACGGAACCAGCCGGGCCCCGAGACCGACGACGACGACAGCGAGGGAGATGAGAGAACCCCTGGGGTAGGACGGGAAGACACGCACACACACTTTAGCAAGATGCCTCACCACTGCCTGCTCTCTAATGTATGTCAAATAAACACTGAATGTCGCTTTGGATGAAATGCTCATAACGATGCTGCTAGTTTACACTGAAACTGAAAAAAGATTGCCAACAATGCTTTTTTTTTTTCTGTTGAAAGTATGCTCTTTGGGATCTCAACACTAATGCCGTCATTTGTTCCTCAGTCTTCTCGAAGGTCCAAGCGATCAGGTGACTCCTCCGACCCGGGCCGCATGAACGAGAACGTGGACTCCATGGACGTCATCGCTCTGTGCTGCCCCAAATACAAGGACCGGCCGCAGATAGCCAGAGTCATCCAGAAGACCTCCAACGGATACAGCATTCACTGGATGGCCGGCTCCTACTCAGGTCCCTGGGCAGAGGCCAAGAAACGGGACGGTCGCAAACTGGTGCCTTGGGTGGACACTATTAAGGAGTCTGATATCATCTACAAGAAGATTGCCATGACCAGCAACCACAAACTGAGCAACAAGGTAGTGCAGACTTTACGCTCGCTGTACGCTGCGCGAGAGGGAGGCGCAAGCTAATGGCTCCAGTTTTCCTTTTTTTTTTTTTTTTCTTGCCCCCATTTCTACTTTATCTACCGAGACACCACCACCTCCTCCTCCTCTCACCTCGTCCTGCTCCACCTCCACGCTCCTCCCCTTCCGACAACACAGCCAAACTTCACTGGATTCCCCCCCATCCTTCCTTCCTCATTTTTTTTGTAAAAAAAACACAGGAGTGCAAGAATATTTGACACTACATACTTTTACATGCATTATTCTTGCAAAAAACGAAACAAAAAAATCAAAGACTTATAATAGAGAGACTGCTCATGTTCTGTTTTGTGTTCGAGCGCCGAGGATAGGATCCAGGAGGCATTAAATGGAATAATTTGCCCACGTTATCCCTTGAAATGTCTTGCCGAAGAAGAGACCCGAGGGGGAGGGAAATGTTTCGTCAACATTGTTGTGGGAGCTCCTTCGCTGTTGTGCAGCAGAATCTAGTCGCTCATTTCTACTCCCACTGTATCATAGTTTAACACGACAAAAAAGTAAAATGTTTATATCTCTGAAGACAAAAAAGCTGTAAAAAAAGAATAAAACCTAAGTGAATGTTGGAAATTAGTCTTTTTGATGTTCTTATTAAAGTGTTTTTGGAGTTTATTATAATACTAGCACCCTGATGTTTTTTTTCCTTTTAGCTTTTAGATCTTTGAAAAAGAAAACAAATACGGATTTTATTTTTGTTCATTTTTATTTGTCCATGCTGTATAATGGCAGATTCCTCTGGATATAATTTATTCTATTTCGAACTACGCATGCAGTATATGTGGCCTATTGCAGGAGGATATTTTGTAAATGTAGATTTTGTTGTTTTAGGTCACTCTAGTAATAAGAGGAAGGGGATCCTTACCCCCTTTTGGTGGAACAAATACTGCAATAAATTTTCTACTTCTCTTTGTCACTTGTCTGCTGAAAGTGTTACATGTGATGTTCTCTGTTTTTAAAAACAAGAAACAACGTACATCTTATGTTACCGACAATGACTGGAGTGACGGGGGGGTAAGGGACGTCCTTACCAAGTTTTTTGCCCTTATTTCAAATTTTTCCATGAAACTGTCATTCAGCTAATTGTGTAGAATTGTGGATTTTACACAGACCAGATGACCACAACACCTGATAATGGCAAGACTTTGCCTCTACTGCCGTGCAGACGAAACTGCTGATGACCAGAACAAGTTCCAATTGGAAGTATGAAAGTGAACATACTAAGGAATTGACAAAATAAGGGATTTTTATCTTCGTTTTAATTACGTTTTGAGGTAAATATTTTTTTTGGGGGGGATGTGGACATCAACATGTTGATATCCACATCAGTGGAAAGTCATCGAATTAAATAAATGTTATATTATAAATCGATATTTTAGCATAGGCTGCCACTTGGCGGAATAATTCCTTACTCCATATATTAAAAGAAGCACACGTTTTTTCGACCCAATGTTCCAGGTGGCAAATGGGTCCAGCATTCACAGCTGTGTTATAATTTATATAGTTTATAAATATTCCATCGATTTACATTAACATCGCTCTTATTTTAATTTCGCATTGTCACCAGTGCTGCTTTTCTGTCCAAGCGGCTTTCCGTAGGGGAGGAAGTGATTCGAATACGGCTGTTTGGGCGGTTTATTTGAGTTTCAAAGTCCCGTCAGAAAAGGACCGTACAAACAATGGAACGGTATGTTTTTAACAGCTTTATACCTAACTAACTAGCGTCTATTGTGTTAAAAACAATAAGTTAAAGTTAAAAACCTGGCTATCCTTATTCTAACACGAAACCCTAATGTCTGCCTTTTAACGTCATTTTCGCCAGCCCATCTATCTGACGTAATGTTGGTTCGCTGATTTAAGCACAGCATATGCCTCGTATTAAATACACCTTATATAAAGATCGGATGTTTTACAATATCTTTAATCATTCGTCGTCAGTCGTTTTGGCTTACGATTCACCATAACGAAGAGACGCCCTGACATTAAGCGTAACTTAACGTTGCGCCGTAGCAGTAAGCCGGGCTGCAGAAACTACTAACGTAACTGCATTTCCCCAAGCAGAAAATATCCTCTGTTCCAATCTCCCGTCGGACGATGTGTAGGACTGTTGACACTTTAGGAGCTTGAGCTTTCTTTCCTTAAATGATGTTTACAGTGATTGTTTTATATGCATGTCGCTTTAGAAAAAAGCGTCTGCCAAATATTTAAACATAACGTAACGTTCACCACTCGGTGATGCAGCGTCGAATAAACAGGCGATGTCTGGCTTGCAATCCTGCTCTTTATTCTGGAAATCCAAGGTTTATCTCCAAAACTGTTGACCGTGACCACCCAAAGCATAAACCGTAACACTCTTTTACGAACACCCGTTCCTTCCGGACCCTCCCTCTCCTTCTTGCGAGACAATCCCCCATTAACCTCCACATAACCCAACACATGACAACATTCTAATAGCTGCTGAACGCATAATAACAGAACCACATTAACCCAGCTCGTTAAATACCTGAAAGTTTTTATATCAGCTAAAACCACCAATCTGTTTCACTGGATTCAGAATAAAACCAAATTCTGTTTTACCCAACAATGTTAGTATTTAAATATTGTTACTTGAATGACTTATTCTGGTTACAATTATACTGTTTTGTCTTATACTTTGCCAAAAATGAGAATGCATCATAATGCAAATCTGCTGATGGAATGTTTATTTACAGGAAATAATATAGATAAATATAAATATACAGGAAAATGATCAGACCAGAACTAGTGAAATTGAAAAGACAATAAAAAGCAGCCATGGTTAGGTTAAAACCCCTGAAAGAGGACCGTTTTGAACAGCTTCTTTCTTGTGCTTCCTTTCTCTAGTTAAAGAGAGGCGAGTTTGGCAATGTGGTGCAGTCTTATCTTATGAAACACCGACACAACCAATGCGAACAAGTCCAAATGGTGGTTGTCGATGCCAAACTGTGTCTCCTCAATGTGCTCCCCAAGCAGAAATATATCCTCTGTTCCAATCTCCCCTCGGACTATGTGTAGGACTGTTGACACTTTAGGACCTTGAGCTTGCATTGTTGAAGCTTGGCGGATCACCCTCTCTGCAGCTCTCAGCACCTTATAAATCTAGGTCAGTGCTTATGGAAAATTATTTATCAAGTATCAGTTCATAGCCGGGTGAACACATAGCCTAGTTCAACAGTAATCCCAAGATTACCCCATTCCAGGTGTCGGTGTGGCAGGACCTTTTCCTGTTTATCACACATTTTGTCCCACACATTTCACGAAGGTGGGCTACACAAAAATGGGTTGAAAGCTAGACTAGCTATACTATGTATAGCTACTGCCCATCTAATTGCCTAGTTAGTTAACATATATTAGCCCCTTACACAATCTGGAATGTGGTCCTCACTTTTATCCCTATTGGCTTTTACAATCTTTATCATCATTTATTTATTCAAGTATTTTTTTTAATTTCATTGACAAGCAATTATATTATGGTCATACTCTTGTTTATTAGCCTAGCTGGCTGCGATTTCACTATCGAAGACGAAAATACTGGTAATATTCCTTTCACAAAATACAACCAATAGTACGGTAATGTTAAATCTTACTTGTAAAAAGTAATCCCCCGATTCCTATTGTGGATGGTCCACTGATTTGAGCAGGAATATGCCGAACAACAGCCCGGTATTCTGCTTCTGCTATAGACGCCACCTGTTGCTGCTCCCGGTTGACCACTCCAAGATAGCGGCCGTATTTCTTGTGACCCAGCAGCCAATGTTGCGTCTATTGGCGCGTTTCCACTGCAGGGTGCGGTACGGTTCGGTTCGCAAAGGTGCGGTATGGATTGCGTTTCCTCCACCGCCAAAAGTGGGCGTGACCCGGACTGAGCCGTACTCGTTTTGCCCTCGTCTTCAGTACTCCTCCGTTGGGGTACTGAGACGCCTGAAAGGGTGCCGGAAAATTCGAGCTGCACACCCCCTCCGTTAATTGGTCGACCGAATCGTCACTTTCGGGCGACGTGAGGATAAAAACAAACAAACAGTAGCCTCGAGGTATTATTCTTTACAATGAACATGTCACGTAAAATGCTTGCTTGGGCGAACAAGGAGGTGGAAACCTTCCTCTGCATTCTTGGGGAGGAATACGAGCAGAGGGAGGTTTGCGTAGCTGCCGCGGTGATCGACATCCGGCCTACCATAAAGGGTACTGTCGGCGGTGGAAACGCGACCTCGGAACTGAGCTGGGCTACTCCGCCCCCTCTCTACCGGACTGAGGCGAACCGAACCGTACTGCACCCTGCAGTGGAAACGCGGCATATATATGCTGTAAGATGTCTATGAGTATGTCTACAAAAACGGCAGTGTTTCTGCTATGTGTTTCTGCTATATGCGTTTCTGCTATATGCACCTAGCAGCGGGCTGCTGATTTTTTTTTTTTTTTAACAAGAGGAGAGAAGAGCTTATCTCTTTAAAATACGAATGTTATATTATTTTGCGTTCGCAAAATAATATAACATTCGTAATAATGTAACAATCCGTGCGCTACGGACACTGGATATGCGCTTCATATCCAGGTCAATTCACACACTTGTGAGTAAAGCATATAAAAGGAGAGGAGAGCTCCGTCTTATTTCTTTAAAAAACTAATGTTACATTATTTTGCGCTACCGACGCTTCATATCCAGGTCAATTCACACACCTGTGAGTAAAGCATATAAACGGAGAGGAACTTCCGTAAAGTTGGAAATAAATTGGCAGATTCTGAGTTTGCGGTTCAATAGATCAGCAGTGTTGGGATTGTTGCTTAAAAAAAATAATTAGTTATAGTTACTCACTGCTTGTTCCAAAAAGTAACTGAGTTAGTAACATTCACTCTATAATAAAAGTAACTAGTTACCAGGGAAAGTAACTATTTGCGTTACTGCAAAAAAAATAAGTTACTATCAAAGAATTTGGATTTTGGATTTGGATTTTTTAAATGGTTGAACTTCCCATTCAAGGCCCTAATATACTTCCAACTGAATTTTAATTTGCTTGGTTGCAAAGGCTGTGGAACATAGCCGAATACTACAGAATCTTTTTCCGGACTCGCCATTTCTGCTGCTTAATCGAATCAGTTTGGTGTGTGTGGCGCGCGTGTCCTGGCTTGTGTGTAGAAACACTGGATCCGATTGTCTACCATGAAACATGACTGCTTTAACCAATCATAATCGCTTATCTCGTTAACCCACCCGGTCTCCTCCCGAACAGTTTGTGTGTGGAGCCAGGGGTGCGTTCGGAATGGATTACCCAGTTCAATTCATTCAATTCATAGTAACGCACCGCATTTAACATACAGTAACGGTAACGGCGTAACCTAACTCCGTTCTTTTAAACGGGGTTATTACAAACACTGATCATCAGTGTAACATCGTTTCGACACAATTGACACCTCTAGCTAAATGTAGTAACCTAGAGAATCAGCTTAAACATTGTTTTCATCCAAACGAGCTGTCTTTAGGAAATGCATTGTCTTCTATGAGCTGTCGGCTTTCAGCCGCGAGTTTAGGAACCGCAAAACTGAAAACTGAAAATTTTAATAGCATCGACGATTATAGACTAGAGCCCAAAACGGTTTCCATATAGGCATGGGATCTTTGTGGTCTTACTGCAAGCTGTATTTATTTTTAAGGAATTTCTTTTTAGCAAAAATGTCAATATAATTTTTTTTAAAGGTCTCATCTCATCGTTTTTTCGTTAATTTTGCGGTGATCTGTAGTCTGAATTGATGCCCAAAGAGCCAGTTTTAGAGAAAAAAAAGCTTTGCTGAGTCTGTTTCATGCTGTTTTAGTTTGTTGGGGGAGGTGGGGGGGGACGAACGACAGGATTTCGCCTCTTAACATGAATATGCATGATATGCTCATCTGCTCGCCTCTGATTGGCTAAGAGCACTGTGACGCTGAGCTGCAGAAATGAGCTCTGCTACTTCCTGTCTGCCGGTGGGCGGTAGCAAGCTAGCTAAGCTGGGCGGGAGGCGTGGCCATGAATACTAATTTTCGGTGTGACGTCACACCGATGGGGTTTTCTCCGCTCGTTTTTCTCTGTGATTTCTCTCATTGCCTAATATAGGTAATGGGGTTAGAGGAACACTTTCACGCGGAGCATGCATATGCAACTCGTAGAGACCTATAGTATTTCAACAAAAACAAGTATTCTCAGTTTCTCACGGAATGAGACCTTTAAGCAACAATTTTTAGTCGTGTCAACACTTGAGGCCATGCCTCAATAGAGACATGGCCTTATGGTCCTACTATAACCTTTGTGATGGGGAGAGGGGAGGCAGAGGAAAGATGCATTTGTTGAAGGCACAGACCTTTTTGATTGTTGTAGTATTTGTGTTATGTGATGTTTGCTAAATAAATATAAATAATTGTTTTAAAGATTATACTTGTATTATGTTCAATCTCTCCATATTCCCCCTGCTCATAACTGTGCAAAAATGTACTGTATGTACGCCTTTCTGGTGCTGGCAGACACATAGAAACCTCCCTGCAGGGTGCGTTTTAGCACAAAAAAGAATTGCGAGCAGAAAAAAAAATAATTCACCTCCGCTGCTGCCACTCCATCCTAGGGGAAACACTGATCTGTCTCCACGTAGCTTAAGCATTTGCCCCTTCCTTATCTCCTGCTAAACAGAGTGAGGAAGAGCAGGGCTAAAAACAGCCGGCTGGCGGAGATGCCCATGCAAGTCGTCGATAACAACGGGACGAGCATGGCGTATACTACACCCAAGAGGTCTGTTCACAATGTAAACATGGTTGTCTTTAGCTTTATGCTGGTCAATACCACCACCTAGTGGCAGGTGTGTGGTAGGTGGATGAGAGGACGTCCTCGTTTTTCACAATCGTTTCCAAACTAAAGCTGGAACCATGCACTCAATTGTTTAAACTTGAAGCTCCCTTGGCAACAACAAATACTAAAAGACCATGAACACAATTCCTTTGTTTTAGCTTAAATATATCCATTTCCATCAAACGTTTTCACAATTCCTACACAAGCATTGTTTGTTCAGATGGTAAACCCTGGCCCTGAAATCCTAAACTCTTGTTGGTCTTGCTCATGAGTCCCGACCCCCCCCCCTCCCCGGCTCCCCCTGCTCAAACTCAATTGGCTTAACTTTCAATTATGACCTCATGTGATCTACCTAACATTGGACCCATTTGTCCAGACTGACAGCCTACAGTCAGCATTCTCTTACAGCAAGAAATTTTAGAAAGTCCTTGTTTTTAATCTATTTTTGGAAAGAATACAAACTGGAGAGTACCTCCAAAACTCTCCATGTCGCTTAAGCATTTGCCCCTTCCATACCTCCCGTTCCACAGAGTGCGGATGAGCAGGGCTCAGAGCAGCCGGCTGTCGGAGCTGCCCATGCGAGTGGTCGATAACAACAGGACGAGCATGGTGTATACTACGCCTAAGAGGTCAGTTCACAATGGAACATTTCACACTGTGTTATGCAGTACTATATTGTACTGACAATGTCTTAACATGAGGTGGGCAGAGCCATAAGTACATCAGGGTGTCCGCGCGATAGTAAAAGGTAGGAAAAAATAAAATTAAAAATGAAGGCCCTTGAAAGGTAGTAAAAGGTAACAAACGCATTTTGACTTGGTTGTAAATTTTTCACCACGACCTCAATATAAAATGAGTTTCCATTTTTTTGCTTAATATTTGTGTTTACATGTTTTAACTTCATCTAGCCTAAAAAATACAGTATACGGTGCTAACGGGACCTGGACAGAGTTGGCGTTGCTGGTTGCTATAGCGACGCCTGTGTCACACCGAATTCTGCGACCCACCGAAAAGTGTGACCCCAGGGGGCGTTGTTCATTATGCATGAGTTTGAAGCGTAGACACAGGCATGACAAAAACATACATAAAACATAAGATCTCCCCCCAGCCATTTACCTTTTTTATTAAAGGTGGTTAATAAATACATTTGATTGATTTGATTAGCATTTTACAGACCCATACAATGGATAGTGCGTTTTAATTAGTACTGTCCTTCTTTACCCATAAAAAGATAGTCGATGTTGAATTACGCTGATTTACCTTTGAGCATTTCCTATTATAGGCTACTGTGTAAAATGCTGTTTAGAATTAATGTTGGTATCAAGAAAAGAAAGACCCACCGGAGATCTTATGTTTTAATTATGTTTTTGTTATAATGCACACGTGCATGTTGCAGAAAATGTGCAACAGCGCCCCCTGGGGTCACACTTTTCGGTGGGTCGCAGAATTCGGTGTAACACCAGCAACATTTTCCGCCTTCTCCCCTCAGAGTTCTGTACGGCTGCGTTTCTAGCTCTATGAGAGAAGGGGTAAATGCAAGTTTTCACAAACGTGGGTTGACGACCCGACATTTAAAGACTGGCTGAAACCCGTGATGGGAATGACCGAGAAGCTTTTTGCTCGTGCAGAAAAACGATCAATGTGACATGGAACGGCATTAAAGCGATTAAATCACACAACGCTTCGAGCATTCACCAGCAGTGGCTTCGTGCGAAGGGGGAGCAGCTCTCTATTAGAGGTCTGCGCGGGACACAATATTCAGTCCCGCTCCCGCCTTGTACAGTGCCGCTCCCACCCGCTCCTGCAAAGAACTGTAATTTTTAGACCCGCTCCCGCCCGCATCTATGATATTATAAACAGTCTCATATTAAAAAAAGAAAAACTCTGCAGGTCGGTACCAGCACGTCTAAATGAAAAATGAAAGGTAAAAGAAACAACTGCTGCTTCGACCATGAAGGAAAAGTTGTTAGAAAAGTAGGTTTTGCTTATTGATGAGGGCTCTATGATATATTTTACTTCACCCTCGTATTTAATTTGCGGGAGTGCAGTGTATCATCCCGCAATGAGCTTTCATTTTTTGTCCCGCGCTGCACTATTTTGCGTCGGATGCCACGGGAGTGCAGACCTCTACTCTCTGTCATTGTTTTGCGGTGCTAGCAGCAGCAGCACTAGGACTACAGGGATCGCGGCAGTGTCACATTTATACCTTATAGTAGTAGTAGTAGTAAGAGGTGCTTGATGTTGTGTTGGTACTAAAAAATATTGTGGAGGTAGTAATAAAGGTAGTAAAAGGTAGTAAATTCCTCTCTATGTTTCCTGCATATACCCTGTACATTTACAACAAATAACTAGCATGTCATGTCACGGTCTAACTAGGAATATTTGTACCTTTTAGAATACTATTCTGTTTTTGTAGTTGTAGTAGATAAAATAAACTATTAAAATAGATAATTATTGTACATATTTAGTTACACTTCCTGTTAATGTATCACAGATTACATGCAGTTCTTCCACACTCTAAATACTTGGTATGTTGCACAGTGCACTCCCTTTTTACGGACCGTGAAACATTATTAACGGATATTTTCATCTGCAGTTGCATGCCGTCGTTTGGAAAGCTGAACATCCCCAAGCCTCAGTCTCACACCTCTGAGAGAAGGACCTCCTTTTTTGGGGCCAGGTAGGTTAATGGGTTAAAACTGATTTACACATCCATTGATTAGCCTCTGGGTTGCCTGATATCTATATTGATTAGTGACATAATATTAGATATTTTATACATTTTCAATGATGATGCATAATGTAGATCTCCATTTATGTCTCATCACCAACAGAATGCAGAATGAATTGATATCTGGTTGCGATGCAAAGCGTATACGTTCACTGACACATTAACAAGCAGATGTTGGGTGGAAAAAATATGTGGCTGCAAGCAGTTGCACAAAAATGTAAGAAGTTGGTCACAAAAACGACAGAATAAGGAGGGGAGCCACTGAATCGACGTGACCCCATGGGGACAGTGTTATGCATGAGTCGATGCACACTTCTTGCAAAGTAAGACTGTACTGTGGACACAGGGCCAGTGGCGTCGGCATGCCTCGCAACAGCTCCATCGGAGGTTTCGGAGGGTCAGAGAAGTTAAAAGATGTCCGTCCTCTACATGACAAGGCCTTCGTGCAGCAGTGTGTCAGACAGCTCTCTGAGGTAGGAGCTCCAACCATTTCATCATAGTAACGTTCCCTTTTAGACTCTTAAAACCTTGCATAGTTCAAGGTTATTGTACCTCCTTTTTTCACTTGGAACACCTTCAAACCAAAACATTTCCTTGGGTAATTTGACGTGTAACTAATGACCTAAATGTAAGCCATATAGTAGGGCTGGGCGATTAATTGAATTTTGATCGCGATTTCGATTTCAGCGTCAAACGATCACAAAATTAACATAATCGAGTTTTGGATTTTGTTATTTTTTAATGTTTTATAGAAAGGGCAGAACAGGTGGATAAATATCTGTATATCATTTTAGATTGGAACATTTTATTTAGACCATTTTTTAACCAGTTCTCAGTTACAAAAACAATCTGAATAAATACTTGTTTTCAAACTAAAAAAATAATCATTTGAATAATCGCGATTTCAATATTGACCAAAATAATCGTGATTATGATTTTTCCCATAATCAAGCAGTCCTACCATAAAGTTATGTTGCTGGTTGAAATGTATAACCCTGCCAAGGATATGTAACCATCCCTACAATGAATGTCATTGACATTCATTGTAGGGATGAATTGCCTTTCCTTGTCCAGCTCCTGGTTGCATTATCGAGCCCTTTTCTCTGTTCTAGTTCCTGTCAGAAAATGGGTTCCTGGGCTCTGTGTCCACCAAAATGCTCCAGTCTCCTTCCACCAAAGAGTTTCTAAAGATGTTTGAGTTCATCTACAGCCAGCTTGACAACACTTTCCAATTGCCCACTTCCAAAGTAGAGGAGGAGGTTCCGCGCCTCCTGAAAGACATGGGGTAACGTCTTCCTAATTTTGTATTGCAAGTATATTTTATGTGTTGTGTAACAGGTTGGGGTGGGGTGGCATAACAATCCTACACAAACTCTGTAGTCAAAGTGTCCCCTCGGGACAAAGGCATTTATTTAAAAATGTAAAAAAATCTATAACTTTTTAAACAAACGTAAAACCTCAGTACTCTCTCTCTTGCCGGGCTGTTTACCGGTCAGGGTCCCTGCTCCTGTGTTCTAAATGACCCGGTCAGGGCCTTTTCTCTGCTCCTGCTTGGGCTCATTAAGCTCCAACGTTGCAGGTGTGGAGAATAGGGAATTAGGCTGTATTCCTCTCTGTGTCCACTGGGTGCAGCCCAAAGGAATCAATCGCGCAAACGCACAGTATTCTAATTCTATCTCCATTCAATTCGATATCCTATAAAGTTTGTATAGCCTAGTCTTTGGCAGTTCGTTTTTTTCATTAACAACATATCAACAATGTTCTTCCCATCAATATACGATTCTAACCTGACCATCGGTTCTCTCCTGCTTCTTTTTCTATTTGGGGTTAAAGGTATCCGTTTGCCATTTCGAAGAGCTCCATGTATTCGGTGGGAGCCCCACACACCTGGCCCCTGGTGCTAGGGGCCCTCATTTGGCTCATTGACACTGTCAAGGTACCGATGGTCATTTGTTAAACTATGTGTAACACGGCTGTAGTAGTATAGTATGCAGTGGGAAATGTTGTTCATGGTAAAGCAGAATAGTGAATTAATGGGGGGTGTGTGTGTGTGTGTGTGTGTGTGTGTGTGTGTGTGTGTGTGTGTGTGTGTGTGTGTGTGTGTGTGTTGTGGGGGGGGGGGTTCTGGTTCAACCTCCAGTGTCTACAGTTATCCACAGTAGACATATTTACGCTTTCTATCCACCCTACTAATGACAGGCCTCTAAAAGTGTGTGTGTGTGTGTGTGTGTGTGTGTGTGTGTGTGTGTGTGTGTGTGTGTGTGTGTGTGTGTGTGTGTGTGTGTGTGTGTGTGTGTGTGTGTGTGTGTGTGTGTGTGTGTGTGTGTGTGTCAGATCTACTGGTGTATGAGCAGGGAAGAGCTTCTGTTCAGTGATTTCTCAGACGACATGGACATCGTCGACAGCCAAATTAATATTGAGGACGGGCCAGAATACAACAAGGTACCCTTCTTCCATCTTGATCTTTAACCTAGTAGTATTTATACATTAAAGTTGTAGTTAGTCCACCCTAACTGTTTCCTCCGTCTATCCTGTGCAGCTTCATGCACTTTTATAAAAACATATCACAGAAGTGTTCACCCACACGTCTTGAGAACGGAACAGTGTTCAAATGTGTGGCGTCTCCTGCCTTCTCGTCTCTCATACTCTCGGTTTGTGTGCAAAGCTGTTCCTGGACTACACAGTTGAGACGTATGGCAAGTACCTGCAGGGCGCAGACACTTTCGAGGATGAGGACGAGATCTACTTCCACAAACTGGGTAAGAGCTCACTGTATCACACAAACTGTTTTAACGTAACTTTGACAGTATTACACTGCTGCATGAATTCTTTAGTTTCCGCTTGTGTGTGTGTGTGTGTGTGTGTGTGTGTGTGTGTGTGTGTGTGTGTGTGTGTGTGTGTGTGTGTGTGTGTGTGTGTGTGTGTGTGTGTGTGTGTGTGTGTGTGTGTGTGTGTGTGTGTGTGTGTGTGAATGTGAATAATACTCTGTCATTTTTGGTACTTTCTGTACTTCTGTCCCCATGTTTTTAAATCAATATATCCAATATTCCTCTTTCAAGGAATTGGTAGAATTCTTCTTCATCTGTATTTCTGTATTTAATGATGAGTGTGAGTGGTATGTCATATTTGTGTGTGTGCGTTCCACAGAGGCCCTTTTCAACGTGGATAAGGTGCTGTTGGCCTCCCTGGACGACAATTTCAGAGAGATCAGTGACAAGGTGGCGCGGCTGGAGAGGGAGAGCCGAGCGGTGAGGCCTCCACGTTCAGTCCACATGATGGCGTTTATTCACTCTAGTGACCCCCTCTGGTAGAAATGGAAGATCTGCTTGTGGTTGCCTACACTGGCACATTTTCCCAGGTGTTCAACCACACTCAGTTTATTAATCTTTTTTAAGTTGGTTGAGTCACTTTTTCTTTATTTCTCACTGTTCGAGCGATTAATACATCACTACAAACTGCAGTGCAAATCAAACCTGTTGCATCAAGATGCATACTATTATAATAATAATAAAGTCATATGATATAATATAGTGTAATCATCTAATATATAAATAGTAAATAAATAGTCAAACTATAATGTTTCTCCTTCTCCCCACATGTGTAATTAGTTACTGCAACTGATCAACATAGCAACATTGTTGTAGCCTACTTTTAGTTTGCTCACAGGAACATTTTGTTAAAAGAAACAGTCTCAAAAAAATAGATGAATTCAAGATTGCTCCAAATGCATACCGAGACACACCAATCTATTATAATCGCCCTCATCCACACACTGCCATTCGCTACACTTTTAAACACTTGGATAATGTACGAGGTCATTATAAATTAACCATCTAAACACATAGGATTTTTAGGTGAAGGGATGGAGCATCAGCACGTCTTGACTGGCCATATGTGGTTGAGGGGGAAATACGTCTGTCTTTTTTTCCACTTACGATTCTTATTTGAAAATACTGCATACTTAGGTCCTAACTGATTTCAATAGTTCACGTTGTCACACTTGCAAAGTGTGAGAGTGTGAGCCCCGCCTCAGAACAAATAAACAGCTGCAGCAGTGTTTTTAATTTACCAGTATTTTCTTCTTTCTCACCTCACGCTCCTCCTGAAGAACTCTGGTGCCCCCTAGGGGAGGTGCGCCTCACAGTTTGAAAACCCCTGGTCAACATGATCCAGTTTGCTTTGATGTTTTCATCATCATAACATGCCTGATGTAAAAGGACCTTTTTAGAGACCATTATTTCACATTATTTTGTCTGTCTCCCAAGTGCCTATTGCAAGCCCTGATAGAGGGTGACTACAAACCTTTTTTAGGTGTGTGTGTGTGTGTGTGTGTGTGTGTGTGTGTGTGTGTGTGTGTGTGTGTGTGTGTGTGTGTGTGTGTGTGTGTGTGTGTGTGTGTGTGTGTGTGTGAGAGAGAATCCCAGTGTTGACCAGCCCCCTTCCCTCCGTCTCTCTCACTGGTCTAGGACCCCCTGATGAGCAAGAGGATGCAGAAGATGAAGTTCCAGACGGACCTCAAGAATTTCCGGAGCTACCGGAGCAGCGTGGAGGCCCTAAAGTCCTCCATGGAGGGCAAGGCTTTAGAGGTCACAGATGAGCTGGAGGCCGCAGGTTACAGACACTCTATGCAGGATTTTATGCCAAATCATTGTTATTGGCTAAAACTATTACTACTTTTATGAGTCCTAACATGACGCGTTGGCTAAAGTGGTTTCTCGCGCTATTTTTTTTTCTCTCTATTTTTGCCAGGCCACCAACTGGAGTCCCTGAAGCAGGAGCAGGACCGCCTGCACGTCGTGCTGAAGAACCAGAAGTTCACCCCGGCGGACGTGGAGCACGTCAACCGGGAGAAGAACGAGCTGCAGCAGACCATCTCCAGCCTCAGCAAGAGCCTGGAGGAGGCCGAGCAGCACATGTGGAACGAGGAGATCGCCGTGATCAAGGCCAAGGAGAAGGTGTGCCCGCGTTACCGCTGAAAACTCACCGGAACCACTAGCCCCAACGCGAGGCCTTTTCACCCACAAACTCCACATCACCTCTGGAAAAAGCCAAGCACTCCAACTTAGGAATGCTTCCTGTGTTTCCGTGTCTTCCAGGCAGAGCTGAAGCTCACAGAGTACCATAAACTTGCTCGTAAGCTGAAGCTCATCCCAGCATCGGCTGAGAACGCCTGCGGCCACGACTATGAGGTCAGGGCCAACTTGGAGATCGGGCCCTCAACCATGGTCCAGTACAAAACGCAGGTCATGGTAAGGAGAATCTATTGTGACTATATAGTGTATGCTAAAAATCGTTCTTCATGCTATATTCCTATTATGTGTCAATGAATTGACAAGGAGTGAACTCAAAAGTTTTATAGCATATTCTTTTACTTACAAACTGTACTTTGGGGGGCGGGGGTTTGTCCAGATGCGTCTGCGGGACCTGATTGGTAGCGTGGAGGAGGAGGCCAGCCAACTGGCTAATCAAAAGCTCAGTGTGGAGGAATCGATCGAGCAGGTAACACACTAACCTGGTCTTGCAACCTACCGATACTGGACAGTTCCTTATTTATTCTTTCTTGGGTAAACACATTTCATTCCTCCATTTCAGTCCATAGCCAGATCATGGTGACGCTTTTATCCAAAGTGCCTTAAAATGAATTCAGATACTACTCAAGGATGCTTACGAGTAGGCTGTGAGTGGTCATTGGGGTTTAAACTAAGAATCTTCGATCTGGGACTGGAACACTAACCAAATTATATATTTTGATTTCTGTCTAGCCCTCCCAGAACATTTCAAATGATTGTGTTGTTCTGTATTATAGATGGTGAGTTATAATGTCTGTGTTCTAGGTGAACTGCAACCTCTTGGACAAGTCAAATGACCTTAAGCAGCTCAGGGAGAACATTCGCAAGCTGGACCAGCAAGTGGAGCAGGACATGGAGGTACGGGGAGCACACACTTGAGTCAGTGAGAGACTTCTAGCCTCTGACTCATCAAAGAATCAGAAAGTACCGGTGTAGACACCCACAGTATAGGTAGGAGAAGAATTTGGCCTTTTAGTTTGTACAATATATTCAATGTAATGGGAAAATAAACAGCATAAGCAGTCGTTGTGCAAACGTGTGCTAGAGTAAAAGATAAGAAAATAGTTTAATCCAAAATCTGTTTGTAGTCAATTTTTTACAACATCTGGTTTGGTTGGGTGAAGATACCCTGCGTTCGACAAGTTAAGTGAGGAAGTATGGTAGATGGTGTATTGAAGTAATCTAAATCTTTATAGCAGTAAATGTACGGTAGTTTGAAAGTTGTTTTTGGAAAGTTGTAAATCTATCAGCTATTCACATTCCAAGTTACAGCCATCTGCAGCACTCGATAGGTCCATATTTATACACAATAGGCGAATTACAAATGACCCTTACCTAAACAATAGCCTAACTAAAACCAAATGAAACCGGAGACTTTTCCCATTTAAAAATCTCCTTTATGGATATAACATTGAAAACGCTGTTTGAGTGTATCCCACTAGCTCTACCCCAGTGAACAGCAGCTCAAACACATGGCCTGAGGAGCTTATATACCATATCCAGTTAAACTGACTGTGTGTGTGTGTGTGTGTGTTGTGTGTGTGTGTGTGTGTGTGTGTGTGTATGTGTATGTGTGTGTATATATATACACACACACACACACACACACACACACACACACACACACACACACACACACACACACACACACACACACACACACACACACACACACACCACACACACACACTACCAAGGCGTGAGTTACTCAGCAGTACGTGTGTGTGTGTAGGTATATATATATATACACACACATACAGGGGGGCACATCACTTTTTTAGTGAGTTACTCAGGTGAGTACATGGAGATGGTGTTTGGTATGCATCCCCAAACCAAGCCCCACATGTAATATCTGTTCTTATGAAGCTTACCCAGTTTCACAAAGGAGATTCCATTTTCAATACACAACTTCTTAAGCACAGCAGTGTTTTTTGCTCCACCTATTTTTTATAAAACTGCAGCAACTTAACCACGGAGCGTTTGAATATGTCACAGTAAGGAACGTTGCAATCAGCTGATTTTGCACAGTTCTCCAGTGTGTCAGCGGTGCACAGCACACATGAGCACACACTTCACTACGCTTATCATTCGTTTCGAGCTACGGCACATCTTGCCGTAGCATTTTCTTCTGCTCCGGCTCCGTTTGCCTTTTCTTTGCAGGTGGCGAACACCAAAGTATCTGCTCAATGTATACATACGTACGTACGACTGACAGACTAAAGTAAACCAATGGGGTAGAATGATCCCTAACCCTGGGCGACCTCTTGTAGGAGGTGGCGTCGAGAAGAGCAGAAGTGGGCCGAGGAGCTGGAGTCGGTGGAAAACCACCGGAAACTTTTGGAGAAGAACGTCAACATCGGCCACGACGAGGCTGTGCGGGAGCTCAAGGCCGCGCAACAACAGTATGTCTGTCTGTCTGTGTCTGTCCTGTCTGTCTGTCTGTCTGTCTGTCTGTCTGTCTGTCTGTCTGTCTGTCTGTCTGTCTGTCTGTCTGTCTGTCTGTCTGTGTCTGTGTACATTGTCACCCTCTCACTCACTCCCTGGGTGCTAATACTGACTGATGGCGGTCTGGTCCCCCAGGTACCACCTGGTGCTCCAGGAGACCAATGAGGAGAGGAGGTCGGTGGCGAACCACCTGACCTCGGCCTTCTCCATCGCTGCAGAACACCTGGACATGGTAGAGGTAAGAGCGCCACTACAACGGAGCGTTTCCTCTCTTCAGTCGGAGAGGAACCCTTTATTTATGCAATCGTTTTAAAAGAATAATGGGCGAATGCAGACACCAGAACCATTGCGTTAATACTTGCGTTCTATGTTTTTTGTTGAGTTCTGGCGTTAAACCCGGCTGTTGTTTTTGAATGCACAGAGGTGTCTGGAGGAGCTGCACGACAAAGTGAAGCGTGTGCTCAGCAAGGCCACGAGAGGAGGACAGGGCTGAGCTGAGGAGACTGCAGGACATGAGCAAGGCCTTCATAGCCAAGGCTCAAAGCTTGTAGATGGAGGGAGGGGGCTCGCCCCCCAGCCGTTCACCACTTGTATCATATTTCCTTCTTTGCCTTTATGTTTTTTGGGGTTCTTTCTATTGGCAGCTCCATGTAATTACTGTTCTAGTTTTAATGTTCCATACCGTTAACATTAAAACTCCTTAAAAAACAATCCACACTTTCAGTTTATTTATTATTATATGAAATATAATAATTATTATATTTACTTCCTAACAACTTACATTTTGTGAAGGAGAAGTGCCTTCTTTATCGTTTATAATCTAAAGACATTTGTAAGAAGAAAGATTGAACCCAATTGTGGTTTGGATATTCACCACTAGATGGCATCGGCCTCAACTGGGTAAGATGGAGCGCCTGGGACACGTCCATGATTGAGACTCGTCTTGTCGGGTGAAGTCAGGACTCAAATCGTCTTCACCCACATATCAATGGTTGGAGTCAAACTAGCCATGGGACAACGAACGCAATAGGCTACGACAATTCTGAGGATAGGATATTGTGTCGTCTTCCAGTAGTCAACGTGTTGGGAAATGTAGGACCATCTATAAAAAAAAATCAATGAAGTCATTGCTTTTGGGTCATCTGGTTTCTCCGTAGTAAACGATGCATTGTTTTAATCTACACTGAAAACGAGATCAATACAGACCTTTCTGGAAAAAAAGACCCCCCCCCCTTTCTGGAAATAAGAACTCAAATAGTGAAGGCCTACTACTCCTGTTTTATAATCCTGCAGTGGCGAGCGGTGACTTTTTACTGTGGTCATGCTGAAGTGTCAATACCATGCGCGCCCGTGGGGGGGCATTATATTTTTTAATAAAAAATATAATATGGTTCGTGGAAACAGCTTGTAGTGATCACGTTGGTCCAGAGTACATTTGATCACTATAAGCGGATTGTTATTACAGTATTTCACTTATTTTTTTATGGAGAACATGATCTAAATGCCAGTTGTATAGTTTTTCAATGAGAAAAATGTAACGAAGCGGTCGTCAGCGCGATCCTCTCGTCAGCTCCAAATCACACGTCTGCACTCAATCACAGACACAGCTGGTTTTCCGCACAGCATTTACAGTAACTCACTGACAGTCTGAGATCAGTAGGCGCTGCTCCGTGTGTTTTTAAAACGACTAGGCTAGTAGCGCCGCAGATTTCTCTGCGGCGCTACGGCGCTACTATTTTTGCGCATGCGCGTTGGCAGACAAGCTGCTTCACTGACAGCTTTTTTGCCATTCAAAACGCTCATCTACAGTTGCTAAAGTGGCCTTTAGCAACTGTACTAGTCGGTGACACAGTGCGCATGCGCGAAACAAGCTGTCAGCTTTCCAGCTTTTCGCAAGCGAAACGGGACAGATTAGGCACGGATTTAACACCAAAACAGTAAAACTAAGGTATTGTATAATTGAACACACTGCCAGATTAATATTTTCAATTATTTTTATTGAAGGGCTTGGGCATGCACTGCATTTATAGCTTATTATGACCGCTCGCCCATGCTACAACGTCTTGTCAGGTGTTGCAAAACTACTCTGGGAACGATCGTTTTGAAAAATAGCCAGCTATCGATATTATTTAAAGTAGGCCTAGCTAGTGAACTAATGCGTTGCCAGAGAAGTGTCCTAGAAACCCAATGCACCGGGGAAGGAGCTTTATGAGGGAGATTGGCTCCGTAGCGGGAGTTTGACACCTTTGGAACCACTGGGAAATGTCATATTAAAATACTTTATTGTAGGTCTACTTATCGTCTGAAGTGCCAAAGTGGTTCTGTTTTGTTTTTTTTGGTCGAGTGTCAGTGGCTGTGTGTGTGTGTGTGTGAGAGAGAGAGAGTAAATGTGTGTGTTAAAAAAAAAAAAAAAGGAACGTAACGTGTTCTTTCAAATTGAGTAGGCTAATTGTCTTTGAGTTCATTTGCAAGCATCGTTTGTGATGATGGTCCTGTTAGTTCTGTTTATTTCCATGAATCTGTGTGTGCGTGTGTGCTGTCCATGCGTCAGTCCCTGCTGACTCCTGTCTGGTTGACGGCTTCTCTTCTCCCTCTCTTTCATGGATCATTGACGTTAAGGACATGGACCATGAATTGTTAATACACTGAATGTTCCTGCCCTTCAAGTCTCCACACAGACTGCCGAATGACCCAGCACAGTGCCAGAGGTCACCTCTTAGGCGTGCGTGCGTGTGTGTGTGTATCATTGAAAAGAGAGACCAACAAACAGCCTCTCCTCTCATTGGCTATCCCCTCCCTGCTTCAGGGATTCTGTGTACCATCGATTTGTGAGTAGCGTGAGTCCCTCCATATGGCTATCCTCAGCTCTGGGTGGCTGCAGACAGACCAACAGGCAGGGAATGCAGAGCAGAGGGGTGTAAATGTGTGGAGTCTTATCAGAGTTCATGTCATCGCTTCCAAGCCACTCTAATATGTTTTGCAGATGTGCGAGAATGAGTGCACGCACACACACGAATGCGCACACAAACAGGCACACACATACGTAGGTCCACCTCCAAGCCCACTGACGATTGAGAAACCGCTCAAATCTGTGTGTTTAGCCAATGTGTTTGTACCGGAACAAAAGTAGAAAATAAGTAAGCAATAAAATAATCAGTTGAGAAAGGATAAGGGTGGATGTGATGGTTTTCTGTAGGATTCCCATCCAAATCTCCAGCAGTTGAAAATGATGTGGGCATGTGCACAAAAAAACTTGATACACCCGAGATAGGGAGACTCTTGTTCAGTTGTGTTTTTTTGTTTTATATCCTACCGTCCATGTCAAAGCTTCTACAAAGACCTCCAACTAAAAACCCCTCTGTCACTTTTCTATTACAGCTGTTAATTAAAAAAATAAATAAAATAACTGTAGAAGGTTTCTCAAGCATTAAACACATTAATAAGGGAATCTTTGTCTAATCCCTTCATTGTGGTTTCTACCACTGGACGGCATTAGGTAACACCGTAATACAATACAGACGTAACCCAACATGATTATTTATGTGCTTAAAAGGCAGGAGGAACTTTTTGGATTTAGGGTGTCACAACAGGGTAGTGTTCACAAACAGACTTGGTTTCTTTATTTTACAGACTTACGAAAAGTACTCATGAAGTACTGAGCAAAGTTACAAAAAAAGAGTTTGTATTTGAGTTAGTGAAATGTCCATTGCCTACAAGTCATAATTTAGATATTTGACACTGCTGTAATGACACCTACTCCCATCATGATGCATTTTATGATTGACGTTTATGATTCTTAATAATTAAAATGATTGGACTCGCTCGACATGATGCATTGATGGTTTTAAAGTGATGTTAGGATTGGTTTTGTGGTCTTTGTTAAGGCAAGGAGAAGTGGCAAAGCAAAGAATCATGGGAATAACCACATCAATAGTTGCACCCAAGGGAACACTGGCATGAGTACTTCCTCTATTGCTGTGTTGACATCAGCACAACTGGTTAGAGCATTGATTACTAATTTACTGGAATTGGTCAAACTTTGTGGCCAAAGGCAACAAAGAGTGTTTTCGTCTTAACGATACACTTCTCTTTATTCACATCTTCCTAACACCAAATTTGATTGTTTAAACATCCATAAACAAAGTCACATAACTGTTGAGTGTTCTAATGATCTTTTCTTTTATGATTGATGGTTTACATTTTGCCGCATAATTATCCATAACACAATATATTGCAAAATTGGAAACATAGAAAAATGTCAGGAAGGTGTGTCAAGTAACTGAATAATCTGGTGCGTTCCTCCTGCCCTCTCATTAAAGTAAACTTGAATAACACAAATTGAATTAAAATGCACATTATTAGTATAGTTGTAGAAGCCTGCAAAACGTATGAATGTCTCTAAAGCCAAATCAAATACAGTAGCAGATACCGCAAAATATCCTGTTTTAAACACTCTAAAATCTCTACTCTGTTTCTACCTTGACGGTACAGCTTGTTTGTCATTGTTAATGCTGTTTTGGATTTTTATTACAACAAAGCCTTCGAGTATTTGTTGAAACAAACACACATTTCTCCCAGACGTGCTTGTTTCCTATTGTCTCTCGTGTTTAAACAATGAGTA
>OLKM01000717.1:167260-173924 GCA_900291075.1 Melanogrammus aeglefinus
GTTGTGTGTTTACGGGGAACGTAACAGTAGAAGCGCTCAGACGGTCTATGTTTATGTCCATATATCAAGTGGCATGGGTGTCAGGGAGGGGTTGTTCTGGAAGGTGCCGGAAGCCATGTGTGTCACGCTTTTGTGGTCGTTAGCGTGATGAGAGTTAAATAGGCTTCCTAGCCAGGGTGCACCTAGCCCGGGTGAAACGTGAAGTTTCTCACGTTTGACAAGGAAAAGTCAACGTTAATACTTTTGTTTGGAAATACCACCAAACATTTTACAGTTGGGCCCCCACCGGTGAGATTGATGTGGTGTTATGAGAACGTGTGGACGCAGACTTTGTCCATCACGGCTCTAACCCCACAGTGGCAGCATGAGAATGTGTGTGTGTGATCTCTGCGAGTAGAGCAGACGCTAAACCCATCTGTATTCCACTACGCTGATAAATGATAACATGTGGGTGTGTGTGTGTGTGTGTGTGTGTGTGTGTGTGTGTGTGTGAGTGTGCGCGTGTGCGCGTGTTGTGTGTCTGTGTGAGTCTTGCCGCGTCCGTGTGCGCGTGTTGTGTGTCTGTGGCTAGCAGTCTAGCCGTGTCGCTTGGCTGGGGGCCAACTGATGATGGAGATCTGTCTCTTATGGGGTGGTTACAGCTCTGTGATCATCTCCACCACCCACCAGCACCATCATCCATCACCATCACCATCACCACCACCACCAACAACAGCATACCCAATGCTGCTTTCAAGCGTCTCTTTTTTTGTGTCTATTTCCACTAATATATCTTGCTACTACATTTAAACCATTTTTATTTGAGTTTGTTAAGGTCATTTTGTAGATGCCTGGTCCAATCGTACTTACAGTAAATTATTGTTGCACATCATGAAGGAGCAGGTAGGGCACGAGTCCAAGGCATCTTCCTCTGGTATGCACGTTGGAAATTGGAGTCGGACCCCAGAATCTTTGGGCTGGGAGTCAAACACAATAAGTACTAAGACCATCAACCCTAGTGACGGAGCAGTTCACTCTCTCCCCCTGGTTCACCTCACTATTCTAAGTCCTGTGAAAAAACATTTAAAACAGGGAGAAGTTCCTCTTCCGCCAACTCATTGGGAGTAGCCATCGGGTCGGTCGGTAGCAGGCAGCGTGGTGATTATCTCCCTGCTCGCGGGAGTCCCCACCGGTCTGTCCTAGATGTCCCTGTTCCGGAGGTCTGCTGTCTCCACTAACGACTTATCTTACAGACCCCACTCATATCGTGGAGGTCCCACCAACGTGAGGAGGCCAAACCACTTGTGGTTCGTTCCATTTCCCCCAGCGTTCATGGCACACTGGGTGCGACAGTGATTATAGTTGCGTTATTGTTTGCATCATTCCATGCTGCCTGGTACAGCACAATAGTCAGGGGAAGATGTCTGGCCACAATTGCTCCATTTCATAAACAGTGAAATGCGGCCGGTCTCATTTCAACGGGATAATAAGAGTTTCAGTGGTGATGCACAGAAACATCATGAAAATAAAACCTTGAGGCCGTCCAGAAAGGCAGACTCCTCATGTCTGAGGAGCTTGTTCATGTCTTACCGAGATCGCTGTTTGGAATCCCAGGGCTGGTGTGGCAATCATGGCAGGGAGACGTACAGCGGTCTCCGTCTGCAGTTTTTGTCTGTCAACATGCAACCACCCCAAGAAGTAGCGTACCGCTCAGAGGGTTGTCCTTCTGCTCAGACTCACCCAAATCATGAGAAATTAATCAACAATTTCGAAAATTTCCTGTGAGAATGAATCACACTTGCCATGGCCAGCTATCAGTGCAAGATTACAAATCGGTCACAGCAATTGTATTCTAAGTTTGAAATCAGTTGAAACGCGCCCCCCTGAAACCCCTGTGATATCTAAATCAATTAGCGTGTGCAGTTTTCCTTCCAGTACAGCGTAGCACCTGTTTGCCCCTCTCTTCACCTCCGGAGATGTGTCACCTCCTCCTTCAAGGTATCGCTGTCTGCAGCCGTGTCCCCTTGTTGTCTGATATTCTATCCTTCATTACATCCTCCCCTGACGCTGGGGACAAAGGAGCGGGAAACCCATCCACCCTAATGACGCCGCGCTCCGGCTGTCGCGCGGCTCTGGAGGCTAGCTCTGTTGTCGCCGCCGCCTTTTGTGAATAAAAATGCATTTCCACAGTGTATCGTGTGTGATGGTCCCACCGGTGTCATGGCTAGCTAACAAACAACCATGGGTCCCTCGTACTATGGCTGTTTGATTCTACAGTGACTTGATTTAGGATGTTAAACCATTTGATATGCTTATTATTTGTCTTATTATTTGAAAGACCTTGTTGGGTGCCTTGTGGATTCATGTACTTCATTTTGGTTCCTTCTTTTGTTCATTTTGTACCACTTAATTAATGTTCTAGCTTTTGAAATTAGCCTTTGGATGTTCTGAGCCTCACTCTTAAATCTATTTACATTCAAACGTCTGCTTGATAACTCAATGGGAGTTTACTTTATCTCTGAGAGCTGTTTTTATCATTAACACAGTATTTCTCTTGTGATTCAACAATTCATTGTTTTATTATTACAGAGACCTTCAACGTGCTTTCAGCTATAATTTTTAGTTTAGAGCATTGCCATTGAAATCTATCAAACAACAGCTTTTTTACTCCAGATATTACTTTTGTTTGAAATGTTTTGAAGAAATGTCTACAGATTAAAACTTACCAACACTGCCTGAAAAACCCACAAACCCAAGGGCCATTTTATTTAGACTAAATCTAATTAGTCTGACGAAAAAAACACCAAAGCAAATCCAATTTCAAACAAAAGTCATGTCTGTGGTGAAAATGTGAGACAGTGCAGGTTGAACTACAAACCAATGAATTCAGCTTATAAACCCACAAGCTCTACTAATCGCTGGCCCTGCGACAAACCACTGTATCTTCTCAAAAATGTTCTGAAGCAATTACCTCATGTTGTTTTAAAGAGGAACGTATTGTGAGTGAAAAACGAGAAGCTTCCAGCGTCATCCCAAACGTGACCTGACCGCTAATAAAGAAGGACTCTTCTTCTGGGTGATCGGGGCCAGGGATGGCGGAGGTAACATGAGAGTACAGCACGGGGGCAGAGTGACAAAACACGCTTTACTTATAACTGTACACCCCAGCCTCTCCTCTCCCCCTACTCTCCATTCACCACTACATCACCCGCTTGTCCTCCAAGGACAAGGCCCACGGTTAATCCTATTGTTTTAGCTGGGGGCCTCTCTCTCTCTCTCTCTCTCTCTCTCTCTCTCTCTCTCTCTCTCTCTCTCTCTCTCTCTCTCTCTCTCTCTCTCTCTCTCTCTCTCTCTCTCTCTCTCTCTCTCTCTCTCTCTCTCTCTCTCTCTCTCTCTCTCTCTCTCTCTCTCTCTCTCTCTCTCTCTCTCTCTCTCTCTCTCTCTCTCTCTCTCTCTCTCTCTCTCTCTCTCTCTCTCTCTCTCTTCCAGACGCTTCAAACGTCCTGGACGGTTCTGGGTTGGGATGAAAGAGCAGATGAATTTTACGGCTTCTCCTGAAACTCTGCCTCATCTTTTATTTTCCATCTATGGAGCTAATTCATGAGGATAATGTGGATTTTCCCCTCCCTTATCTATTTGCCCGTTTGTTTATTTGATAGTATCAGACCCCTCTTCCTGTCTGTCTTTCGTCCGTTTTCGGATCCTACATTTTTGGGGTTATACTATGTATTTATGTGTGTGTGTGTGGTGTGTGTGTGTGTGTGTGTGTGTGTGTGTGTGTGTGTGTGTGTGTGTGTGAGAACATATGTGAATGTGCGTGTACTTGCATACGTGTGTGTGTGTGTGTGTGGAAGGAAGAAGATTAGGAAGAAAGTTAGGTTGCAGCAAATAACTATACATTATGGTTGATTTAATAATATTAATATGGTAAAATAATAATGATATCATATTTATAACGTTGTAGAAAAATAAAGGCATGTTTTGGAGCAAGAATACACGTTTGGTTACAAATTAATAAAATGTCAACATAAAAAATGTTTAACACTCACAAAAAGACCAAACAAGTAAATATATTTCCAACAGTCAGGCTATCAAGGAACATGTAAACGGTTAAAGCATTCTGTAAGCTATATTTCTGTGCATTTAAACACCATTACTAGTCTACTGTGTTTTATTTTGTGCTGATCATGACTTTGCAATCTTGCCAATTTTAATTCAATCGTTGGCATACTCCATTATATAACTTTCAACAATAACAATAAATAGTTTCTTTTATTATTTTTACTCATTTTATACAAGAAATAATAAATAACAATAAGTTACTTAAGAGTTTGAGAATCCCTTTCATAAGTGAACACATTTGAAGTTGAACATACATTGTTTACACTGTAGGAATGAATGAGGTTGAATCTGGCAGAACCACCAGAGAGATAACAGAAGCATCAGAGGGATGTTGGGGAGCCAGCACAGAGCTTTTAAAAGGTCCCAGCTCTGCCATATTGAGGCACACTCCATTGGGGCCTTGGTTATCTTTATTGTCTCTTGCGTTCCTAAGCGTCACAAACACACACACACACACACACACACACACACACACACACACACACACACACACACACACACACACACACACACACACACACACACACACACACACACACACACACACACACACACACACACACACACACACACACACACACACACACATCACACACACACACAAACACACACACACACACACACGCACACACACACGCACACACACAGCTCTAGCAGAGTGTTTCCTGACGACGTGATAAATTAAAACTCTGAGGACATGAAACAGAGGAGAGCAGAGAGGCCTGGCTCGCAGCAGGACCCAGTGAAGGCTAGAGCAGGTCCGGAGGGCCTTGCGCTACACGCAACCACACTTTCTGGCAGAGTGCTTCCGTATGGTGTGGTACACCAGGTTGTCGTCCAGAAAGGATAGGTTATCGTCGAATGCTATTGGGCGGCAGCAGGGGTTGGGGGGCGTGTCTCTGGCCCCCAGCCTCCTGTCGTGAGCGATGTTGTGAAGGATCTTGTCATAGTTTGTCTCGGACTTCCGACACGGCCCAGAGCAGTACCTGAATATCATCTCCTCCTCGGACTGGTAGCCCAGACCCAGGTCTGTCACGTTGAGATGGATCTGTTTCAGCACACAGCCCTGTCTGCCTCTTCCTCTTTTCCCATTCCTCCTCCTGGCCCCTTTAGCTCCTCCTCCTCCTCCTCCTCCTCCTCCTCCTCCTCCTCCTCCTCCTCCTCCTCCTCCTCCTCCTCCCCCTCTTCCTCCCCTACTGCTCCTCTCACTCGCTGCCGTCTTCCTCCCCCTTCTGTGGCGAGCCCTGGAGCTCAGGTTGACCCTGGCAGTGGCCGGGGGGGAGGAGGGGGAGGACGAAGGGGAAGGAGAAGGAGAGGGAGACTGAGTGGCAGAGCGGGGCTTTCTGCTGACAGTCACTCGGACGGCGTCCATGGCACCGTCCAGACACTCTGCCAGGCGCTCCTCCACCGCGCCTGAAGGAGGATAGACATGTTACGATTCTACTTCAAGATTGGCTCTCTATGGCTCTCATATCTAACCGTTCCAGAGCACACAGTTAGGCCTGTGTTTTCTAAATAGAATCATAATAGTCAATATAAATAAAAGGCAGCATCAGATACAGCGTCAACAAAAACGATATCAATCAAATTAGGCTACCCAATAGTGAAGATGAGCAATTATATTTGTCTTTAAAACTTGCATTTAAAGTTTGTGAATAGTTTGGAGACTTCAAGAGTGAGATAGTTGCACCACCAAACTAGAATGGCGCCATCGCTAAAGCATCTGTGGCAATTGATGAGGTGATCTCTCGGAATGCTAGAGGCCAAAGTGAGGTAGGCTTATGAAGTGCGACTGACATGTTCATGTTATCAGATCAACGACTCTTAAGCTGAGCATATAACCGCGTCTACGTTAGAGAAGGATACCACCACAGGGGAAAACCAAAAGGCGCTTACTTTGTTCAGTGTCTGCCATCCTTTCTAGATCGTCTCGGTCCGTGAAGACTCGGGTGTTGGCAGCTGGATTTATTGATAATCGGAGCCTAACTGGGCGGTGTTTCGAGGGGTCTCTCGGGGGGATCTGAGGTGGACGGCGGTGGTCGGCGCGGTTGTGTCCGGGGGCTCGTGTGCACGGAGCTCAGCAGAAACAAACAAGTGGTCAGGCTATCCCATAACTTCATTGTCCACTTCAAACCGAGGGAAGAACATGACGTTACGCGAAAACAGCCGCCATCCAATGGTTTACATATCAAAACATTAAAGAAAAGGGGTTTTGATTCAGAATCAAAGTTATTTCGTTTGACTGAAAAAGTTGCAAAACGTTTGCAAAAAGATCTAATCCCTGAAATCAAAATTCAGACAACACATAGATCCAAATGCGCCAAAAACAAAAATTGTATTCCAAGATAGTTTTATTCCACATTTCCAGATGAATTGAAGCTGTTTTCCCTCCGCGCACCCCCTCTCCGCAACTCGGCTCCATCAATATGCGCCGTCAACAGTGAGCGGAGAAGGGGAAGGTTGGAGCAGACTGGGAGTGGTAATGACGTCTAATAGTCCATCCTCTGCGTACTCGCCGTCAACTGGAGATGAAGAGCATAACAATATAGAATAAAGCATAAAA
>OLKM01000717.1:173934-221434 GCA_900291075.1 Melanogrammus aeglefinus
CGAGAGGCTCGTGTGCACTAGAGCTCAGCAGAAACAAACAAGCTGTCAGGCTATCCCCATAACTCATTGTCCACCTTCAAACAGAGGAAGAACAATCACGTTACGCGAAAACGAGCTCTCCATCCAATGGTTTTACAATCAAAATCATTAATAGAAAAGGGGTTTTCAATTCAGAATCAAAGTCGATTTCGTTCTGACTGAAAACAGTTGCAAACGTTTTGCAAAACTATCTAATCCTGAAAATCAAAATTCAGCGACAACGACCTAGATCAAATGCGCCAAAAATTCAAAAATGTATTCCAGATAAGTTTATTCCACATTTCCAGATGAATTGAAGCTGTTTTCCCTCCGCGCACCCCCTCTCCGCAACTCGGCTCCATCAATATGCGCCGTCAACAGTGAGCGGAGAAGGGGAAGGTTGGAGCAGACTGGGAGTGGTAATGACGTCTAATAGTCCATCCTCTGCGTACTCGCCGTCAACTGGAGATGAAGAGCATAACAATATAGAATAAAGCATAAAATCTGTAGTTAGAAACTGCTTCACCAAGAAGCTGAAATTCAAACTCTCATCTGTCTATACATGCGTTTTGAGGAGAGAGAGAGAGAGAGAGAGAGAGAGAGAGAGAGAGAGAGAGAGAGAGAGAGAGCGAGAGAGAGAGAGAGAGAGAGAGAGAGAGAGGGGGGGAGAGAGACGAGCGAAGAGAGAGAGAGAGAGAGAGAGAGAGAGAGAGAGAGAGAGAGAGAGAGAGAGAGAGAGAGAGAGAGAGAGAGAGAGAGAGAGAGAGATTGACTTTCCACAAACAATCCATTATATCTCTCATCTTACTGTTTACGTTCTGAAGATGTTGGATAAAAACACACGTTTCCAATCAGCCCATAAAAAATAGAGTGAATACCAAATTGCTTGGTTGGCTGCTAATCACACTGTGGCTAGGATCATAAAGAAAACAGTGAAGATCGGGTAGCCTATTTCTACAGTCTGAAAATGTCCTGATAAATGTTCCTGGCAAATGTTGATGATAAAGAAAGTGTTTATTCAATTTTGCACAACGCACAGCTGGCTTTTATGTAATATTGATATATAGTTCCAAACATTCATCCTTATTTTTATATGAACACATTTTCTCGTTTAATTTAGGTTCAGGCTTTAAAGCTATTTTAAATAAGCAACTACATGCAGTTTATGTGATGGTGAATACAGTTTTAAGACTTGCATAGGCCTAAGTGAATAGTGAATCTACGGACTATAGAAATACAGAGGTTAAGGATCGTGTGTTGAGATCTGACTTGTGAGTAAATGCGGTCATGGAGACTGTACCCTAATGAGGGCCCTGTAATCAGACTATTAACCACAGCCTCAGCTTAGCTCAGGAGGTAGAGCAGTTGTCTTGTACCCGAAAGTTTGCTAGTTCAATCCCCAGCTCCTCCTAGCTGAGTGTTGATGTGTCCCTGAGCAAGACACTTCACCCTAACTGCTCCTGACGAGATGGCTGTCGCCTTGCATGGTTGACTCTGCCGTCGGTGTGTCAATGTGTGTATTAAACGATGTAAGTCGCTTTGGATAAAAGCCTCTGCTAAATGCCCTAATTGTAAATTGTGAAAGCTGGCAGATCTTAAGCTTCTCATCAGTGTTGCGTATGGGAAGCCCATATCAGGCCCAGGAGTTACACCTAACAATCTTTAAATTAATCACAATTAAGCTCAAGTAAGAGAAGCCAATGTAAAGGATATCACTTAATTTACTGAAAAACAACAATATATTTGATTGTTTTTTAAAGAAAGAAAAACAGAAAATGGGATTAACATTGAATAGCATTGACAACAGTTGCTAACGTCCACACCAGATAGTCTAGACTCTAAAACGTTAAGGGGAGGCCTTGTTGCGGCGCACATAACTGCATGGAAATACCCCAAGAAGTGTAATTACAGCCTTACCATGCTAGACTAGACCAAACAGATGGCCATTTCCTTTCTAGCAATCCAACAGAGGTTAATCTCAGGCTGATCTGCAATTGAATCTGGCAGCCATTTTGGGGCTTGATTTGACTCACACTTACACGGGGCTAATCGCATGGGTCGTTTCACCCCTCATTATTGCCTCCACGCGAAACTACAGCCCCTGGATTGCTGTGTGCCCTGGGAGTGGAAGGAATTGACAGCTTGAATCGTTCGGTGGGGGGGGGTTGACGAGGGACATTATTGCTGCCAGAGGGGATGTTGTGTAAAAACCTCGCAGAATAGGCCTAAGGCCCAATCCTATTTCTACCCCTTACCCCTTCCCCTTCCCCCTCCCCCTTGTTTTGAAGGGGTAAGGGGAAGGGGTATTTTAACCACTATGAATAAACAACAGCAAATTTACACTTAGGCCCAATCCCATTTCTACCCCTTACCCCTTCCCCTTCCACTTCCCCCTCCCCCCTTCCCCTTCCCCCTTCAAAACAAGGGGGAGGGGTAAGGGGAAGGGGTAAGGAGTAGAAATGGGATTGGGCCTAAGTGTAAATTTGCTATTGTTTACATTACCTTACATTAAGGGCATTTAGCAGACGCTTTTATCCAAAGCGACTTACAATAAGTACATTTGTCATAAGAAGTGCAACAATATATCGCTATCGGTACAGTAAGGATGTTCATAGATTCAAGTGCAAGTACAACAATCACTAGGCTAACCAATTCCCCGTGTTACAGCAATGATAGCAGCTACTGCAGTTGCTACACAGTTAAGTAATACAATACAATACAGTGTACAATGGTGGCCAGAAGGGGGAGGGTGGCTATGTTTATTCATAGTGGTTAAAATAGTTAAAGGGGTAAGGTAGAAAGCCTTTATCAACCAATCATAGCTGTGAATTCTTTCTGCTTTCTGCCATTATGAGAGGTTAAAGATTTTAATACATTACATATAGATAACACTAATCATCTTTAAATAGTATTCAAAAGGCAACTTTTCTTTCAGATTATATATTATTATGTTCTAAATATTGTTATAGTTCGGAATAGTGTAGCCTACTATATGCAGTAGTAGTATCAGTGGGAATTGTGTGATTGTATTAGCAGGAAATTGATTTTGACAGCAGTGCATGATTGCATGAATATATAAATATGTGTTCACTGCCTCGACTGCTTTTCCTTAGACAGATTTTTGTTTAACCCGCACCATATGTAGATTGCATCCCCGGAACATTTCTGATAATTATTTTGTGAATCTCTAAAAGGCCTTAAGTAGACCAATTAGTGACTCATTTGAACTTAACTTTATGCTCAAAAAAATGTACAATGAAATAAAGATAAAAGATGAATAGATGTTAATGTTGACTGTGTTTGTGTATATGGTTTTCTATTTTCCACTATATGCCTGCTTAATTAGATATTCCTTCTTGGGTTGTCCTTTAAGATGCTGATCATGGGCTATACTACTTTAAACCCAAATGAGTATCAGTTCATAAATATATGCTTTGTTGATTAATCATAATTGTGTAATACCACTCTCAGCCATTAAAGGATGACTCATAGCAATGGCCATCACAATATCAGAATTCCCTTAATGCCATATTTCTGTAATAACGTTGTCGTTTTTAGAAGGCCAAATAGCCGAGTATCTGCTTAATATCACGTAGCAGAGTCAAGTGGGCACATTGAAGTTTGATACTTGGTGTATGTATCCTTTCCCTTACCGTAACAATCTGGAATAGCCTTTAAAATAGCTGAAATCTCCGATAGCTCAATCAAAGATGGTCGTCAATTGCTACAACTAGAGGGCACTGTTGGCAACGCTTCTGTGTGTAGTAGACGATAAAATTATACCCATGACGTTGCAATCAAATGGATGGACCTCAAATGGTTCTACCTCTTTATCAAATCAAGTTTTTCCCGACATTTTATAATACATCTGTCCTGATCTTCCAGCCCTGCCGGGGTAACAGTTGGTTTAAATATATTATTATTAATGATAATAATAATAATAATAATAATAATAATAATAATAATAATAATAATAATAATAATAATAATAATAATAATAATACAATAATAACGATGCTATTAAATAAGGATAATGATGTGTGTGTGTGTGTGTGTGTGTGTGTGTGTGTGTGTGTGTGTGTGTGTGTGTGTGTGTGTGTGTGTGTGTGTGTATGTGTGTGTGTGTGTGTGCGTCCGTTTGTGTGTGTGCCCTGTCCCTGCACCAGTAGAACTAAAAGGGAGATGGTCATGGATAAGGATAGTACATTCGTCATGCTCTCAATGGCACTCCTTAGAATAATTCCAACCCGACTCAATCTCATTCAGATCAGAAAAAGGTCACTAATCATTCAGTTTAAGCTACTGAATAGTCTGGCAATTAAACACTGATTAGGCTATTTTACCACTATGTTTTCGGAAGAATATAAAGAATAAACAGCTTAAACAGGTTCAGAATTTCAACACAAGGAGGAAATTGGGTGATATCTTTGTTTATATGCCATGCCTCTTACTGATCTAGTTATTGTTATTCTAAGCAAATATTGTGTGGGATTCTGAGGATAAATGAACAGCATAACTTCTTGAATCAACTTCTAAAAGGGCTGAAATGCTTGGGAGAGAACTGAATACAACAAAATTCAGTTGTCAAATACAATTCATTGTTCTCCTCAGTGGAGTACAATCTCCCCTCGACACATAAATAACTTTACGTTTCTTCGTCTGTTTTTGTTCTTGTTGCTTTTGTCATTTTGATCAGTGACTTTCACCCCTACTGAGGGAGTTAGCGAGTTCGGGCCGTTGCTTTCCATCTCAAAGTTCATGTGTGGTGCATCTGATGTGGGCCTTCATGCCACACAGTAGGGAGATAAAGTTCAACCTAGAGGTATTAGTAACAATTGGGTCCCTCCATGAATGCCAGGACAAGTAGTTTCATTAGTCATGGTGGTGTGACTTGATGCTCTGTGCCTCATTTGCTTAGTGGTTCACTCCAAAATGGAGCGGGTATAGGATCTACTTACCAAACGATACAGCCATTTCTGGAAAATATTCCCATTCTAAGTGCTGCAATGATGCGGACCAGCTGTATAAATGCCCTCACTATTCAGTGAATAAGTGTTGTTGGAGTAGGTGGTAAGTCTAGTGTCAAGTGAATGCATATATTCTATAAAAGATATGTGAAGTTATAGTCGATTTAAAATGCATCCTGTTAGGCTAATGGAGGATTTTATATATGCAGTATTTCTCTGCAAAATTATGCATGAATTAAAATGATGATGACATGAAAATGAAATGACAAATGTTGCCAGGGTCATGGCAACATTTTGCGTGTTGATTTATCCCTTTGGGTCGGGAAACATCAATTGTCTTGAGATGTCCTATTCCAGTAAATAAGAAGAAAGAATGAAAGAAATCTGGAAAAAATGTGTGCTTGAAGCAAACGGATGTTCCCGAAAATGATTCCAATTATGTTTAATTTCTTTTTTGCACTAGCTATAGCAATTATCCACCCATCCCCCCGCCCTCTCCCTCCCCACGCGCACTTGTTGGAGTGTCACACGCGGCGGTAGCTCTGGTGTTTCACCCGCGAGACGTACTCTCCATCTGGGGCGCGAGGAGGGATTACGCGCTTATTATCTTCTTAGCTCTAAATGGCCCCGCGTTCCTGACTTCGTCGTCCCCTCTGTCGTCAAACAAACTCAGCTAATAAAGCGGGAGGGACAAAAGAAATGGCAATAAAACGCCATACGATATTCTTTGTGGAATTAACTACCTATCGCTCTTTCGAAGCACTATTTCGCGCGTAAAATCGTGACACCACTGGGTCGGCACAGCATCGCCACAAGCGCTGTTCCGCGCGCAGGGTCGTTAGGATAGGCCTATAAGTGATCTTTTGCAGACTTTAATCTTATCAGTGTCAAACCGTAGTTGCCTTCTACACTCGGCCAGCAGAAGATTTTTCAGGGTCGTTTCGCCTTTCTTCGGTTTAAGTTTAAGCTTTTTTCTTCACCACCCGTCGCTGGTGTTTGTGAAAACTTTAATCGGTCCAGCCACAGCCAGGCGACACTTTTATAGGTGTGTTTTCGATATCGATTACTATGACGGTTTGACCGGTTTACTCTTGTGACTAAAATAAGATATGGAGTCTACACACCCAGAGAGGCGTCTGGTCCTCTTGTTTCTCCTGGTCGCGTTCATCAGCCACGTTTGTTTTTGCACCAGGAAAACAACCGTTCGTAGATCAGGTGAGTTAAAAAACTGAAATAGCCTGCACTATAATTAAAACTTCTACTGTTTCCTATATGGTTGTTATTATGGCTAATGTGAGTTTATAGTTTATAATGTTTATAATGGAGGCTAACCACAATAGGCTTAAATCATATTCTTAATGGGTATTTTTTGTTTTAAACTAAATTGCCATGCAATTTAACTTATAATAGGAATGTACTATTATTATTACTATATTTCCCACTTTCATCCTAACACTAAAGGATGCAATTTGCATCTATATATATATATAATATATATATATATATATATATATATATATATATAATAATATATATATATATATATATATATATATATATATATATATATAATATTATATATATATAATATATATATATAATACCTTGTCATTGTCCAGGGATTTTGCAATAGTATGAGGCTGATGATTGACCATATTAGTAGTTGTTTGATTCTGTCAAAGCATAGTCAAGTTTCGTGATAAACCAGTGGACACACAATATCGAGTCCTGTCAAGTTTATTCGTCTCACAATTGGAGTCTCTAAAGGCTTCACATGCCCCCCTACAGACAGCACTCCCCCACCCCTAACCATAGGCCCAACCACTTACCCCTTACCCACCAACACTTTGGACCGCTCCAAAGAGCGAACCAGCGTGCTGAAATACAAGCCCTGAAAGACTTTCTGCACCACCCTCATTGTTGTCCTTTCTTTCCCTGGCTGTATCTTTGGTTCTGTTTTTCTTCCCGCTGTCTGTTCTGAAAACACACAAAAACATTCCTCTCTCCCTCTTCCGGTTCTTCTTGTACCACAGACAAATATCCCTTTCACTGGCCCTCTTTTAGACAACCCAGTTGTGTCTGGGTTGTCTGTTCCTGTTTGGTTACCTGTCAAGGGAAATCAGTATTTGTTGTCCGCGCAAAATAATACCACAAGGCTTTAGAGTCAACACATATTGCCTTTAATGCTCGAAATTGACAGAGATAGCCGAATGTGTTCCAAGGCAGAGTTCACCCTGGCCTTATCAACCTCAACCTTTATATTTGTCCATAGCACGCCTGTTTCAGACTCTTTGAACTGGCTGTTGCTTGTTTTTTCCTTGTAAAGCCAGACATGGGCTACGTCTCAGACCACTCATCCTCCTGTAGGAGACAGGTTAGGGCCTTATCTCCCGGCAGGGCCGGGCGGTCAGAACCCATGGCCCAGCCTCAGAGAGAGCGTTGAGGGGTTAAGCTGACAGACTGTGGTGTTATCACACTCCCAGGACACATGTCACATGAAATGAATTCTTCTTTACTAAAAAAGCTATTTTACTTTGAATTTATTCTTTGAGTAATAGTCCTAATAATATAATTAGCATTGCTATTATGATTATGCTAATTATGGGCTGCGAGTGAGTGGGGAGTCACTGCACCTGCAAAATATACCTTTATGTTCAAACCCAATCCACTGGGCTGAACCGTGGAGCCTTTTAGTCCTTGGAGGTGGTAGAACTATATGGGAAATTAAATGACACAGTAATTGATACACACCAAGCTAAGCCCTGCATTGGAGTCCTGCATCCTTCAAGTAAACACAGTGTATGCCATTGGTCATAGCATTAACTCTGCGTTCCAGAGTCCTCAGGGTCAGTGGGGCATTTGCTGGTGAAGGAATTAAGCTGACATACTGTATCACACACTCCAATGGAAACAGGAAGGGCACGGAGCTGGTGGAGGAGAGACAAGAGAGGAGGAGAGCATTCAGAAGGTCAGGGGGAAGGTAGATGTGTAATGAGGTGAGAGCAACAGAGAAGAAGACCACGCAAGCGCAGCAGAATGAGTAGAGAGCGAACAGAGTAGAAAGAGCAATAGAGCCACACATGGCATTCCACTTTCTGATCGGTTCGCTCAGCTCGATTTCTGTACCTGTTCTCGCAGCCGCTCACAGATAAACGGCCGAGGTTGTATGTGATCGTTGACATGAGATTGGATAGCACAAGGTTAGAACGATCCAAGTATTATCAGGTATTATCGCTGACATTATTGATCGATTTTGTTCAATCGATAATGACACACAATTATTGACAAATGAAAATACAGTTCATATGATATCTTGAATGTTGTGATGTCTGGATGAGTTTGACACCATGCGAGTTTGTGGGTATTATAACGTAAAGATGCAAGAAGAGCATTGTGAGAGCTTGAGACGGCCAAAGATGTCAATAGTGAAGAGGCATATCTAAGTAATAGATGTAAGAGAGGCCTCGTAAATTCTGTTTCGGGGGGGGGGGGGGGGGGGGGGGGGGGGGGGGGTCCTCCTCATAAAACAAATACACACACATGATCCAGAGTATGGATGGGTGGGACTGCTCCTCCAGTTGCCCCTCTGAGATGCATGCAGGCTATAGAAGCACAACGGGTGCAGCCTCCTGACCTTTGCAGGTGTCATGGAAGTGCACACAGGGCTTAATGCCGTACACCACGGAGGTAGTGACACCTGCACTCCACGATTCCTCTGGGCATTTTAAAAACGTCACATACCAATATATGTCAAACTGGTTCAAGTAGCTTCTTTTTTTAACACTTTCCCAAGGTGTCAGCCCTCCACACTTCAGACTTGATCAAATAAAAATGTGTGTAACATGGATATTTTTTGCAAACTATATTATTGGCTTTTATAACATTATTTAGGTCACCACCATGATGTAGTAGCAAGTCCCAACCAGTCTGACTTAAGAAATATAGAGAAACTGTTATTATTATGATTGCTCATTGGGTATAGGCAGAAATACAAAAATATGTAACTTTGTATCTATCTGTTTCTATATGTGTGTATATCTATCTATCTATCTATCTATCAATCTATCTATCTATCTATCTATCTATCTATCTATCTATCTATCTATCTATCTATCTATCTATCTATCTATCTATCTATCTATCTATCTATCTATCTATCTATCTATCTATCTATCTATCTATCTATCTATCTATCTATCTATCTATCTATCTATCTATCTATCTATCTATCTATCTATCTATCTATCTATCTATCCATCTATCTATTATTAGGGCTGCTAGATTATGGAACAAATCATAATCACGATTAGTTTGGTCAATATTGAAATCCCGGTTATTCAATTTTATTTTTGTCATTGAACTCCTTCATAAAATTTGTTGTGGCCATTTTATTTTATTTTCTTATTAGCCTTTATTTTTCCAGGAATATTCTTATTGAGATTCAAAATCTCTCTTTCAAGAGAAAACATACAAACATTGTATGCTGTAGCCAACATTGCATTGAACATGTGTTGAAGGTTTCAGCTGAAGGATTGATAAGACTGCAACTTCTTCTGTTACCCTCCAATGGAAGTTGATGAGCAAATGAGATCCTTTATTATTTTTTTCATGCAAAAGGGTACTCACCAAATGTTTGGGGAGCCATAGTTGCCCTACTTTAAGAACGCAACCTTTTCTCTTTAACAATCTTTTCAGAAGACAAGGCTACCATCCTGATGACTCGCTCATGTCTCTGTCTACCTGTCTACCATTTCTACCTGTCTCTGTGTTTGTGAATCAGATCGTCTCAGTCCTCCTCTGGACATCCAGCTGGAGACGGTGAACTGCACCGCGGTCAACGTTCGCTGGAAGATGCCTCGACGGCATGTCAGTACCATCACTGGATACAAGGTGAAGTAAAAGATGAATACACTTTCCACCACGCAGTCCTCATGTTAGCGTTAGTGTGTGTGGGTATGTACAACATGCTGTTGAAAAGTGAGTCCAGATCTGGGTGGATTTACTAAAGTATAACTAAAGAAACCTACCTAATAACACCAAATAAGTAAGATGCAATACGATATGAATGGATCAGAAGAGTGCTCAGACTAAGGCTCAAGCTGTATGAGAAGGGATTAAACCTTACATTGAACCAGTCTGTGAGGTCTTATTTACACAATGGTCTGCAGGGTCAAATAGTACATTTACCAGCAGCGAATAATGGATAGAGTAGAAAATACTTACATATTAAAACAATTGCTTGGTCTGCAAGTAAAAATATCGAATTCTAAAAGGTAGATTTGGACCCTGATGGCCTGTAGACAGTTGGAGAAAGAATATTATCAAATGGAACCATGCCTTGCCACCCATTGCCATGCCTTTGAGATTTTTCCAATCACAAAATGTACTGAGCCAATTACAACGTGGTCAGACTCTGAGCCAATCACACCACGGACTGAGCCAATCACAGCACATCAGAAGCAACTGCTGGGTGCACTATTCAGTCCAATTCAACAGTGTAGCCATCGTTCATGAAAAGCCGTAGGGCTAGTGTACAATCTATCTATGAGTCAACAACTATAAATATCTATTCAAAATAATATAAATATATAAATACATATTCAACACATCCATGAAACACCAAAAACACTTCAAACATCAAACAATATTTCCGAAATCAAATTGCCCCTGAGTTTTGTTTTATGTTACACAGAAAGTCAATTTTGCCTGCAGGCTACTGATGTAGACAGCTGCTCCTAGTGGCTTTTAAGCTGCCTGTCAAAGTTATTATCCAGTGCAATGTCCTTGGGAGCCTGCTTGCCATTTGGACATTTCTTGGTGTTTTAAAACCCAACTCCCTTCACTGTGATGTTTTTCAGCTTTTGGGCAGCCTCAATACTTACCTATAGTGCTTTCTTGATAGATTTTTGATTTAGAGTGAGTTTGGTGTCATGTGATTCATTCTGGTAAATACATATGGAAGAAAAGATGGTGGGATTTCTGAAAAGCTGTTAAGTTGGCTGTTATATAATTTATAGAAGCTACACATAATTATCAGTGCTTCCTTTAGATTTTCATCTGGCTTTTTCTCACAAATATAGGACTGCAGAATGAAACATTTTTGTGTGCTTTTCTTACAGTGCTTGTAAGGACCTGTAATGCCTCTTTAACACAGCTAACTTTTCATTTGTAAAATGTTGTTGATTTATGGTTTTTCATTCATAAACTAAATAAGTGCAGGTATGTATTCACTGAAAGTTTTCGTTATTAGCTCTATTCTCAAAGAGAGCGAGAGAGAGGAAGAGCAAGTATCCATGCTGCATTTAATGTTTTTAATTGTATTTCTAAAGGTTGTTATGAGTCATCCAATAAAGCGCAGATCAGCAGGTGTTTATGAACATATGTCTGCACTTAAGAGGATTAGTCACAGAGCTACTCCTCCACTCAAAGCTAAGCATGTGCGCTCCATCAGCCAATCACTTGGGATGTTGATGCTGATCTTGTTTTCATCATAGTATTCCCTCCTCTTGCTTACGAACCTTCAGTGGCACGTAACAATCTGTTACCGTGTGCCTGATGCTGCTGTGATGTTGGCAGGAGGACTTCTAGATTTGGGAACCAGATCTGAAACTATGTGATACAACTTATACATGTTGTGTGTGTGTGTGTGTGTGTGTGTGTGTGTGTGTGTGTGTGTGTGTGTGTGTGTGTGTGTGTGTGTGTGTGTGTGTGTGTGTGTGTGTGTGTGTGTGTGTGTGTGTGTGTGCTTCAGGTCTTCTATAAAGAGATGAGGAACAGTCGCCCAGGGGGTACAGCCTCCATATTGGAGGTTCCTCTGAGTCTGGACATGCTAACCACTGTAAGTTAAGCTGCATTTACTTTACAAAGCCTTTTCTGGCTTGATTAGTTGTTAAATACATAGCCTGAGGTTCATGTTAAGTATGTTAACCAGCTACTAAATCTCTCACTTCCTGCCATTCATGCCTCTTTTTCTAATAACTGAAAAAATATTATCTTATTTTTGGCATTGTTGATGGACTGCAGTCCAATTCCTCCCCCTCCTCCCCCACACGATTGGGCTGCTCCTATCTCCCTGCAGATCCTTTTAAACACTGTAGCTCACAATGCCCTTCTCCTCTAGTCACTGTGATATTCAGTGTCCACAAAATGTATAAAATCTTCCTGTTTCAGGTCCCAGCCTGCTCTCTATTATCAACTCAAATCCGGTTCAGTATTTGACTTCTTTATAATTGAAAGTGTTCTTTTAAAAAAAACCTTCAATCAACCGATTATAAAGCCATTTTAAACATGAATTACAAACCAATGTCCAAGTTACCATTTTATCTCAATTCCTTAAAATAATCCTGACGGACGAAAACCTCCTTAAGTCATTAAAAATTGGCTTGGGCCGCAAACCTAGCACTTGAACCTCCTTAGTGAGAGTGACTCATGACATCCTTATGTATACTGCCAAAGGGGAACATTCCATTCTCCATTCTACTTATCTCGGCAGTAGCTCAGGAGGAAGAGCCAGTTGGCTGGTCATCGCAGGGTTGCTAGTTCGAGTTACTCCTGACCTAAACTGCCGCTTTGCATGGCTGACGCCGCCGTGAATGTGTGCTTGAATGGGTGAATGTTAGGCAATTTTGTAAAGCGCTATGGGTGGCCACTGGTAACATCAAAACGTTATAACATGAATGCAGTCCATTTACCATTTTACTAGATTTGACTGCTGGGTTTTGAAGCCATTAATCATACCACTTTACCTGATAGGTTGCAAAACTGGGCTGGCTTTTCTACTAAAGCTTGAAAAAAATGGTTTCAGTCTTGCTTGTACATTTTTGTTTAAAAATACAAATAATTCAGCTCTTTTTTCGTGCTTGGATAATTAGGCTTCCTGTGATTCAGAACACAATGGTAATCTTTGGAAAGTAAGTCCATAGAGGCGGCTAATTCAAGGAAATGTTATTCCAGCAAACTGCCTCCTTGACACAGGATGAATTTGGAATCAAAACAACTTGTCTGAATCTGGGCAAGAGGAGCAAACGCCAATTTGCAGATATCTCGGCATGTTCCTTGACCCTGCTCTATCAAGGACCTGATAAAACAGAAGTTATTTAATTGGACCTCATGACTGTCAGTTTACTGGTCCATTTCACTCAAAATATAAATTTTACTGCTTCTAATCTTGGTATCATCTTTGAACAGAATATGACATTTGATCATCATGTTACAAAGCTTGTCCAGTCCAGTTTTCTTCAGCCAAGGAATATCGCTAAGATCAGATAGAACCTGTCTGCCTCGGATCTTAACCTATTAATTCAAACCTCAATTTTTCTCCCGTCTGTATGTAATTCCATCTACAGAAGACTCAATCAAGCTGCTCTCGATCATTTTGAGTTCAAAATGCAGACGCCAGGCTTCTTACTAGAACTAGCCGTCGGTCCGACATTGCTCATGTTCTTGCGTCTCTCCATTGGCTTCCTGTACCATTTTAGAATAATCTACAAGATCCTGCTGACTTCATACAGGGCAATGCATGACCTTGTTACTCATTTGTTTGGTCATTCACATATGTTGTATGTGTGTGTTAAAACGTGTTATATAGATACTGTTTTACTTTTAACACGTGTTGGGATCCGATGCCTTAAAACAGCCCATTGCCATTTATAATGTATCATCATTCACTAAGCTCTGTTGCAAACATTACTTCTTATTTAAAAATCCAATAAATGCATGCTATCTATTTATCAATAAGGAGAGTTTTTTAATTAGATGTTATATTTTTCTCATATCAAATTTAGGGTTAGGGTTAAAGTTAGAGATCAGAATTGGATAATTTGGATATTATTAGTCGTAGAATTCTGGCAATCATTCAATTATGACTGTTAGGAAGCTAGATGCTTGACAACAGATATTTCTGACTAAAATGTGCTTTTTATTTTCATAGGGGCAGTTTGACGGACAAGCAAGTTTCGTAAGTGTTTTCACAACCTAAAAATGTTAATTTATAAGATAATTTATTAAAACAGTCAATACGTCATTGCAAAAGTTAGTGTCTCTTACTTTAGTTCCTTGTTTTGCTCTCCTTTGCCTCTGTCCTGCATTGTACAGGATGTGGACATTGGAAGTCTGAAGGTGAACACTCAGTACAGAGTGAGTGTGGGGGCGTACGGTTGGGCAGGAGAAGGAAGGCCCAGCATGCCTCGAGATGTTAGCACCTCTGCACAAGGTAGGACGATAATGCTCAGAATCAAACCTGCATGTCAACGACAATCTCTACATGATAATAACAAAACAGACATGCTGATATATTCAGCTTAAATCTACATATAAATGTGAATAACAGCACGTGCATGCTAATAAGTATAAGAATAACGCTGTATGTTAATTACGACCCCTTTTCAACGTCAGCTGCATGCTAATAACAACACCTGCTTGGTAATAACTACATTAAAAAAACATTAAAAACACCTATTTGCTAATGAGTACTGCTAAAGGCTAGTAACAACACTGATTGCTAAAAAACATCATCTTAAAGTTAACGTTGACAACACCTGCATGCTAATAAATATATCAATAGAGAGACTTTCATGCTTTACTAAATTTACATGATGCTCATATGACGCTCCATGCTGCTAACCTCCATGGCTAAATGTTATTTTGCCTCACATGGTCCTTTTCACACATCTGTATCATGTTGACTTAACCTCTGAAGAAAGCACATGGTTAAAGTGGTATTTTTTACTTAACAGAAATGTGCATGCCCCCATCGCCACCCACCCAGCCAATGGTCGCGGCAGTGTCTGAAACAGAGCTTGCGTTGTCATGGAAAGAAGGAGAAAGTGAGGGAAGTGCACCTGTCCTCCACTACCTTGTTGCTTACATCAGGTAGGAGATATAGCTGAGTGTCTCAATGACGATTGATTAAAACACTCTTTCACTTTCTCTTTCCCTCTCTCTTTCACTCAAATTGCCATACAGAGGCTGATGCACACACACACACACACACACACACACACACACACACACACACCACACCACACACACACACACACACACACACACACACACACACACACACACACACACACACACACAACACACACACACACACACACACACACACACACACACAACACACACAACACAACAACAACACAACACACCACATATCACAACCAAGTCCCCCAGTCCCCCAGTCCAGTCAGTCCCTGATTGCCTGTTCCTTCTTCTTAGTGTTGAGCAGGGTTGGTGGGGATCTGAACATGGAAATCTTGTTTTCTGTGGAGTCCTTTACACAGTAAAACACTGGTGATCTACATGAAACACTGCTCATGGAGCCTTCCATGGGCCTGCTCAGTACAGGCTCCTTTTGTTATGACATGGGGGTCACAGGGGACATAAGAAAGAATGAGGTCTATTCGTAGCATAGCTGTTTGGTTGCAGATATTACAGCAGGGGACAAGCTATGGAGTTAGAATCATGCCAAAACCCCACACACACACAAAACGTGTTTTACTCACGCACAATGATCCACACACACACAAAACGTGTTTTACTCACGCACAATGATTCACACACACACTCAGAAACATATTTCTTCAAGTACAAACTAAAATCTTTCAAGGTCAAACTAAAATATTTCAAGTACAAAAAAAATTCCTTCAAGTACAAAACAATTCTACAAGTACGGAACTAAAAGTTGCGCGTGGATCGGAATGCATTTGTACATGGATCAGCAAGGCGGAAAATTAGTGCCAAAAGTCACGTGACATTTGGCACTAATTTTCCACCTTTTTTTGTACTTGAAAGATTTTAGTTTGTACTTGAAAGATTTTAGTTTGTACTTGAAGAAATATGTTTCTGAGTGTGTGTGTGTGAATCATTGTGCGTGAGTAAAACATGTTTTGTGTGTGTGTGGATCATTGTGCGTGAGTAAAACACGTTTTGTGTGTGTGTGGGGTTTTGGCATGATTCTTACTCCATACAAGCCAATAGAAACGCAGACATATACATTTACATTTGCGTGTGTATGTACACACACACACACACACACACACACACACACACACACACACACACGCACACGCACACGCACACGCACACGCACACACGCACACGCATTGCCAACTAGACTGGCATGTATTTACCACACAGTCTGTTGTCTCAAATTAGTTGTTTTCAAAAGTGTAATCTTCTGTTCCCTAATGATTGGCCACCCATTATGTTATCATTTCAAGAAAAAGGTTTCTAAGAAATTAGGAAATGAAAGAAAAACAAAGAGGAACAATAGATGAAAGACTGAAATAAACCAAGCCAGGAAAGAATGCCACTGAATTATTAAAAGGAACACAGGGTACCATACACCACACAGCATTTCTAAAGGCCGTACAAGTCCTCAATACAGCATTGAGGACTGAAGAGAGGAATCCAGAGCCGTGAGAGAGGGAGGCAGAAAGACACAGAGAGGGCATTAAACAGTTGGGTTAGTGTGACGACTTTACATGACTCAGATTCCCGAGTTTGCATGCAGAAGCTCCCCCCAACCCCGTTCCACCAAGAGTCATCGCAGAGCCACATCGTTTGCCTCTAGACATCAAACAGAACCCCTCTGAAGAGAGACACTTTAAGGCTGTGGAGACTCTATTCAGCAAATTGTTTTGGCCACAGGCATCTGTTGAACTGGCTAATACGGTGTTGCACTCAAGAGACCGCTGCTAGCTGTGGAAGTCAGAAGAACTGGGGGAGCTGGAATGCAGAAGAAACAATCTGATGTCTGGGCCTTCAGCTTGTCTGTTTGGTGTTGTTTGGTTGTATCAGCTGTTCCAACTATGTTTCCCAAATACTGCACTGTAACCAACTGTCCCATAGCTGTCGTACGTTGTATGATAGCTTGTTGGCACTTTGTTAATGGAGTAAGTGTGTATTTGATTGGAAATACTGTAGTAGTGAATAGGATTCAAATTGTACTTGAAAATGCGAACTCGGGAAAGGGAAATCCAAGCACCTCTGTCTAATACTCACGCAGGCATGCACGCACGCACGCAGGCACGCACACACGCACGCATGCATGCATTCAAAAACAAACACACAAATAACAAACACACACACACACACACACACACCACACATACACATACAAGCTGAAGTATGTTATACCTGTTATCATCTGTGCAGGCTGTGTTTTTCTGCGTGCAGCAGTGTCAGCGTCTAATGCCGCGTTTCCACTGCTGGGTGCGCTACGGTTTGGTTCACAAAGGTGCGGTACGGATTGCGTTTCCACCGCCAAAAGTGGGCGTGACCCGGACTGAGCCGTACTCGTTTTGTCCTCGTCTTCAGTACTCCTCCGTTGGGGTACTGAGACGACTGAAAGGGTGCCGGAAAATTCGAGCTACACCCCCCTCCGTGGATTGGTCGACAGAATCGTCACTTCCGGGCGACGTGGGGATAAAAACAAACAAACAGTAGCCTCAAGGTATTATTCTTTACAATGAACATGTCTCGTAAAATGCTTGCTTGGGCGAACAAGGAGGTGGAGACGTTCCTCTGCATTCTTGGGGAGAAAGACGTGCAGAGGGGGGTTTATGTAAGTTTACGTAGCTGCCGTGGCGATCGACATCCGGCCTACCACAAAGGGTACTGTCGGCTGCAGAAACGCGACCTCAGAATTGAGCTGGGCTATACCGCCCCCTCCCTACCGGACTGAGGCGAACCGAACCGTACCGCACCCTGCAGTGGAAACGCGGCATTTGTGACTCTTTTCATCAGTGTGAAGGCAACTCAGGTCCAGTTTATTGAGTAAACAGGGCGCCTTGGAGGCTAACCCTGTAAGTCTTTCACCCATGCCGGCATAACAGCTTTTACCGAGGTCTTACTGTGGTCATTTGCAATTTATGTCATCCCCTCTCTCTCAACCCACAATCCTAGCTGAAAAACATCCTGTGTATTGAGCAAACATTTCCATAAACAGCACACACTCCCATTACACCTCTTCTAAAATGTGTCAGTGAGTTGTTCTCTGGTTTTCTCATCAGACCAGAGATGGACACTGAGTGGACGTACATCCGGGAGCCCATCGAGGCCACCTCCATGGTCCTGAAGGGTCTCATGCCCGACACAGAGTACCAGTTTGTGGTGAGGGCCGTCAACGTGCACGGGGTCAGCCCTCCCAGCCAAATCAACACGCCCGTGCGCACCCTCGGTAAGGTCAACAACACCCCTCCAGCTGGCAGGGTCGAAGTCCTGCACGATGGCCAGAACGCAGACCTCAGCTGATGTGTTCATACATTGAGACTCGCATTGAATTGAGTTTTGCTCACAGCGGACATTGAGGGTCAAACCTAGTACCTTTCCTGCTTAGAATGGAACTCTCGAGCCACTTATTTGCAGACCAATTCATAGAAAATCTACTGAGAGTAAATTCGGATTACAGGTTATCTTTTGCACAATGATGCTTAGATAGACTGTGGACATTGCTACTCCAACTCAGAATATTTTGCCGAAGAATTCAGTTATCAGCCACTCGCTGTATAGCGGTTGTATACAAAGGACTCACAGTGATTCTGCTCAGATGCTTTCTTTTGCTGAACCCGGCTTTCTCAATCAAAAGAGCTACTGACTACGGCACATTCAACAATAGTTTTGCTTGTTGGTCTGCTGTTCCTTTGGTTAGACGATGTGCTTTTTTATATCCAACCTAATAATAGATATCATCTCTTCAACATTTTTTTGGCAATTCATTTTAGATGCATTATTCTCATATTTGTTGAAACTCACTTAATATCCCTAAAGCAATTAACAAATCAAATGCTCTCACCAAAAAATAAAAAACATCGGGTATCTCTGGCTGACGCAGGCCTGTAATAAGCCTGTAAATTATTATTATTATTAAAAAATCAGTTTGTTTAATCATTTAATTTGGCCGGAATTTAATTATTGGATGGCCTACCTGTCTTTCAACCTACCTACCAGTCACCTGCGCACACCCTGCTGTGCACTCATTGTACATGATCGGACTCTTCCACAAGGCTAGGCAGACCAAGGCTAGGCTGAAGCTAGTGAGCTAGACATGTTTTTTAGGGGGTTACCCTTGGAGGAAGGTCTGAAGGGAAGGGATTTCTTTTCAGTTGGATACTTTCAAAATCTTGCTTACTCTGGCTGTTGTCTTCAAATTGCCTGCCCTAGGTATAACTACTTTCCTCTTCATGCATTGTTCCTCGTTTGAACTATGGTTTGACTGCAAATTCATTCTTTGTTTGCTATTTTGGAAGGGCGGCGTGATTCAACAATTATTAACAGCTTTACCTCAATCTGTTAGCCTCAGCTCTGAAATTTTGATCAACACACCTACGCACACAGATACATACGCACAGCAATGCCATTCAAGCAGGTAGTGTGCAGACACAACCTCTAATACCATCTAAGCCCAGTAGGCTTAAGGTTGAGTTTAAGTGTGTTTCTGTGCAAGTATGTGTTTGTGTGTGTGTGTGTGTGTGTGTGTGTGTGTGTGTGTGTGTGTGTGTGTGTGTGTGTGTGTGTGTGTGTGTGTGTGTGTGTGTGTGTTGCGTGTGGTGTGTGTGTGTTTGACTGTGTGTGTTCGTGTGTGTGTGTGAGTTTGAGTGAGTCTGTTAGTGTATACCTGTGCATCTTAGCTTGTGTGCTAGCATGTGTGTTCAAGAACGTTCAAGAGCGTTTGTTTGTATTGCTGAGGGTGCTTCGGTTTCCAATGCATCACCTTTTCGCTTTACACCTGTACATACTTTCCATTCTATATGACCACTCCATTGAAAAACTTGACAAGCCACGGCCAGAGATTACTGCCCCGCCTCTTAAGGCTGAAGAATACGTTCTCTTTTTCAATGTGGTTGTGCGAGAGCATGGTATGCTACCTGGCGTGCAATGCTGGAATATGCAAGGGAGTTTATCGAAATAAGAACCTTATTTGCTGTCTGTATGGTGAGTGGCACAGGGCAGGAAGGGAGAAATAACAAAGAGAGAACTGGTGATGAATAGAGGACAGAGACGGGAGAGAGGCAGCGAGAAGGGGGAGGAGACGGATGGTGGAGAGGGAGGAGGGGCATGATTGAGACAAGATGAAGAGAGAGAAAGAGAAGCATGGTGTTTCTCAGCATGGGTGAAAAGCTGGTATTGTTCCACTTCTCTCCAGACAGGATTAACAGACCAACAGACCCCTCCTTCACCACCAATAACCCACACATACTCACGCGTTCACACACACTCACGCACACACGCACGCACACACACACACACACACACACACACACACACACACACACACACACACACACACACACACACACACACACACACACACACACACACACACACACACACACACACACACACACACACACACACACACACACACACACACACACACTCAGTGGTTGTTGGGACTGTTACACAATAGTAGATTGGGTTGTGACTGTTTTTAATGGTTGATCCCTATTCTAGTCATGTTCATTTTGAGCTAGAAGTCCATTTCAACAGATGATCAAAGCAGTGGATAAAAACTGTTGATCAACTTCAAACATTTAAGATTCATATGGATACATGAAATAGGTCTACATTTTCACACGAAAAATGCGCCTTTCATGAAACATGACAAACCATAAACATTTTAAAATCTACACCTACGTATGCAAATTAATTTCTGCTACTCGTGATTGATTTCTGCCCCGTCCAAACTTGGTGTGCACACAAGCTAATACATACTCCGCAATTTTTATCGTAATCTATTTGCACTGACAGAAGTTTGATTAAGAAGCCTCACTTTTGGTTGTAGCGCTGTTCATTTATCTCCCCGCGTTGCACTGGGTCTGGCTTTATCAGCTGTGTGTGGGGAGCAGTGGTTGTCTCTAGGGACTGGTCTGTCTCTAGGGCAGGGGTCTTCAACGTTTTCCAGGCCAAGGACCCCCAAACTGATGGAGAGATAGAGCGGGGACCCCCTACTTATATATTGCATACAATTGTGTTTTATATTAAGCTGGTCCTATAGTCCCATGTATAAATGTACCTTGTTATTTTGCATTCAATACTTAGATATTCAAATAATACACAGATTCATATATTCATTTTTTAATTTTAAACATGTGCAAGGTATGGCCATGCCAGTGCCATTCATAAACATAGCATCACATAATAAACTGATACCTGACAAGATCAACAATGTCTGTCAATTGCATGTAATGATGCATAAAAACAATTCAAATTGACATTTTTAAAACATAAATGTGGAAACGTTGGTTCAGTGTCTTTCTTAGCACTCCGCAAGTACGCCGGTAACTTATTAACCCCAGAGTGTCCAATTGCTAAGCGACATCAACGTCTTTGGTGGACTATTTCTCTGCTGATCGCTTATTTTACCGATAATGACCGGCGTTCTGTACATTATCCCTGACATAACAGCACTCTCTCTCTCCCAACAGTCTTGGCTGCACACTCTCATCCAAATACGTATTGTTTGCGGCGGAGGAGGGGGTAGATATAAAGACCGGATGAGAAACTGATGTCGCTGCGCTGTCCTTCTTCTTAATTGAAGGAGCAGGCAGAGAAAAGCTCTCTCCTGCTGGGCTTTCATTAAAATTTCAATATTTCAAAAAATTGCGGAGGGAATATAAAAAAAAGTCCAATTAACCAAAACTTTCGCGACCCCCCTGCGGTACCTCCGCGGACCCCCTAGGGGTCGTGGACCCCCTGTTGAAGACCTCTGCTCTAGGGAACAACATGCCAAAATTGCTATTGGCTGGTAGGTAGAGAACCGCCACTGGGCCAACTGTCCCTGTGGTAATCATCATCGTCATCATCTCCCCACCATCATAGGCCATACACATTTCTGTCTACCACTCTTTTCTGCAATAGAAGACTATGGTCATTGTTAACTATTGAAAATACTCTTATTTTATTACTACATTGTCGATTTCACTGTTCCCTTGGGCAAACACTTGGGCCAAATAAGAAGCTATTCACAGTTTGTTCGCTGACGTTACCTAATGTTTTAAAAAAAGAAAGCGAAAACTGTGGTTATCGTTCATTGTTATGTTCAATATTTATTCATCAATCATGCAGAGGAAGATAGAGCAACCACAAAGTCGACCAACATATTCTGTTATCCGCTATCTGAATCATAAGCCCTCGCAGTAGATATGTATTCATTACAGACACACAAATAATAACTCAAATTTTCTGTAACACCAAACTTCTGTCAGGACTCCCATTATTAGTTTGAATACCACTCCATTCGCTTCTATGACAAACTACTAATCTGTCAACAGCTCCCTCAGACGTCGGCAGCGGAGACTACGGACAGCGCTACAATAAAGACTCCACGGCCAAGGATGAAGATAGCTTTGACGTTGATGATTCCGACTATGATATTTTCATTGAAGAGGTGGGTTACTGTAGTTAGATAGATAGAGTGACAGACAGACGAACGGGTGGACATATATTCTTTCTTTATCTATTCCTGATGCATCCTCATAAGGACGTAATTTATGCTCTTTATCTTATTTTAGTCGATAAATATAAAAGGCCAATTTCTGTTCTTTTTCGCTCTCAAATCCTTAAGATTTTAAAAAAGAGTTTTGAAGGACAAAGTCTCTCTGTGTTCCCACAGTAATATCAATCCATTAGGTGGAAGGAACATTGATTGGGCTCAATGAGCAGTCGTCCCCTCTAGCCTCCTCCTACATCCCATAATAAACGTATAACATATTCACTCTGTCCGTAGTTGTACCCAGGCGCCGGGGAAGACAACCGCAAATCCCAGCTCCGCTCTCGCCCTGAAACGCCGTCCGGGGAAAATGTCGTCTACCGCATGAACACCGCCACCCCTCCTAAGGTCACCACCCCGGACGCCTCCGCCCTCCCTGACCTCCTCTTTCGCCCCGTCTTCTCAACCCCACCCCAACTGAAGCCTGTCCCTGTTCCCAAGACAGCAGCCACCCCCACCACAACTCCGGCCACTACTACTACTAGTACTACTACCAGGTAGTACTAAGGGGTGTTGGACTCCCACCTAAAGGTCCTGGGTTCGATCCCACATTAACTCAGTTCACCTTTAAATATTGTTGCGCAAACTCTCGTGACCTCAGTCAGCTTCTTCATTACCTGAACTCGTATTTCTTCCACAGTGATGGTCTGCAATGTTTTTTTTCTCCAGTGCTTTGCAACATTTGGAAGCAAAAAAAGCCTTTGGATTTAGGCACCCTTTACCCATCCAGCCATTTGTCTTTCAAAACTGTTTCAAATCAGTAAAAGCTTTTAATAATAAATACTTCACACCTCAGCATTGTTTGAGTTGCGTAGAATTTGTTATCCAAAGCTTTTATTCACCTTACTAGAATGAGTTGTGACTTTTAGGTTTCAGGGATTTGCCAGATGGTTGTATGCGTTACCAATTTCTGCTCTGGTGTTTCCCAAGAGTACAGGGGAGAACAGAGAATGGCACATCAAAGAGTCTTTATAGAATACAAATAAAAACCCTCCCTGTTAAATGTAATGTGTGCTCAGAAAAAGCCACACAGGAGAGCAATTTATAGGGCTAAATATAACGGGGACACTGGAGTGTAACAGCCCTCTCTGGTACTAAGCAGCTTGATATCTCGTCAAGCCAGCAATAAAATCATCAGAAGAAAATGCAGTTAGCCATTATTTTGGCACCCACCTAGAATACTGTACATTTTTCTGACTGTAATTATGATTGAAATACACACAAGGAATCTGACTATATTACTGACTATACGTATATGCTGTCATATAATCAGTAATGGTCAGTATTATAGTCAGTCAGTTACAAAATAAGAGACTACACCTGAATCTATTACTGACTTAAATTGCCCGAAATACAGTCATTCAGTGACAATACACAGACTGTATATCTTAATCTATAAGTGGCTATATAACTGTTATATTGTCTGCAATAGTCAGTATTTTAGTCATTCACAATGTAACAGACTGCATATCTTAATCTAACACTATAAAGCGCTCATATTGTCAGTAGCAGTCAGCACTACAGTCAGTCAGTTCCAACATAACGGACTGTATGTTGGTCATCGCTCCCCGCTGCTAGCACCACCCTGGCCCCCACCACCACCGCGGCCCCCACCACCACCGCGGCCCCCACCACCACCGCGGCCCCCACCATGAGTCCGTGGATGGGGGATGTCCCTCGCGTGTACGAGCTGACGTGTGATGACACTGTCTGCCCCCCGGAGAGCTTCTGCCTGGGCGACCTTGACAGCGGGGGGTCGCGCTGCCACTGTAACCTGGGGCGACGCGGAGACACCTGCTCCGAAGGTGAGACGCCACCCCGCCATGTTGTGGGTCACAGCCAGACACACACACTCTCACTAACACACACGCACACACGCGCGCATGCACACGCAGACACGCACACACACACACACACACACACACACACACACACACACACACACACACACACACACACACACACACACACACACACACACACACACACACACACACACACACACACACACACACACACACACACACACAGACGCAGACATAGCCTTTTGGGAGATAATCCTCCAATTGTTAGGTCCCTGGGTGATGCCAAGGAGCCATCAAAAGTAAACCTAAGAGCTGATAATGATAACAATTATCATCATTTATTGCACTTATATAGCACTTTTCAAGACACCTAAAATGCTTTACAAAGTGAGTGTTGGTGGGGGGGGGGCTGATCCAATTCTGCATCAGTAAGCAAGCATCAGCAAGCAAAGAAGTAAGCAAATAATTGAGATGTGATGGGCTCCAGTCCCATAATCATGGGAGAATGTGGTTGGCATTCTCCTCCATATAATAAACTGATGTAGCTGTGTTTGTTATATGTGTTGTCCTCTTTCTCCAGTGGTTCCAATAAACTTCCCCAGGTTCTATGGCTACTCACACGTGACCTTTGAACCTCTGAAAAACTCCTACCAAACCTTTCACATCACCATAGAGTTTAAGGTAGGCTCTTACTTATTATATTTGTTCATTTTTCTTAAGGTCATCTATTATATTGCTCACAAATATATATACTGTATATATATATATATATACTGTATGTATATATATATATATATACTGTATGTATATATATATATATATATATATATATATATATATATATTATAATATATATATATATATATATATATAATATATATATATTATTATATTATATTATATATATAATATATATTATATATATATATATATATATATATATATATATATATATATATATATATAATATATATATATATATTTAGAATACTACCAACTGACAATAGTCAGTTCAACAAGAGTTAAGGTCATTTTTTTTAGAATTGTTGTGGTTTATATTATTCCAACAATATTAAATAAAAAAAGATTATATTCTACGATATGCCTTGAGGATGTGTATTGAAATATTTATTCAGTTGAAAAAGAAAGTTGTGATTTGCCCTTTAATTCCTTCTTATGTTCAGTTTGTATCTTTTTAACAATAGTAATACCTTATCCAACCAAATATGGTTTCAATCAAACTGTGCTACCCCTTCATCTGAGGACTTCAGTAGGTCCTACCCATTCTTATCCATTCTGCCAGGGTTCTTCCCCCCAAAAGCGCCTCTTACTCTCTCGCCCTTCTTAACACCATCACCTGGCTATACTAGGGCCTGGCACTCTGAAGGAATGAGAGGAAAGGCTTCACCGCCTTAATGAGCTTCTGTGCTACAGGCAGACTCAGAGGATGGCCTACTGCTCTACTGTGGGGAGAATGATGGCGGACGGGGAGACTTCACCTCTTTGGCGCTGGTGCGGGGAAGGCTACACTACAGGTTGGTTGGTGCAAAAATGTAACAAAGTGTTACAAGAATACATTAGTGAATGAATTTGAACTAACTTTAGTGTAACTGAAATTCATACAAAAGCAATTATGATTGATTAAAAGCAAATACATTCCAAATAATTTAGTGGCTAAGTTGTTGGACCTCCGTCAAAAAAGGTTCCGGTGTTCAACCCCCCAAAATCCCCATAATTTAAAAAATGCGTTGATGATAAGGCAAGGTAAGGCAACTTTATTTATATAGCATTTTTCATACACAAGGCACACTCACAAGTGCTTCACATATAAACATTGCCATACAATAAAATAAAATGATAGATAAGTATAAGAAAACACATGCAAAGAAATTAGTAAAATAGAAAGTTAAAAAGGCATTTTAGTAATAAAATAGAAAATAAAGGCAAAGTTAAAAAGCTTTTTAGAAAGTGCAATGTATTTAAGATTTAGCACAAAGCTAAAGCAAACATAAAAGTCTTCAGTCTTGTTTTAAAGGTGCTCAGAGATGGGGCAAATCTTAAATCCTCAGGGAGTCCGATAACATAACTTTTAAAGGAACTTTATTGCATGCATTTAGAATACATTTGTCCATCACTGTTTCTTCGACAGTGAAGGGATGCATTGTGGGACCAAAGGGCTGCTACCTGCTCCTCTCCTAGGTTTAACTGTGGTACTGGGGCAGCCCAAATACTCAGTGAGAGCAGCATTGTCCCGGGACAGTGGCACACGGTCACCATCTTCAGGGACGGGATGAGCGGCTGGCTCCGTCTGGACAACAACACCCCTGTGTCGGGTCGCTCGCAGGTAGGAGCAGCACCCAGAGGAGATCCCATTCAGTTAGTAGACCGGGAGTAGACTTGCCAGCACACACTGAAGAGCATTTTAGACTACTTTAACAGTTTTTTTTAAGAATTTGTGTCCCAATAGTAAAACTCTTAAATTGTACGCAGGAAATATAGAGATTTAAATGTCCAAATGTTTTATTTTTATTTTTATTTAATTGCATAATATTACGCTTCATTGTTAAAGGGCCTGTACACGAAGATCACTTTTCGTTCTCCACTATACGTGGGCGGTTCCCCAAGTGCCTATTGGCTGCTCAGAGCGACAGGGACCAATCGTGGCTTTGCAGGGTGTGTTCAGAGCCTTTCCTTCAATAACAAGCCAATGGACATACGACCATGGCCATTGGGAAAAGCCCTAAGTGGGGCTGATATCGGTGAGTAGATGTTTATTTGTGCATTTTATCACGTAAATATTTACTAGGGAATTGTATACAATATACATATGCAACATATGTCATATAATATTACATCGAAAGATATACTTACACAAGGAAAGGTAGTGTCAACACCTTTGACTATGGCTTGACACAAATAATGACGACAACGTAAGGAACATAAAGAATGATTGTTTGGAAACCTTGATATGAATTTTTAAGTTTTCTCTTACATTTTCTTCATTCCTATCGTTTTTTTTATGATTTTTTTTATGATCTATTTGACAGCATAATTAGAGATAACACGAGAACAAAAGAACATCCTCTTTGTTTCATGCTGTCCAGGTCAGTGGGTCATTACCCTGCCATGGTATTGATGAATAGATTATCTCTGCTGTGCAGCGATCATTGATGTATTCTGACAGAACTGTCAGGGAATCAAACCACCCGCTGCTTGTTTAAAGCAGCTTCTGTGAAAACATACATAACATTCTATTGAAGTTCATGAGCAAAGGGGCATTTGCATGGAGTTCAATACATAAATTTCAACATTAAATCTGCAAAAGTTGAACATGGACTGGTTGTTGGATATCAATGACTTGGTGCCAGTGAGGGTTGCCTTGTACAGCACATACTTGAAAGGGTAGGCTTCATATGTATGGTGAGTGGATGGGGTCGCACATAAAAACAACACAACATGTATCCATGCACAAATGGCTATGTTTGTTGTGTGTGTGTGTGTGTGTGTGTGTGTGTGTGTGTGTGTGTGTGTGTGTGTGTGTGTGTGTGTGTGTGTGTGTGTGTGTGTGTGTGTGTGTGTGTGTGTGTGTGTGTGTGTGTGTGTGTGTGTGTGTGTGTGTGTGTGTGTGTGTGTGGTGTGTGTGTGTGTGTGTGTGTGTGTGTGTGTGTGTGTTTGCATGTGCCAGGTGAGTGCAGTGACAGTGTGTGTGATCTGGTCACCTGTTTCAACGGAGGGAGCTGCTTCGCCAACCGTGCTGACGGCTACATCTGTTTGTGTCAGCTGGGCTTCAAAGGAACTCTGTGTGAAGACAGTAAGACTCCATACTACCACACACACATACACACATTAGGGCTTTGACTTTTGCCCAAAAATCATATTCGAAGTTTGTTTGTTTATTAATATTAATATTTGAATATATTCAAATATTTATTAATAATATTTTGACCATTAAATGCCTTCAGTAAGACCTGGATTGGGCATCGCGAGATTTGTTTACCGCGTTGCTATGGTTTCCGGTCGTGCGTGTTCCAACGGTTTATTAGGTTCCTAATAAATCGCTGTCTAATCAATACTTCATTCACTGCCTCTTCCGTGAATTGACTGCGTGGGGTTCTCCGACGTCTCTACCTCTTGGCCTGCCCATAACAGGTTTGAATATTAAGGGCTGCCTAATATTCGATTTATTTTTTGATATTCTAATTATATTCGAATAATGAAGTTCAGAGTCAAAGCCCTAACACACACAGACACATGCAAGTGCACATACACGTACGCGCACACACATGGACAGACGGATAGACGCACTCACTTTTAATTTGATTTAAACAGACAGACACATACTATTATAGACGTCAACACACACCACACACACATGCATACATACATACATACATACATACACACACATACGTGCACACACACACAGACAGAGTGATAGACACACTTACTTTTAAAAACATTTCTACAGACAGACACAAACCTTTACATACATCAACACACGCACACACACACACGCACACACACACACACACAACACACACACACACACACACACACACACACACACACACACACACACACACACACACACACACACACACACACACACACACACACACACACACACACACACACACGTGCACACACGTGAACACACACATAGACACACATTCATGAAAACAACTTATTCTTATGATTGCTGTTTGTATTCAGTCGATCTGTGCTTCAGTCGTGCAGTGATGACTGTAACGGTGACCAACACGGTATACCTGAGTTCAATCTAAAATAAAACTTGGTCGAGCCTGCTCCAGGCAAGGCTGAAGTAAAGCTTCTCTGACACCTGTGACCTTAGGACCGGCTAAAGCGCTATTCCTCCACCTCTTCTCCTCCTGCCGTCCTCCAAAGCTTTCTCGTTGCTGCTGCCCCTCTTCAACGAGACGCTGCGGTCATACGCGGCCGTCCCCTGGCCCCAGGCATCCCAGAGCTACCTGTCCTTCACCGAGTTCGAGATGACCTTTCGACCCTCGCTGGCCGACGGGACACTACTGTACAGCGACGACGCCGGGAGCGGCGACTTCATCGCCATCAACCTGGTGGACAGTTACGTGGACTTCAGGTTCGACTGCGGCTCCGGGAGCGCCACCATCAGGTACTGAGGGACGAGAGACGCGCTGACCTCCTCCCAGATGGGACGTTCCCGTATAGGACATGGGACATAGTACCTGGTATAGTACAGAAGTATACACAGAGATAGTAATCATAATGGCAAAGAGGTAGGCGATTAAAAAGTAAGAATATGCAAAAAAACATTTGTGTACACAAAATATAAAACTAATTGTTTATATATATATTTTTTTTTTCATTAGTAGCAGACAGTAGATGTTTAGTCCATTTAATAATTTAGCATATTAAATAGACTAGATGGGGAAAGATGAAAGATGATATTATATTATAGATGATATTATGATATTATATATAAAAATGATATTTCATCACCAAATATTTATTAGGTGTTTTACCTAACCTTAATTAGGTCTGATTTACTTTGCACACATTGCCTAAACGGACCACCCCTCTACAGGCCAGTTTCATCATTGACTCGTCTTGTCTGGAGGGGAGTTTGGATTTGGTCCATAATGTTTTTTTTTCTGTTTGAACATGGCCCTCTCCACTCTACTCCAAGGTCAGAGGTCACATGAATGAACCGCTTGTTGTCCTGTGTCTTAGGAGCCTGGAGCCTGTTACCATGGATACGTGGCATGAGTTGAAAGTGTCCCGGACGGCCAAGAGCGGCATTCTACTAGTGGACAACCAGAAGCCAACAGAGGGAATCGCTGAGGTACTTTGAATGTTTCTTAGGTATTTTTTGTATTTATATTTTTTATTATTGTGTACGATGTACCTAGTTAATTGTTTTGTATTGCATTATTTACTATACACCTTAAACAATTTAATGATTCAGCATCATGGCTTCATGATTTCACTTTTTTATTTTCCCCTGCTATTAAGGGAGCCTTTACTCAGATCAAATGCAGCTCTCCTCTGTACATCGGGGGAGTACCAGTCTACGATCAAACCAAACCCAGCGCAGGTGTGATGAGACCCTTCACTGGCACCATCCAGAAGGTATTGTCATCTATCAAAACAATCTACCTTACTCTGTGCCTCAATGTATCAATTTGAATGTTATTTTTGTGCATTTAGAGTTTCTAGTGTATTTAGAGTTCCCAGAGATTGCTTATTTCTGCATCTTATTATACGCCTACTTATTAAGCTCAGGATTCTGAACCAAACTGACAAATGTATAGTGTTAACTTTAAACCATATAATACTTCCTTGAAATAAAGAAGGAATCAGAACCAAAACCAAACAGTAAGCAAACACAGACAACATTGACAGGTGAATTTTAGGCTTACAATAAGGAGAGTGGGATATAACTAGGATGACATCTAGTGGACAAAAGAACAATCACAACAACTGAGACAAGTGGCAGACTAGTCTCACAGATCAGACATTATTTGAATACGTTCAGTCTCATGGCATACAAGCTCAAATCTGGATGAAGTTGCACTTTCTGCCTTGCCTTCTGTAGCTTTCTATTTATTTTGACCAATCAGTAAACACAAACTCAGCAGCAGAACTAAACTGAAAAAGAGTGTGATGTTTCAAATAAACACCTTGTAGACGGGCCACTGTAGAAATACACCTGAAACTAATTAAAATCCCTATAGTTCTGTTTTAACATAGTAGGACTGGTGGATCTGAGATTAGTGGGCAAACAGACATTGCTGTGACGTACAACATGATTTCTCCAGTCCAGTTCATCATTTGTAATAGATTTGCTGTTCTTTCCATTTGGCTAGCTGGTGCTTAACGACCGTGGCATCTCAATCACATCTGGTTCAGCTGGAGGGGTAAACTTGGCTAACGCAGTTCATCCATGTGTGGACAGCCCCTGTGCCAACGACGGGACGTGCAGACCAAAGTGGGACGGCTACGAGTGTGACTGCCCCCTAGGGTATGATGGCAGACACTGCCAAAAAGGTCAGCCTCTGACAATAGGAGCATGTGATGTCAGAAAGATCAGTAGAGAGTGTTTCGTATTCTTGGGACCGGGCCCCAACTTATATTAGGGTGACCCTTTGGTAACTTCTATGCTGTTTCATGATATTGTTTGAATTTAAATAGGGAATAGTTTGGTCTCACAAAGGTTAACATACGCCTAAGGATTCGTAGACATGTGGCTCATGGACCTAATAAACACTAAGTGTCACACAAATTTCCAGAGATTCAGCAAACATAATTTTCTTGTAAAAAAACATATTTTCACTTTTATCTTTCATGCTTATTAAGGGGTTATAGAACTGTGCATTTGAAAATACAATAAAATATAATGTATTAGACAAATGAATCCCCTCTAAGCCTATCTGTGCCTTCCCCCCTTTGCTGTCATGCTTTCGTTGAGCAGAATGCGGAAATTACTGTCTTAATAGTAAGTTCTATTCCTCTATATACACTTTAGAATAATCCTTTTTTTCCTTCCTTATCTTTTGGTTGCTTTGGTTCATACACATATTCTTAGTGCCACCTTGTGTTCATTGATAACAAGTGCAATATCCTTTATTCAGCTGTGACCGAAGCCATCGAGATTCCACAGTTCATTGGGCGAAGCTACCTGACGTATGAGAACAGTGACATCCTGAAAAGGTTAACGTCTCAAATACACATGCACACATGCATACAACAAACACAAGCTCTCTGACTCACACACACACACAGAGCGACCCCCATTGTCTCCGACATGGGCTGGTTTCGCGTTTGATTCCATGTGCATGATGGATCGTCACTGCCCTTGCTGAATCATGAGAGACAGTACAATATATTTTCATCACCCCAACATTTATTTTTCCTGCTCTGTTCCTCGTGCCTGCTGGGACGTCTCTGATGTTCCAGGGTGACGGGGGCTAGAACCAGCCTGTTCATGCGCTTCAAGAGCACTGCCAAGGGGGGCCTGTTGTTATGGCGAGGCGACAGTCCTATGAGGCCCAACAGCGACTTCCTGTCTATGGGGCTTCAGGATGGAGCACTTATCTTTAGGTAGGTGTGTGTGTCCTTGTATGTGTGTGTCTGTGTGTGTGTGTGTGCGAGTGTGTGCTCTTGTGCTTGTCTGTGTGTGTGTGTGCGAGTGTGTGCCCTTGTATGTGTGTGTGTGTGTGTGTGTGTGTGTGTGTGTGTGTGTGTGTGTGTGTGTGTGTGTGTGTGTGTGTGTGTGTGTGTGTGTGTGTGTGTGTGTGTGTGTGTGTGTGTGTGTTGGAGGGTGTGTCTGTGCGTCTTGGGGTGTGTGTGTGATAACCTCTTTACGTCAGGTTCTTCGAGCTCAGAATCTGGAACATATACTGTATATAATATATATACAGTATATACATATACATATACATACATACATACACACGCACAAACATACACATATATAATCACTTACAGATGACAACAATATACAAAAATAGTTTTAGCATCATCATCAAAGTATCAATTCATCAATCCAGTTAAAGTGATGTCGCCAAATGTAACACTACGACGAGTTAATTAATCAAAAAGGAGCAAGCTGTATTGAAGTCAGTGCAGCGATTTACATTTCTCCATCTGTATACCGGCTGGATTGTCTATATTCATACCACGTGGTGCGCTTTACGACGAATGGGATGACTGAATTAATGAATTTAATGAGCTGAAGAATGTTATTTATTTAAAACAAAGATGAAAGATCAACGTGAGACTGCTGAAGTCATGGATCCTCTTGTTGTGCGAGTGGTGCGGCACGGTGAGATGCTACTGGGCCTCTCGGTGCCGTGTGTGTCTCAGCTGGAGAAAAAAAAGACGTCTGTGCTGCATTAGGGTCTGGGTGCAGAAATCCCATAACATTTTATTTTGAGTAAGTCTCAGTCAAATAATACCAAGACAAATATAATACAAATACAATACAATAACATCAAACACACGATTTTAGACCGGGACAGAAGGAGGAGCCAATCTGATCCATCTGTGGCAGCAGCAGAGCAGGGGCCTGGAGCTAAGTGGGAAACAGGTGGGAGATCTGCTTGCGCTGTTCGATCATCCGGATGCAGAAGCAGTATAAATTCCTGCTGCTTTTTCCACCTCCAATCCCATTATCGACCGGAGGAGTTCAGAGTCTCTGATTGGATAAGGCCAACCCTTGTTCAAGATAGACATGCGGGGAAGAAGCTTTATTGATTTTGTTCCCATTCAAGGGGAGGTTTCCTTACTGTTGAAATATAAAGAGACATCTGCTATGCATCAAGTCAGCCGTGATCACCACCTATCCCCTTGGTCTGGGCTTGATCCATAAGATGAGGAGCTATGGAAAAAGGAGGCTCAGTGTCTCCCAAGTTCCAGTAATATGCGTCTCAGGGGCCACTCAGACTAGGGCCGGGGCCCGTGCCCGAGCTCATTTGCATACTAAAGTCTAGAACGTTTGGCTAGTGTGACCATATTCCAGCAAGGAACAGCCCCTTGGCCACAGTACACTTGGGAGACGTGTGCCGTGGCCAGTACAGATGCTAATGCTAATGAGATGACACGCGCGGCTACGCAACGTGAGCTGGATGACGTAGTCCTTGCGCGACCCTTCTTTCTTTATAGGTCCATGCCCTTCTTCCCCCCAACAATCATTTTAAACAATGCTGGCAAGCGGTTCACGAGTGGGTTTACGTTGGTGCGATGGTGAAGTCGAGTGTTTACTTGAAATTTGGGCCGACGACAAGCATTCACGTTGTTGTTCTCCATTTTTGTTATGGCGGCGAGGACGCTTGGTGACGACGTATTAATCGATGTGATGACGTATGTATGAAGGAGCAATCGTGCCCAGGCCACGGCCTTTGGGAGCAGTGTGACCACGGGCCAGCGGGGGGAGTGGGGAGGGGGGGCATCGTGCTGAATCTTCCTGCAGCACGGAACAGGCAAACTTGCCTAGTGTGAGTGCGCCCTCAGAGTCCAGAAGAGCTTGACAAAGTGGATCAGTGGCTCCCATGTGCTCAGGTCCCCCAGAGCCAGATACAGCCGCACTACTAGGGTCCTGTTCCAAGCAGCACCCTCTCTGAAGAGAGCATGACGAAGCAGACCATTTCATCCAGGTTTTTTTAAGCCTTGGCAGCTTTGGTTTGTAAACCCTTTGCCCTTGATCCCGGGAGGGATTCTTCTGATTCGTCTTATCGATGGAAAAAGAGTTGTTGATGGCAGCCCTATATAACACATGTAGGTATCCCATTGAATTAATCGAGTCTCATAAGAAACTAATTTTTTTTTTAATGTAATTCTAACAACCAGTGAAATAATTTAATCCAATATTTTAATTGTTAATGTATGTTTTGCAGCTTTACTTCGGGGGGAGATATTGTTGTGGTGTTTAGATCGACGTCAAAACAAGTGAAAAAATTTAATTGCAATGTTTCGGTTGCTGATTTATTCTTGGAAGCGGCACAATAAGTGACAGTTTCACAATTAAAAGGGCTACAAAAGCAAATATTAAGGTGTGTGAGAGTGTTTGTGAGCGTGAGTGATACTGAGGATAGTAGTGATAGTAGAGGATTCCTTTAGTAGTGATGTGTTTTAAGGGAACCTTTGTAAAGAGACCATCCTCTCAATCTTAAAATCATATGTCTACAAGTTTACACAGCATATTGCATTAAAGTCAGTTAGCTGTGTGTCTCATGATCATTAACTACAAAAGTGAAACGTGGAAATAGACATCCAAGCAGCACCTCTTAGTAACATGCAGGACATGTTTTTATGTGTTGCTATAGTTACAACCTTGGCAGTGGGTCCGCTAATGTGGTCGTGAATGGTTCCTTCGGTGACGGACGGTGGCACAGAGTGAAAGCAGTCCGGTAAGTTCCATCACATTACCTTTACTTTCAGCTTCATAATGAAGAACACACATTTTACACCTGTTTGAGTTACAGGAAGTTGAAGGGAGGACAGGTGTAGTAAAATATAATGAAAAGTATTCTTGTGAGATGCATACAGTAAATAAATTATACTTTTTCATTTTTTTGTGTTTATTTGACAATTAATGCTATTGATGGATTATTGCTTTCATAGGCTAACCACTATGGATACTTTTCCGAAGTTGTTAAACTCATGTATGTCTCTCCAGGGATGGCCAATCAGGGAAGCTGACAGTGGACGACTATGGCGCCAAGACTGGCCGCTCACCTGGCAAGATGAGACAGCTCAACATCAACGGCCCTTTATACGTTGGTGAGTTCCCTTCCTGGTGGACTTCATGAGCAAGATTCTACAAAGGTCAATCTATAATTGTGACTGGTATTTTTGTATTAGAATTTATGTTGACGGAGTGCCCCGGTGGCACAACCGGGTAGAGCGCGCACCATTAAGACACAGTCCGAATCGCAACGACCCAGGTTCGATTCCTGCCTGTATTCCCTTGCTGCATGTCCCCCCCTCCATCTCCCATACCTTCCTGTCTACCTCAATCTATCATAAAGCATGACAATTGCAAGAGGTCGTAGGTTGAATGGACACATGGTTGTTACAAATCTATTCAAAGTATAATATGGAACATTTCCACATAGAAATATGTAAAAGCAAGTAGACCTATGTTATATATTTTGCTGGGTTGTGTTCAAACATTTGTCAAACTCTTTTTCAAGGTAATGTGGGTTCTCATTGATGGCCTATCAATGGCATTATACCCCTTAACCTCCTTGCTTCTGGGAAATACCAGGAAACCAGTACCAAGAAGAGACATCCTTTATTGATATATTTCAATGTCAATCTAGCTTTCTACGATGTGTGACTATGAGGAGTGGCTCCTGCCAGCTACCAAGCTAACTTTCCACACCCTCATAGAGATATTTTTTTGTGTGATCGTTTTTGCCACAGATTATCTCTATATCTGCATGCAGAATCTGCCATCAACATGTATCGGATGTGCCCTGGACTCCTAAGGCTCAGTTATGGTTCCACGTCGACGCAGTCGTGAACCTGTTTTGGTTCCGCGCCGTGTTTTACTGAGTGGACCAATCACAGCCTTTGCTGCTGCTTCGCCTCGACGGAAGGTTACATTTATTGGGAGGCCCACGTCAGGCCCACGCAGTGGACGCAAGGAGGGTCTGCAAGGACGTAATGTGTCCATAAACCCTTACGTTGCGTCGACGTGGAGCCATCACTAATGGCCGGCTCAGACTACACGATTTCAGCCCGATTTTGCCCCGATTCTTTCGTCGCAGACAAATATGCGAATCGTACACGATTTTTGACAGGTCGGCGACGAGACGAGGTCTTGTAATGTGACATGCTTGCGATCTGCTACGTTTTCGTCTGCGACGTTCGAAAGCCCCACGACGAAAAGTTTGCATGTCAGAATTTTTTTGGGAATCGCATGACGTAGCTATCATGAGGGAACCACGCCCCCAGTTGCGTGAGGGAACCCTACGAACAGCTGGAGCTCAGTGTTTACCAACTGACTTCACTGCACTACGCTAGTAACTACTAACAAAAAATGAATGCGATCAATAGCAAGAGGAAGAATGCTAATGAAGAAAACGAGAGAAAATGAAACAACATAATGGAGACAACTTTGGTTGAAATGCGGCAGTATATTTACATCGCTCATGTCACTCGCAACACAACTACTGTCAGGAGTTGCTGCATTGAGCAGATATAAAAACTACTGGAACCTTTATGACAAAAATGTAAAAAACATTTATGTCAGTTCTAAACCTTTGATTTTCTAAATATCTTAAACGTGAATGATACAAAGTAAAGAGCATCGCACCCTAGAATCGTGTAGTGTGGCCAGTCTTCCGACGAGACAACGCCCGATTTCCTGGCTCTGGGATCGTATAGTGTGACATGTTAAATCGTGGAGGAATGTCTGAGAATCGTGTAGTCTGAGCCGGCCATTAGACTTCAGATGATCAGCTCAATGACGTACATTTAATGACTGTATGTTTTCTCCCATGAAGGTGGCATGAAGGAGGTAGCCCTGCACACAAACAGACAACATGTAGGAGGTCTGGTCGGTTGCATATCCCACCTCACACTGTCCACCGACTTCCACCTTGGCCTGGTGGAGGATGCCGTCGATGGCAAGAACATTAACACCTGCTCTAACTGACCAACTATCGACCACAGGCAGTGGCCATTTTGGAGAGGTCCTTTTTCCCACCCTGACAAACATGATGAAACTCTTCAGCAACAAAGAAACTCTTTCCGTCAAGACTGAAGTTTGTTAATGTACAGTATACCGTACCAGAAAATGAATGAGAGGGTAAGGGTCAAAAGAAATTGGAGCCAGCAAAATGCTTACACAATTCTATGATTGAAAATTGTGAACTTTTTGTATTGAATGCTGTCACTATTTGAAGACATTTGACGACCTTGTGAAACTCAAATGGAAAACACAACAACAAACCAGAGAGGCAGCACCACAACTAAACCAAAGAAAACCAAATATACTTCAGAAAACAATAAATTGTTCCGTGTCCTGAATCAGCAAATGAGTTACTAGAAATGCAGCCTTTGAAAACCTTTTGAGGGACAATTTCATTGAATTGATTCGAGAAAAAAGATAAAGAAATAGTACTTAGCAGAAATAGCAGAAAGTTATAGTCGGTCTGTGTATTTTGAGCTCGAAAATTCTAGCTATTTTATTGTTATTTATGTGAAGGTTCACTTCTTATACTGTATGTGGTGGTCTTTGTGTATTTCATTTCAATTTACATCTACATTTTGTAAAAAAGAAGAAGCTGTGTAACGTATGCCAGGAAGGTATACGTTACACAGCTTCTTTCTGCCAGTATGAATATCCAGGACCAAATTATTATCATCAGAATCAGATTCAGAATCAGAAAGGATTTAATTGCCAAGAAGGGTTTTACCCCAACCAGGAATTTGGCTTGGTGAATAAGGTGCATACATTAAGACAATAACAATGAACAATGAAAAAACAGTGATATATATATATATACACGGTATATATATATATATATATATATATATATATATATATGTATATATATATATATATGTATATATATATATATATATATATATATGTATATGTATATGTGTATGTATATGATATATATATATAACACAATATAAACAAGCAGGGACATAAGTGATCAATTAAAAATAGGATAAAATAGAATAAAATAAAAACTAAAGTAAAAGATACTTAAAAAAGTATAAAAATTTACAAATTGGTGATGGGTATGAGTGCCAGAGTCAGTGACTGTCAGTGGGGATGGCGGTCCCGGGACCTGTTAAGGATCCCAACTGAAGAGGGGAAGAAACTGTTCACGTGGCGGGAGGTGCCATTGACAGGCCATGCAAGTCAAATGAGAAGTAAACCTTCTCATTTGTAAATCTATTTTTCAAATTGTGTGTTTCATGAGGAAATTCAACATTCCTAATGTATAGGTCCTGCCCATTTAAGACAAATAACACAACTGCTAATATGTATTTATGGGTGAAGGAAGAATATTAGCCTTGTGAGATCATCCCGAATCCCAATCTCACAAATTCAGATTCTGTTTCTCCGCCATAGTTGGAAATCAATTGCTGCCCAGCAAAGACTAGGATTATATTTATTGTGAAACTCAATGGTGAATATCAGGATGGTCTCACGAGACTAGACAAATATGGCAGGATTTTTCCCACAATTGTTTTCCATTTTTACACCCTCAGTAGCACAAATGACAGAAATGTGAGTGCGAGTCTCTTGCAAATTAAAATGTACACAATGCACTGAATGTTGTGGTTCCAGTAATGTGGTAGTTTGTTTGACTATCAGTGATTTCTATAGCTTCCTTTTGGACACCCAACTGTACATTTTGTTTATTAATGAGTTGTCTTTAATATGAAACCAAGAAAGGAGCCTAGCAGTTATTTGAAATAAAATAATTTCTGTTATTCTTCTAAACCGAAATTTTTGTCAAATTGTAATTTTTATCTTAACAACTTCTTTTTTCAAATTTATCAGAATACTAATATAAAAACATGCATGGGACTACGCAAATCACGGAAAGAAATCACCGGGAACAAAGATAGATGAAGGGTTGAATAGTATTTGGACTAAATGTATGACAGATTATGACGGCCTTTTTATGAATGAATAAGCACCATAAACGCTAATATTTTGTCATCACTGTCTAGGTCACAACACAAATATGTCACATCTTTGATGTAAACTAGTGTAGTCATCATGGCCATATAATATGGGTCATTTCAATCTGCCTTTACCAATAAATGTTCAGTTGAAGCAATCTCCAAAGATTGTTGTGATGTCCACATCACACAAAATAGTGCTGAGTCTCATTCTTGTATTTGTGAGTCAGTGGTTATGTCGTGTGGACTTAATATGCGTCATATCAAGAAATCTTTGCTAAATTGGATCTTTCTGGGCTACAGACAGTTCATCAAGCACACAGACAAAACATGTTTAACTTCAAGGACCTGGAATGGAATATCATTAAAAAACTAGTTAAAGCACTTTCTTCTCCAAGCTAATACGCTTCTACTCTTTTTCTTTGTATTTCTCAGCTACACGACCTTCACCCCTGCCCTCAAGTTGGTTATGGATTTTCAGGCTTTGCTTCTGAAAAAGCTTGTGACACATCAAACAGGGTTACAAGTCACTCATGCCGTGGCACATCTTGTACAAGGCATCAAATACCAAAAAAAACACTGCATTTCCCCTCTGAATAATACCCTGTTATCAACAGGATTTTGTGCAGCGAGCACTATCTTTGTTGGAAATAAGTGGAACCTGTACTGTCATTATTGTTCCTGAGGAATAACAATAACAGGCCTAGGGTGAATGGAGGTAATACTCTGTGTCACATCCACATTTGATGTTCATGATTATTAGTTTTCAAAGTGATGTGGAAATATCTGTCCCCTCCTGAACTCCATTGGGCTTAGAAAATCACAAGTCTGCACTTTTATTACTGGTAAGAAAGGGCCGACAAACTCAGCTGATGTTATTTCACATTTTTGAGAAAAAAAGGGCTTTTGCAATGGTTTTGAAACGCCATTTAATTAGTTTGAATGATTCACTGCATTGGCTCAATAGAAAGTCCCCTGTTAATTGTTTCCCTCACCATGTACCGTTTTATTCATATTTTTTATTTTCCTTTGTGGGGTTGTGGCCTTACATTCACACATTTTTGTTCACACATGCCTCCTGACATAAGCAGGAGGCATGGGATGAAACGTTGAATCGATTGCTCAATCTCAGCACTACAGTGAACAAAGTTCTATTGAATTTCATTAAAATGCAGGCTGCTAATCCTGTCCTGTCAACATGGAGGCTGGCCGACACATGCATGAGTTGTGTTCGAACACCAAACCATGCTGGCGAACCCATGCTGACAACTTGGCCAAAAATCAGAGCAGTGAATCCAATGTGTAACATTTATATGTATGAGAGACTCGTAGAGAAGAGAGTCTGAAATAGCTTGCAAAGCTATGCTTTCAAAGTAGCGTCCCAACATTGGACATAGACCAACCTAAGATACGTATGGAAGCCAAAACACAAAATGACCTCAAATACGAGGTCTTACATTGTAGTTTCAAGAGGGTAGTGAAAATAATTCCAATGCATGACTTTGTTATTGCAGAGAAATTGCTTACTTTATTTACCCTTGGGTGAAGAGGATGAGAAATTGTAATTTCAAAAACATGAATAGGCCTGCAAGCTTATATTGGACACCTATAAGTAAACGCGTAGATAAATAACTGCAGAAATGTCTCTGAATATAAAGGACCACACCATACCAGGGTGGTCCCCCAGCCTGCCCCAGACCCCTACACCATCCTCACCGACTCCAACACCTTTCAGCCCAGCCAGCCCCCCACGGGTCCTCGTAGATCTGTAGGTTTATGAAAGACTATATACATTATATACGGTAGGAGACACTATGGGGAGATAGGACTGATATACCTCCAGAAAATGTCTTGAATAATGGCTTGTAGTAAATTATATCTGAGTACATATAATAGGCCAATACATGATTATATATACAGTATTTTACAAAAGATAAATGCACAGCCACATAGTAGGCTAGAATAATATGATGAATAAATGAATACAAATAAAATAGGGGAGAGCTGAGAAAACCATGACGTTGTGGCCAACAGTTTTAACACTTTACTTTTCTCTAATTTAATTTGAATGGAGAAAAATTAAGGTTTTAAGATGTGTGCAGAGAGCTTTTTCAGGTCATTGGAAATACAACAATCCTTCCTTACACTTTTGTATTTCAATGTAGTCCTCAGAAGTGTAACAGCTTCCACAGTAAAATGTTATCCTAGCCCTATAGAAATTATAATGCAACGTGTAACATCTTCGGGGCTTTGACATTTCAACATATAAGCAGAATGTAATCTGAGTTGGAAGACACATGCAATGTCCTTTGGCTGCTTTGGACTTCACTCGCTTTATATTTTAATTAGTGGAACTAACATTGTGGGGCAGTGGGAAATATGAACAAAAGGGAAAGATACGACACCCATAACAATTACTTATGGTTCACACTTTCTTATGCATGCTTACCATATGCACTAAAAATATTAGTCCACTCACCTTGTGTTCCTTAGCTACCTGGGAACCCAGATTCCCATAGCTAATCAGCTCTCGGTCCAGTTGTTGTTATTTCATGGGTCACACAGCACTTTGAATGTTTTTTTTTTTTTGGTTGCTACTCCAATTTTGACTCTGACTGATCCCAGCCTTGTAAGGCGCGTTTGACACAAGCTTCAGCTAAATGACCAAATGGATTTGAAGTCCAACCCCACTCCAGCGTGCTGCTGTGTCTTCCCCCTGCATCCATCATGGGACCAGAGTGCATGGAGGGGAGCTCTGGAGAAGACACCGGGGGTCTTCTTCTGGGCCATCCAGTCCCTCCTGGTCCAAGCAAGTGAATTTGATGGCTTTTTGTGTACAGCGTGTAAAGATGGATTGTTTCACATGCACAAACAAGGTTGCCTCCTTGGCCAGGTCACTCAATAATTCTAATTAATAATAACAGTACTATTTTATACCTAGACTTATGCTTTCTAGTTTAGCTGTTTTGTTTTATTAGCACTGTGTGATTGGATGTCGTAAGGATTTTGATATACAGAATTACCTGCTGTTATACTGATATTATCCCCAAATACCTTTTAACCCTATTAGTTGTATTGAATGTTGGGGTTTATGTACTGTTTGTATGCTTATGAAGTTTTAATCGTGGATTAAACCTAATAAATGCGACCAAAGAACATCTCTTTGGAGTAAAATGATTGTTTTGAGTGAAAATTTGTCTTTCTTTGTTTGAACTTCATGTAGGTTTTATTCAATATGGCCTTTCTTACTTTTTTCTGTTTCACCATGTTTCTAATTTATCTTAGATTTTAATTTTTTTAATCTATTTCTTCATGGTCAATTGATCTTTCTTGCTTCATTCTTTCTTTCTTTGTTTATTTATTTACTACTACACTAAATTGCTATGGCTGTTATTACTCTTAACACAGTTTATTGTTTGTTTGCTTTATGGTTAACTATTTTGGTTATTGTTTTCAGTGCTATACTGTTGCAGTAATACTGACTGTTTTTCGTTCCCTAACCTGAGGTTTGACTATGATTTATCAATGTTTGAACATTGTTTAATTAGGTTGTAGTAACTTTCCTATCCCTGTGCTATGTCTCTCTTTGTTACCTGCAATGTGTGTGTTACCTTCTTCTGATTTCACAAATGGATATTTTATTTTTTTTAGATTGTTGAGTTAAATGTCACAAACTAATGATCGTGTTTCTGTTCTCTGAACGATAGACCAACCGTCAGTGATTGTGTTATAAATTATTTGTTTTTAATTTTCTGAATTGAATGCCATGTTCACACACAGAGAAGAAAGCAAGGTGTTAAATAGTTTAACAGGTCTACTAGCCTTGGGACGCAAATGGCATGAACCATTACGCGTTCTGTATTCTCCCACAAACTGACATCTTAAATAATACGTGAACAGAAATCACGCAGCCTAGTTCTTGGCTATGATTGTACGTCTTCTGTCTATGTGTATGTATTAGAGGCCACGGATTAATGATAGAATCCAGGGGACCCTTTCCACATGCTGAAGGCATAACTCCCAGCCTGTTGGGAGTGAAGATAAAGATTCTATAATACAAGTTAAAGAGTTTAATCAGCCTCAGGAGTCTTAAAGATAACATCTGTTACATAGCATCATCATGTTATTTATTTTAAAGATAGTATGGTCGGATATATATTGCAGTACCGTCCATCTGAAATGAATAGACATCAGGTCATGATTCAATCAGTTAATCAATTCAGCCATCAATTTCCATCATCCGCTTATTTCTATTCTTGGTCCTGTGGGATGTCATGAGGCCATTTTAATTTGAATGAGACAATGGAGTGGAGATTAATAGAAATGATTGTGGATGTAATTAAATTTGCCCCTTTAGCATATGGAGCCGTGTATAATTTACTGGTTATTTCATGAATCGTCGGCCACCGAATTCAATTAAAAGACGTTAAAATGACGGGGATGAGAAATGGATAAAGAGATGAGGAAGTGGGGGTGCTTGAGGGAGAGAGAGAGAGAGAGAGAGAGAGAGAGAGAGAGAGAGAGAGAGAGAGAGAGAGAGAGAGAGAGAGAGAGAGAGAGAGAGAGAGAGAGAGAGAGAGAGAGAGAGAGAGAGAGAGAGAGAGAGAGTGAGGGAGGAAGAGAGAGAGAGAAAGAGAGAAAGAGAGAAAAGGAGAAAGATTTATCCAGACTCATTCTATCTATTAAGCCTACATTCTGTCCTCGTTATTTTTCCACATCACGTAATCCAACCTAGATTCCCAGTACAGCCTCGTCAACAAAAACCCAGGGTTGGTATGGCAAAGGAAAGAGCCGTAACAACACGCAATACATGGGGCACAGATGCTTCAGAGAACAATCACTGATGGTTTTCCCCTGTAATGCCCGTCTATTGTTGCTTCTTTCCCTTGTCAAGGTTTCCATACAACCCTGGAAACAATTTGAGCCCTTTGGACCTCTGGGGGCATCAGGAACCCGCCCGGTTGCTGTTGCAAGGATTCGAACCAAACACGGTCGACTCGTTTTACTTTCTTTGCCCCACATATTAGGAACTTCCAGATGTCCCAATTATTTATTTCCCCATATTTGTATAGCTTTGATTGTTTACAAAGGTGCCACGTGTACAATTATTAATTTAAAACATTCAAAAATGAACTGCAATTATCAACAGAATGCAAAAAAGAGATTGCAGAGATATTTAATTCAGTAAGCAGCCAGCCCAGCTAGCGCCCGGCCCGTAGCGTCTCATAATACCACTTGGTACCTCAAGAGATGATTTCCGTCATTGCAGTGTCCAGGCCAGTCCAGCCCTCAGTCCAACGGGAGAGGAGGAAGAAGCAGAGATTCCCAGAGGGCAAGCTGACTTACCGGATCACTAAGCATAGATTCACTAAAGTAAACATTTAGCTTTACCTTATATCTGATGGGTAAGCTTTTTTTTGCGAACTATTGGGACTCAGTTCGCCAAATCTTACATGTTGCCCCTTCTTTGTCTTTTGTTATCCGCTTTGCTTTCTTCTTTTTTTTACAGTTTTCCATGAAGTACTTTTCTATGCTGACAACCGGATTATGGTGGTGGGCCAGTAGTACGTAATCCTTTTCTTTCTGACCTTAATGACGCCATACTACCAAACCAGGCACATGGGTTTATAAGAGCACAGCAGCAATAGAAGCATGAGCCGTGGCCTTGAAACTGCTTCTTTTAGTATAGTTAAGGATCCAAATAAAATAACGGATTTTCAATTCTTCCTTCCCTTAGGAAAGAAAGAAAATTCCTTTTTAGCTATTCATTATTTTTATTTTCCTTTTCTTTCATTTCTTTATTTAATTAAATTAATTTGTACATTTTCTCATTCATTTTCTTTCTTAAGGGTAAACCATGCTGGTGTTGGTGTTTTACGAGGACATCGATCCTTCAAATGGACAGTTGTGGCTTCAGGGCATATACTCTTGGTCACTGAAACATACTCAATAGTAATTAGCCGTTCTCTACTAGGAACAAACGCCACAAAACCAATAGGGTACAAGCCCAGTTGTTGGATACCACCTATGTAATACCAGTCCAAACTAATTAACCAATGACCTTCACAATGAATGCAGGCGACCTTAAATGTTCCCAGCTATAAATTCCAAGCCATTTGCCAAAGGCTTTTTCCATGGAGATGAGGTAACTATTCTGGATCACATTTGAAATCAATATATATAGAAACTCATTTTTACCTGAGACGGCGGCTACATTTTCATTAAATAAAAGGACCCATATTTTCCACCAGGTGTGTGTGATTAGCCATCACAAGCCGTTTCTAAATCGGCACTGCCATGTTACTCCTTCGGCTTGTAATGGGTAATCACACTCACACCTGGTGGTAATAAGGGCCATTTATCATCTATATATTGAAAGACACAGAGGTTAAAGATCAGCCCCCTGGGCCTCACGCACCATGCAGTTTAACTTGGGGAGTTTAGTAGCTGATGCTTGACAGCTTGGGGGAGAGGCAGCAGACAGCACAACCCAGGGTGGTTGAATATCTAGTTTTTTATCTACATTTAATTGTGTCTGTATCTAACAACCCACTGTTGCTAGAGAGGGTGACAAAATCCTTGTCAGAATGTTTTTTTTTTATTGGTTTGTTAATTCAAGTCTTTCCACACTCAGTCTAAGTTTACATTTTTACGGCTTATAACAACATTGTATGTTACAACTATATAAATCAGTACATTGATTGAACATTTGGTCAGTCACCTGTTGCTGTAGCAGAGTAAGTCTTGAGTAATAATCAACACATCTGTAACAACCTCTCTGGTGCCCCCCCCCCCCCCACACCACACACACACACACACAACACACACCACACACACACACAACACACACACACATTCATACACACACACACACACACACACACACACACACACACACACACACACACACACACACACACACACACACACACACACACACACACACACACACACACACACACACACACACACACACACACACTCCCCCCCTCCCAAGAGCACACCCTCAAGTAATCAAAAAAACCCATTCCGGAAAATGTGTGATATGCCGGCCAATCAATTTGCGTTAAATATCATTCCTCCTTTCCTGAGACTCATCCACGGGCCAGTAATGTATTATTCAAAACCTTTCCTGTTTTAATACACGTGAACACAATTGAAGCTCTGTATTTGCCAAGCATCATTTATCCATCGTATGAAATGTGTAAACCCATCTGTGAAAAGGTCCTACCGCATTAAATCCTTCGGCAAACTGGTAATCCCTTGGACCGTTAAGTGTGGAATGCATTGCCTAGCGCATATCCATACATAAGCACAAATCTGCAACATGCACACATGTGCAAGCAACATCTACATGCAGCCAACAGTGGTCTGGGTGTAACATGTCACAGTGAGCCAACAGCATGTAGGATGTACAGATTAAGGCCATCTACTGCTTCGGGGGCTTATAGTTGAATCGCTTTCTATTAAACCTTACATTCCTCTCCTGCCTTTTTTTCGCACTTCATCTCCCGTTCCACTGCTGAGCAGCTCGGACTCGGGGCTCCATAAAAAGTAGTGAGACAGGGAAGACGGTCCAGCTCAGAGGTCAGCGACTCGACGCTCCACTGCCCTGCAGTGCTCAGCCATTCGGTGGGGTACTGTGTTCCGTTCTGCCTAAATTCCGGTGCCCTCATACATTTACATTTACATTAAGGGCATTTAGCAGACGCTTTTATCCAAAGCGACTTACAATAAGTACATGGAATGCATGGAATGAAGCACAACAGTTGTGTGTTTGCTGTCCACTGTGCAGTCCTTTATATATACCACTTGCTTGTTGTGACTCCAAAACGCGTCGCTCAAAGATTTCTGCACTAACACCGACACAATAACAACGACCACCCTGTCCAATCGATTGACCGCATTCCTTCGGCCTGTTACAGCTAGTATTAACCATCTCCTTTTCCTTTTGAACCCCCCCATCCCCCCCCATCCCACATTCCCCCAGATGCATCTATGTGCCAGCGCTGTGTATACATGAACACAAAAGGCTTGGTTGCCTTGTAAGATGTAGGCTATGC